>CANSZD010000188.1:0-143726 GCA_947648045.1 Beta corolliflora | reverse complement strand
GAAAAGTATATTTTAGTTTGCCGGTATACTTCTCATTTTGATTTTGCAAATTATAAACCTAATTACCCCTGAAAATACCGAAAATTACAAGAGAAAAAAAGCCCTAATTAATCAATACAGACAAAAGAGCAAGATATAAACCGATAATACATAGAAATCGAAAATTCAATCGACTACGCATTCTAGATCGAGAGAAGATGAAATCTATTCCAAAAAAAAAACCTAAAACAATATTTATAATCAAACGATCAAACAATAACAAGGCAAAAATTCATGGTAAAAAATTCAAGAGTTGAGGAAGGCAACATAGAAATGAGATTTATGAAGGGAAAGGAGGAGAGAAAGCTTGGCGTGAGGGGAAACCTTGAGGAGAGAAAATGCTTGAGGAGAGAGAAAGCCAAAGGAGAGAAAGCTCGAAGAGAGAGAAGGAGAAATAAAAAGATGTCGCGTTATTTGGGATTTTAAATGAGAAGTTTTGACAATGGTTTCAAATTCTCAAATATGGGCTTAAGTTTTAAATAGGTTGGAATTGGGCCAATACCAAATCCAAATGTTTGGATTATCCAAACATGCTATTTGGCCCAAATCCGGCATTTCAAATGAAATGCTTAAAACCCAAGCAGAGCCATGAAGATATTTGCAGATAACTTGTATCTTTGTTCTCTTCCCTTCTTAAATGTGGCATCGTACCTCTGAAGAGTGAAGACAGATGAAGCTCGTTTTCTATCGGCTCATTTTGTAGTTTGGAACTTTGGTGTTTTTCATGTCTGTGAATATGTATCTTAAGACAACTTAGTGATAGACTCTGTGGTTTCTTTTAATTTGATCTTTCAATGTTCTTAAAGAACTTTGGTGTTTTTCATGTCTGTGAATATGTATTTTGACTGCGTGTACTGCTAATACTGGTTGGTTGCTTGCATGTTTACTTAGGTTGGGAGAGCATATTTTGAATTAGTTGATTATTTAGAAGCTGAACGTGCTTTCTTGACGGTCTTGCTCGACGCCAGTGTCTGCTTGACCAGCTTAGATGGCATGGATGTCTACTCTACTGTTCTCTACGTGAGTTTATTTTTTTCATCCAACGTCTTTTACTGAAACTTCCAATGTAGAATTCTATATTGCAATCAGTCTGCTTTTATCTCAGCTTCATTAATTACACTGGAAACTACCAGCTCACAGCATTCCCAATCTTATGGTGTAACTGTATCCATGTGCTGCCTCTTTTGTCGCCTCAATATATGGATTAGGGATGATGTGGTTATTTTTGGGTAATAGAGATGGGATTGGAAAATTCTTTTGTTGCAGCATTTGAAGGAAGATATGAAACTAAGTTACACATGGCCCATGAGCTGCAATCAATTGACCGTTTGGCTCCTCAAACATGGTAAATTTTACCTGACAACTGTGAACTAGCTGCTTTGTATATTTTTCATATATTCCCTCTGTCCCTTCCTGTAAGTTTGGTTTGGATTTGGCCCTAACCCAGTCTGAATTTAAATTACTGGAAACTTATTTTTTTTGGTTTAGTAATTCATGGACCTTTTTCTTAATGACGTCCTCCATTCTGAAATAATGCAACATTTTTCCTTTTTTCGGAGTTGCCAAATTAAATGCAACATTTTTTATATTTCGTTAAAGGGTTCTCTCTATCTCTCTTCATCACATGAGTTCCTCTATTTATCTCTTTCTTCATCACTTGGGTTCTTCTATTTATCTCTCTCCCACCTTTTTTTTTTATCTCTTTCTTCATCATATGGGCTCCTTAAAGAATGTGCATCACCCGTTATATTGCATTTATTAAAAAACAAAGGAAGTAAATCAAAACTTAAACAAAATCATTTGTTTACCCATTACTTAATGGAGATTTGAATTTTTAAACAAGACAGAATGTACTTTTATCTGTAATCATTATGTTTTAACTTCTCATTTTCTTTCAAATTGTTTTTACAAGTGTTACGAAATTAAAAGTGAGGGAAATTAGTTTATTTCATAACAAAGATACATTTATTATTTCTTCGATCCATAAGCAAACCTCACACTTTTGTTGCTAGGCATGGAGATATAGATTGTTTAATGTGAATAAGAAAGTTTAGTGGTAGATCCGTGAATGTAGTGAAGAAAATGTAAGCAAAAGTGTCGGGATGGAGAAAGAGAGTAATAGGAAATTAAATACTTCCCTTTTGTAGTTGTAACACGTCAACTTTCACACTCTCGAATACAGTTTTTGATCATTTATTTCTTTAATCATCTAATAGTAATAATTATAAAAAGTTCTATATTTAGAAATATACATTGAGGCAATTCCAGCATCTCATATAGTAACATTTGTTTTTCTATAGTAAAAAAAATACAGACTGAACTTAATAGTGCAAAAGTCAAACTGTTGTGACTATATTGAAGGAAGTATAATTTTACAAGCAAGCAAAGGTCAGCGTGAAGGTTCAAGACTTAGCCAAGCGTTTACTCAAAAATGTAGTATGGAAAAGAATGTGTGAACTGAATTTTGTTACTATAGAGCTTAAATAGCCATGCAAAATTTTTGTAGAACTTTAATTATTTTACCATTAAATATCGTTTTTCAGATTTGCAGCTCTCCTGTTTCTTTTCTATCAATATAGGTTTTTCTCCAGATTTTTTGAAAAAAATAGTGTCTTGTTCTGTTTGATTTCTTTTAGTTCTTAATATTTTGGCAAATTGAGTGCTAGTGTAGAGTTGCATGATTTTTCGCTTGTTGACTCAAGATCTTGAGATCGACCTGCATTTCTTTTGTGAGCATTCTTGTTTTTGTGCGCATATTCTTCGGGTCTGCAACACAACCTTTTTCACTTGGATGTGCAGGTGTGCAATGGGAAATTGCTACCCAGCTTACAGAAAGACCATGATACAGCTCTGAAAATTTTCAGCGAGCTGTGAAACTCAATTCAAGGTTACAAGCGTATGCTCATACTTCTCTGTGGTCATGAACATGTTGCTTTGGAGGATTTTGAGAGTGGAATAAGAAGTTTCCAGAATGCTCTTCAGGTGTTGATTCTCGACATTACAATGCGTGGTATGGTCTTGGAATGGTCTACCTTCGTCAAGAGAAGCTTGAGTTTGCTGAACATCATTTTCGGATGGCGTTTCAGATAAATCCTCATTCCTCTGTGATCATGTCATATCTTGGAACAGCTCTGCATGCTCAAAAGGTATTGTGCTTATGGTGTGCATGCTGGTTTCCTGTATGAGAGCTTCATTTTCACTATCCTTGTCCAATTGTTTTCTGTTGCTGCATAGAGAAATGAGGAAGCTTTGATGATGATGGAGAAAGCAATTGTAGCAGATAAAAAGAATCCTCTTCCCATGTATCAGAAGGCTATTGTATTGTCTAGCATGGATAACTATGATGAAGCTCTAGAGGTCCTGGAAGAGCTAAAGGGAATATGCACCTCGTGAATGCAGTATCTATGCATTGATTGGTAAGATGTATAAGCGAAAGAACATGCATGAGAAGGCAATGTTGCATTTCGGACTTGCCTTAGACTTGAAGCCATCAGCAACTGATGTTGCCACCATAAAGGTAACTCTCATCTTTGGACTATTTGATGGATTGGCTTATCTCGCTTATTCATGTCCATCCTGAACATCAGGATTGGTTAGGTACTTCAGATCAGAAGCCTAATGGCATACACTTCCCATTTAATTATAATCCATTCCTCTGTATTTATATTCCATTCAAGAACTTGTGAATGGTTCAATGTAGCAAGTTACGCGTAACTGTTTTTTAACTATGAAATGCAAACATTATTGCTCTCTGTTCAGAAATAATAGTCAATCAATCAAATATACTATTTTTGGGATGTGTGTTCAGATATAATAGAAGTCACCACTCACCAGTCTCCCTTTTATCTTAGTAGTTTTATAGCTTGTTGTGTGGTTTTCAGGCTGCCATTGAGAAGTTGCATGTGCCAGACGACTTAGATGATATCTTATAATAGAAGGATTAACCAGTGAAAGATGCTGAAAATGTATTGGGTGTTTCAACACACTTGGAGCTGTCTGTCCCCCGCAATGCTCCTGGTTGATCCTCTATCAGGTGAACTAGGCTATATGCACTCCATGACGATTGCCAGATCGCTCCTGACCAGGAGATGTAAAATATAACTTTTTGCAGGCATTTGCAAAAGTAAAGTAATCGAGATAGTGTTGTAAATCACACAAGGAGAACCAGTCGTGAGTTTCACATCTTCAATCATGCTGGGGAAAGATTTGTATATCAGCTGCAGTTCAGTAGTTTGTACAACCTTGACGAGATGTTATTTATTGATCTTGTAGCACTCCTTTAGTGACCACTAGTCCACCACTAGTGCATTTTTAGTTTCAACTTATGGAAAACAAACCCATTTGTAAACTAAATCTGTCTCAAAATAATAGTAAACACTTTTCATTGCTCACGACGTTAAAAATCTCACGTCAAAGAAAAATAAGTGATTTCCATTTTCTCACTGAAAAGAGAGAGCATCTCACTCTAGGATATGATCCCTATTCTCTAGTGCCCTCTCAATTAGGCTTGTTCAAGGGGGGCGGGTGGTCGGGCCGGGTCAATGTGTAAACGGGCCGGGACAGGTCGGGTTAAGGGTGGTGATTCACGAGCCGGGCTGGGTTAGACCCATTATAGCCCGACACGACCCGACCCGTATTGCCTAACTTAAAAGGACTTACTTATTACATTATTACATTAATCCATTCACAGCAGTTTCTCCATTCACAAGTTGGGGATGATGATGATGATCGAATGATAGGAAAGGGTGGAGGCTTTGGGCTTTGAAATATAGCAGGCTTTGTTTCAAAAAAATAACCTTTAAACCCTCCTCAAGGCCCGCCCGCAGCTCGTTCCAACCCTCTTATTCCTTGATCCTTTAAGGACCCGCCCCATTTATAATAAGGTCGGGTCATATCCTGTTTTAAAAGGGCTCATTGGGAGTTTTTATTGGCCCCCGCCCATGAACGCCTACCTCTCATGCATTTCACAACTTTCTTAGAAGAACTCTTCAAAATTTGTCAAACGTATTTATCTCAAACTCAAGAGTCAAGACACCTTTCCCGATTGTCACTTGATTTCTCATCCCTTTATTCCTGGAAAGAATTCAAAAAAAAAAAAACTACACAAAACAACCTTCTTCTCCTCCTCTCTTCTTTCATTCTCTTTTCATTCCCTCTAGATACCCAGTACAAGCTACCTTACGTAGCATGGATTTTGTCCGCCGTGAAAATGGTGGAGGCGTATGGGGTTGATCATCAAACCTCGCCCGATGACATTACAAAAGACGTCAAAATACTTTCATCTTTTATCATTGGCAAATTCAAAGATACTCGTGATTTCGTTGAAGAGACTATGCAACGCTGGGTTTCATCACACTTGATTATTCATGGTTCAATCTCCGTCAAAAAAATAAACAAACTTTCCTTTTTCTTTTGCTCATGCTCAATCGATCAAGAAAATTTGTTATTGCTATGGATCCGCTAATTATGAAGGTACATTAATTTTATTCACTCATTGGTTCCCCAGGGCCACACTTCACTCTTTTGAATTCCAAACACTCGGCTCCTGGGTGACTATTGAGGATTTGCCCCTTACTCTACAACAAACCCTATGTCGCCAAGAACTCTAGAAAAAGTAAGAAGAATTCTCTTTTATAATCTAGACTCTACAAGAGAAGGTGTCAATGATTCCTTTAGAACAAAATTCAACTACAAATCAACTCCCCTCTCATTCCAAGTTTTTACTTTGAATATGAAGATGGTGAGTGTATGTAGGTTTACTTCCGATATGAAGTTCTTTTCAACTTTTGCTCCAAATGTGGGAGAGTGGGTCATGCAAGACCAAAACACAAGTTCTCCATAGATCAATCTCTCATTCAGTTTAAAGTGATCATGAATCACCTTTGTAGGGAGCACAATCTTTTGAAAGTTTCTCCAACTTATATCCCTCTCTTCACTAACAAACTTATCGCGATAAAAAGAGAAACATATTTCGCACCACAAAGCTAGATTTAATTGATTATACTTGGATGAGGAATAATAGTGGCCCAAGTTCATCAAAAAGTCCGAAAGAAACTTCTTCATCATCCTCAAGAAAAGATGATCACAAAGATGATAGTTCGTCCGATGCTAGCTCAAAAAAAAATGACCGTTCAAAGACACTAAAGAGTCATCCTTTGATTCCAGCTTGAATGATCCGGATTCCGTTCCACCAAGTGCAAAAATAAACCAAGAGTTGAAGCTCCCTTATCCAAGCCTCCCCACAAATCATTTACTCACCCACCCGAAGCTGCGTTTAAGCCTACCTACATTTCTCCCGCTTCATTACCCGTGGCCCTACTGGCAAAGATTAATTGCTACAAAAATCTTTCAACTCCTCAATTGATAAGAAAGCCCCCTTATCATCCCACCCCACCTAATGTTATCAAACCCAAACCTCCACTTCTACCTTGATTAACCACCCATTGTCCAACTTCTCTTCCCAAAAGTTAACCCTCTTGGTTTTTTGTAGGGTGTAAAACATTTTCCAGGAAAACTGTTTTCCTCTATTCTCAATTTTACATTGTTTGGTTTGCAAAGGAGTGTAAAACCATTTTTCCTTTTGAGTAAAAATGCTCTCCCAATGATGGAAAACCATTTTCCCTTCAAAAACTATTTTCCTTCCTTTTTCTTATTTCTCTTTACCCCCTCTCACTACCTCCTACTTCCCTTTCATTTCATCCATTTTTTTACAGAACCAAACAATGGAAAACAATTTGGAAATTGGTTTTTCCATTGTTTGGAATTTGTTTTGTGTTTCCATGAAAATGTTTTACACTGAAAATGTTTTACACCCAACCAAACGGAGCCTTAATGGCACACTTTATTATTCTCTCATCTTTCTACTTCCTCCGCACAGCTCAAGATACTTATCTCTTTGATTTTAACCCCTAAAAGAGTAATTACTCTTTGAGTCCTACCACTTTCATTCATTTCTACCACTTAACTCCCACTTCTACCAATCCTAAACTTCTTTATATATTCTTATTCCTCAACTCAACAAAAAAAAAGTACTTCCTACTTATAGCAATTGAGGATAGTCACTTTACTTCCTCCTTCAAAAAAGTCTCTCACCTTTTCTTCCTATTTCACATGGATCATTCCTTTGACCATAGTTTCGAAACATGTCCTCCGTTCACTCTTTGTGCATTGTTAAGGTAAGTAATTCCGATAAATTTTACACAAAGTGATTAAAAGCAAAAACAGGTGACACATAGCTTATTATACATTGAACAAACTTCCAGAAATAAATAATTTTGAAATATTATCAATAAAAATAGATAAAAATATAGTAAAATTAAGTTTTATATAAAAAAACAAAATAGAAAATACGTCCAACAGAACTTGATCGAAAAATTAAAACTTTTAAAAACTTGGACCAAAAACCGGTCTATTTTTCATTTCGGATTAGAAGATTAACCTACCCCTAACTAGGGGCCCAATTTGCAGATTCACCCTTAAGCCTCTAAATTCTCAGGAACGGGGTAGTCAACCAAAATTTTGAAAATATATGTGAATTGATGCGTCCAAGCTTAACGACGAAAATGAGCACCAAACTAGTGATAAATCATTTGCATTCTGACATTTTATCCAACTGCTCCCTCCTGCCAATTGTGCCAGTGCGTCACCCACTTTAGAGAAGTGTCTGAAGGAAAATTAGCCTGGAGCTGCTTCCAAACTATAACAACCCATTTTTTTATGTTCTCATTATCAATTGTACCCGTACTGATACATCTTTAATGCGTACCACGACACCATTGTTGCCATTGCAGATTGTGTGGTGAACCCCTACTATTGGTTATTTTGAAATATATTCATCGAAACCATGTCACTCTTGTAATCCCGACAATTCTCTATTTTCCAAAATACCTTTTTTATATAAAACTTAGAGAATTACCAAAGCATTATCACCCGTGTGATAACTTATCGGCTTATTCAGAATTTTGCAGCGGAAAATAAATAAACAACTTTGAAAATAATAAACTTACTAAACCAAAAGTCAAACTCCAAAAATCAAAGTCAAAGTCATCCAAACCAAAGTCAACCAAATCTAACCACTATAGAGTATAAAAGTTAAACACAAGCTCTCCACGAATCCCGAACCCATGATGCATCATCTTCGAACCTGAAATGGACAATGCACTATTGATCCCGAGAGACTGCTCACCAAATAGGTCATCACATGATCAATAAGGCATAGTCATGATCGACATACACAACAAAAGCACGTAATTAGCAAAGCTGAGTACTACATACTAAACAAATATAAAACCTAACATGATACTAATAAACATTAAGGCAAAGATAAATAATAATATAATAACATAACATACTACTTTACTGAACTTGACTCTACGACTTAAATTAATTATAACTTAGATTGAATAGGCAATGGAAAAAAATTGTCGAAACCAAATCAGTCTTCAATTTAGAAGACAAAGTACGGGCGCGACTCCGTACTCCCCTGACCAACGATATCGAGGAACCTTTTAAATAAAATTGGACACGGTGATCAATCTGGTCCCAAGAAAAGCCATGGGCTACCATCATGTACTCCAACTCATACTAGTCCAACACTTCAGACGTGCACAAGTCTAAAGCTTATTGCTATTCACTTTCCACTTTAAGTGATTAATAATTTATTTACTTGTTATGACTCACAAAAGTAAGACAAACAATATAATCATCAAGGATACATAAACTTTAATCATGAAAACATTAAATCAATCTTTAAAATATAAACTTAACATTAAATTAAAATAGAGGAGGAAGAAATAAACCAAAGAAAAAGGAGGGAGGGAGGAAGACGGGGGCACAAGGGGAGGCGACTGCCGTTGGGCTGCTGCGGCCGGTGCTCGGCGGCGGTGGTCCGCTTGGTAGCTGCCGAAGAACCCGAAGGAGGAGGAGAAAAATCGGGAGAGAGAAAATGGGTGAAGGCCGAAAAAAAAAGAGGGAGAAGAAAGAGAGAGAAAATAAGTGTGGGGGAAAATTTTGGGGTTTATATAGTTAAAGCTTTTTAGGCTTAGGGAATTGTGGTTGGGCTATCATTTAATGGTTGACACTTGGCATAGTTGGGTTCCTCTAACCCATTTTAAAATCCTTTTTATTAAACTGTTTAAATAATTTTCAAAGCATGACTAAATAAAATATTGGAAAAATTCACATCAATAATCCCAACTATGAACACTCTTCCAATATTAATCCCAACTAAGGATTATTCTAGTATAATCCTAACTTTATCAGTTGTCTTCACAAATTGATCCATTACCTGTTATAACCTGTTTAACAGGTTAATTTGCTTATGTGGCGCAATCTAATTCGCAGATTTTTTATTTTTCTTTTTTCTTTTAATATCTTCACATCTCATTCTCTCTCTTTCCCTCCACACCTGCTAGCAGCCACCATATCTATCTCTTTTTCCTCAAACTGTTGAAATAACCCACATGCCATCCATCCTCCCACCTAATCACCCACACACCGGCCACCACCCCTCCACCAAAATCAACAACCACACGTCATCCGCTGCACCTCCCTCACTATCCTCACCGCCTCGCCGTCCCCAATAGCTTCTTGCGGTGCACGTCCCCAACACCTCACCATCTTCCCCTCCGTCCACCCTCAAACCCACCTCCAAACTCTACTCCGCCAACTCGCCCCCACCTTTAGTCCCCCAACCTCATCATCCCCTCCCTCAAATAAATCACGCTCGCATTTAGGTTTGAAAGTGAAGAAAATCCAAGTAAGAATCGAGAATTTCGAGTTGATTTAACACAAAAATTAACAAAGAAAAACACTCGAACAATAAATTGGACGCAAAAATTAAGGAAATAGAAAAAACCTCAGCGGCGATTGTACTTGCCTCTTGGCGGTTGCTGCGAGAGACGGCTTTCTTGGCGGTTGCGCCAGCGCCGATGTTCTTGCCTCTACCGGCCACGGAGGAGAGATAAAGGAGTGAGAAGCTGTAGGTGTTGGCGGTAATTGTACTGGGTTTTTCTGGTGGGTTTGGGTAATTGTGGTTGTGATTGTGTGTATGATTGTGTGCGTGGTGGTTCCTGGGGGGGTAGATTCGTGTTAGTTGGGTAAGTGGTGGTGGTTGTGGGTCGTGAGATGGTGGTTAACGGTGGGTGTGGTGGTGTGTGATGGTGGGTAAGGTGGTGTGTGGTAGTGGTCAACCGTGGTTAGGTGGTGGGTGGTGGATTATTGACTTAAGTAAATAAATTAAGAAAAATTACAAAAATTACCGGTTTAGTAAGTCACTGGTCAGTTGGGATCGTTTTGGGAAGATGCACCCCATATTTTGGATTATACTGGAATAATTCTTAGTTAGGATTAATATTGGAAGAGTGCCCATAGTTGGGATTATTGATGTGAATTTTTCCTAAAATATTTGATTACTTAAAATCATTAAATAATCTTTTTCACTTTCAAAAAGTCAACATTCTAAGAAGTAAATTCTTTAAATACTAAAAAATATATATAAATATACATTAAAATATATTTATAAAATTCATAAAATTATAGGGGATTACAACTACCCTCTTAAAGAAGTTTCGTCCCAAAACTTGGCACGAAAACCCTCACAGCTTTCAATTTTTTTGACTCAAACTTCCATTTGGAAATACTTGTGTCACAACGTGTGCACACTTTACCACTTTAATACCACTTGTGTTACTCATGAACACACTTTTCCATGCGGAGAACCAATTTATTTTGCACCAACATGTGCAAATTGCCAAAATAAGCATAAAAATGCATAAAAATACCATAAAATAAGGCAAAAAGCTCGAAATTCTATTGCATTCTACCCCTTAAAGAAAAACGAGTACGCCCTCGTAACTCACCTCAATGAATAACTCAGATATTTCTTCTTCATTTCATCTTCACCTTCCCATGTTGCCTCTTCGCACTCATGGTTAGACCAAAGCACTTTTACAATATTCACATCCTTATCAAGTGTACTATGCACCTTTTATCCAAGATTTTCACAGCCTTTCCTCATACGTGCGAGGCTACTATCAATTTGAATTCTTTCAGGCTCCAAGACATGATTCTCATCGTGGATATATCTCTTGAGTTGGGAAATATGAAACACATCGTGCATTTTCTTAAATTCCATTGGCAAAACCAACTTATGAGCAACCTTCCCAATTCTTTGCAAAATCTCATATGGGCCAACATACTTGGCACTTAATTTGCCCTTCTTACCAAATCTCATCACTCCTTTAGTCGTGACACTTTCAAAAACACTTCACCAACTGCGAATTCATCTTCTCTTCGCTTCAAATCGCATAACTTTTCCGCCTATCCCGAGCAAATGAATTCTAGCCTCGAATCAACTTTACATTCTTAACAGCCTCCTCAATAAATTCTATCCCCAATACTATATTCTTACTAAAATCATTCCAAAGAAATGGGACTTCTACACTTCCTTCCATACAACGCCTCAAAAGGAGCCATCTTAATGCTCGCATGGTAACTATTGTTATACGAGAACTCAATCAAGTCTAAGTGATCTTCCCAACTACCTTGGAAATCAATTGCGCACGCTCTCAACATATCTTCCATAATCTGATTGGTCCTTTCAGTCTGACCATCGGTCGCAGGATGAAAAGCAGTGCCCATCTTCAACGTTGTTCCAAGATTCAACTGGACATTTTACCAAAATTTCGAGAGGAATCTCGAATCACGATCCGAAATAATGTCCATCGGGACTCCATGCGCCTCACTACATGCTTCGATGTACATCTTCGCAAGTTGCTTCTTCTTCCATGTCTCTTTGATCGGAACGAACACGGCAGGACTTCGTCGACTGGCCCACGATAACCCAAATAGTATCATTGCCATTTCTCGTCTTCGGCAAAGCGGTCACAAAGTCCATCGATATAGAATCCCACTTCCATCCAGAACTTCCAAGGATTGAATCTTCCCCATTGGTCTCTTATGGTCTATCTTTACAATCCGACAGTGTCGACACTTTGACACGACTCGCCGACTTCACGCTTCATATTCGGCCACCAATAAATCTCCTTAAGATCCTTATACAACTTGTCACCCCCACGGTGCACATAATATGGAGTATTATGCCCTCATCCATAAGTCTTCTCTAAGCACTTCACATTTTTGTGGTACACACCACCTTCCTCGAACCTCAAGCTTCCATCACCATGAATCTTAAAGTCCACTTCCTTACCTTGCTTCATATTCTCCTTAATCTTATCTAGGTGCTCGTCTCCAACTTGACCCTCTTTGATCTCATCGAAAACTAACAACCCCAATGACAAATCACTCAATCTTGCCTCGATCTCCCCAGGATTTAGAATTTCTAGGCTAAGCCTTTGCATATCTCGGCACAATTCCTCGGGAACTACCAACACATTCATGCTATGGATTGATTTCCTACTCAAAGCATCGGCAACTACATTCGCCTTTCCTTCATGATACTGGATATATAGGTCATAATCTTTGATCAGCTCTAACCATCTTCTCTGCCTTATATTGAGATCCTTCTGGGTGAAAATGTACTTCAAACTCTTATGGTCCGTAAAGATCTTACAAGATGCCCCATATAGGTAATGTCTCCAAATTTTCAAGGCAAACACAATAGCAGCTAACTCTAGGTCATGGGTAGGATAATTAGACTCATACGAATTCAACTGAAGCGATCACCTTCCCATTCTGCTGCAGATTACATGTAACAACCCAAATTTTTAAGAGTGTTTTAATCATCATTATTAGTCAAAATTATATATTAAATACTCTTATTATATTTAAGATGGAACTAATGATCTTGTTGGTGTTGATATTATATGTTATTTATATGTAGCAAGTAATACCTTAGACGCGTTTAATTATAATTTGTAAGTTAAATATTTTATTAGCTTAAGTATACTATTATAATTCCGAAAATGAGTTTGAATAGTTTGGGGCTTGATTGAATATAGTTATATGTTCGTAGTAGCATATTTGCAGGTAATTTATAGAAATGAGTTAGTAAGTTGTATTGTAGGAATATTTGGGAGTTAATTAAAAAAAAGAAAGAAAACCAAATTACTACCCCCCTAAGTCGGTTCTAAGAGGAGTCTTAGAACTTCCTCCTCTCCCTGATCTTCATTTCCTCTAAAACTCCAAACCCTTGATTTTCTCTCTCTCACTGTGAAATCTCCTCCATAGCTTTCACTTTCTCTCTCTGCACTGCCGTCGCCGGAGCTTCATCGCCTAGCGGCGTTGTGGTCCGCCTTTTCTCTCACCCCTCTGCGGCGTTTTTGGTTGCTGGTCCTATTTCCCCCCCGTTCGTGTTCGTGCTCTGTCATGCAGGTGGTTGGAGTCAAATCGACGCGGCTCTCTTTATTCATGTTTTCTTGCCGTTTCCGCCCATTATCGACCCGCTATCGCCCGCTAACCATTTGCCCCCCCTCTCTCCCCCCCTGGGGCGGGGGGGGGCCACCACTGACGGGTGGTGGTGCTGCTGCCACTTTTGTGCGGTGTTGCCGCTTAATCGCGGTCCATTGTGAGGTGCCACACTCACTTTTCTTTTCTCTTTGTTTTCATTCTTGAACTTTGGTTTGATTGAGATGTTTAATGTTAATATATGGGTTTTGAATTATAAATTATTAATCCATCAATTAAATTGATGAGTAATTGTTGATTATACTTCTGATTTTCTTGCCGAGCTATATGAGTAATTCTTGCTGAAATTTTGGGTTATGTGTGTAAAATATTGATGGTTGTTAAACTGAATCACAACGAGTATTTAATCAAGTTAAACTTCAAATATTATTTTGAATCAATTTGAAAGTTTGATTCAGTATGGTGTGTTCTAAGTGTATAATGTTATTCTTTGAGGAGTTAGAATTTGGACATGGATTATGGTAGATAAGATGAGTTGCTGGACTAAATTATGGTATTTATCTGCATCTACAGTACTATAATAAATTGAGTTGTATTCCAGATTTCACAATTCCTTTACTAACTTAAATCCTTTACCACTCATGTAGTGTAACTTATGGTGTAGTATTATTGTTGAAGTTGGAGTATTGGAAGTTACTGAGTCTGAAGGAGATTTTTTGCGTTACATGTTAAAGGATCTTATTGAATCTCTTAATAAGCTTATAAGAAATGTACTCAATATGACTATAAATATTTGTCTATTCGTTTAAAATGGGGTGTAGAGTAAGTCGAGTACTATTTGGCATAAATTTCTATTTTCAATTACCTAAATCAGATCTAATTATTGTTTATGAGTTGGAAAGTTGCGGAAAGTGACATAGTTAACTATAATGGGTATATTTTCAGCTTTCCTATGTGTTTTAAGATTATGATCTATATTAGATTAATGGACCTATTTGATGTGAATATGGAACTATATAGAGTTGATTCAGATTGAAGTATGTGGTATGAATTATAGTGATATTGAATGATTTGATGAGTTCATTTGATTGTAAAAATCATTGATTATGTTGATTGATTTGATCATGGTGGGAGAAAGATTGTACCTTTGTTGATCTTGATTTCTTAAGAAGATATTAATCGTGGAAAATGAAAGATTACATGGACTAACTATTCGAGATATAGATGTTATGTTATATTATCTTCGCCCGAATAGGGAAGATATTGGATTGATTGATATTCGCCGCATGTGGCAAGATATTCAACCGTCCTCTTCTCTAGCGTGGCCGGTTGGGTCTCCCGTGTCACATAAAAGCTTGAGTTGAGGGGTGTGCACACTATAGGTTATTGGCCATTGAAATTATTGGTAAACCGGCCGAGCTCCCGGGTTTACATTATGATAGACCGGCGGGACTCCCGGGTCTATCGTCTACTAATTTATTAGTGGGTCGGCCGGGGCTCCCGATCCACTCGGCTTTCTCGTTGGATTATTCGATAACTCTTGTTCAATGGAATGATCTTTGGATTTGATAATAATTGATGTTTGTTCCTCGTTTTGTATTTGATTATCAAAGATAAATCACTCATGAGTATGGACTCAATGAATCGTTATTAATGTCTTAAGATACTCAAATGTCGTGACCGTCGTGACTTGTTACTTGATTACTTTGTGATGTCGGTGATGAAACTTATTGGTAATTTTATTTGACTCTATTCTCGTCTACATAGTTTACAAGGTTATTTTACTTATCATGATCATGTAACTTGTTTTGGAATTTGAGGATTATGAATATTGAGTATAATTGATCTGCCTTTCAGATACGAATACTTTAGCTTCGAATGGATATAGATTGACATAGAAGTTTTAAAAAGGGGAATTTCGATAAGAATATAATGAGAATTTGAGCTATACTTTTTATCTTTTGGAATATATTTCAATACTTTCTTGTTCCCGTTTAAGGTGGAGTCTCGGTACTCGCCTTTGCCGACGTGTGCCGTATTTGTGTTTGTTTGTGGTTGTTGTTCTTTCCCTTTGGGTTTAAACTTGTGATGACCCATGTACCTTGTACAATGGCGAGCAGTTGGCACTAGAGCAGGTTTCATGTTGGATTTGCGATTGACGTGAGGATGATAATTCATAGAGGACCGTTGTATATTGAAGAGTTTCAGATGTAAATATTTACTTAGGTTGATATATGTATTATTTAAGTTATTATTGTTAAAGTTCAGATTCAAGATATCTTAGATGAGTTTGTAATATTGAGTAGTTTCATTGAGGTTGTTTCCGCGAGAGCGTCGATGATTTGGGTTTTGAGATTGAGAATATTATATTTTGTTGAGTTTGCAAACAAGTTTAAATTATTTTCCATTTTGGGTTGTCCAATTTTTAGGGGAAA
Organism: Beta corolliflora; assembly: GCA_947648045.1. Lineage (NCBI taxonomy): Eukaryota > Viridiplantae > Streptophyta > Magnoliopsida > Caryophyllales > Amaranthaceae > Beta > Beta corolliflora. Next base: position 127,887 of record CANSZD010000188.1, on the reverse strand, counting down.
TTCTGCCGAAATTTCGAGTCAAATTTTGAGATCAATGTATTGAAATATTTATGAAGCGTGTTTAAGGATCGGGGTGTTACATTACATCCCAAACCATTCTTTGAAGCATCACTATACACCTCAAATCCCTCATTTCCATCAAAAGGGTTAAAACAAAGAAAGGTCAAACGCTCCTTCAAAATCTGAAAAGCTTCTTTGCACTTCTGACTCCACTCAAAATTTGACTCTTTCTTCATCAAATTGGTCATTGGCCTTGCTATCTTCGAGAAATCTCTCACAAATCTCCTATAATAGCCAACTAATCCCAGAAAACTCCTAATATCTGACACATTCTTCGAAGTAGGCCACTCACTAACAGCTTAAATCTTTGCAGGATCCACAGAAACTCCTTCTTTGGACACATAATGACCCAAAAATGCTACTTTTTCCAGACGGAACTCACACTTAGAGAACTTGGCATACAATTGGTTCTTCCTAAGCGTCTCCAATATTATCCTCAAATGCTCATCATGCTCTTCTTCACTCTTTGAATAGATCAAAATATCATCAATGAACACCACAATAAACTTATCTAAGAACTCATGGGATATCTTATTCATCAAATTCATAAATATAGCCAGAGCATTGGTCAGTCCAAACGGCATCACAGTAAACTCATAATGATCATAACGCGTCCTAAACGCAGTCTTAGGTACGTCCTTATCAGCTACCCTGAACTGGTGATACCCCGAACGCAAATCAATCTTTGAAAACATACTCGCTCCATTCAACTGGTCGAACAGGTCATCTATCCTAGGCAAAGGATACTTGTTCTTAATGGTCGCATTGTTTAACTCCCTACAGTCAATGCACAACCTCATACTTTCATCTTTCTTCTTCACAAACAATACAGGAGCTCCCCAAGGTGATGCACTAGGCCTAATATAAACTTTATCCAACAAGCTTCTTACAATCGCGTCTTCAACTCGCTCATCTCAGAGGTGCCATTCTATATGGTGCCTTAGATATAGGTGCGACATCAGAACTAAGTCTATGGTGAACTCAACGGCTCTTTCAAAGCGGCATACCAGAATCTCACTTGGAAACACATCCATAAATTTATTTACAATTGGTACGTCCTCAATCTTCAATCCAACCTCTTTACTTACATCCTGCACGCTACAGAATACAACTCACATCCCTTCTTCATCAACTTCTTCACTTGCATTGCAGAAATGACCCAAAGCTCTTTGGCTTCCCAAAGCGTCGATACGAAGTCAACTTCCCCGAAGGGCTTCTCAACACTACTTTCTGAGCTTCACAGTCTATTTTAGCCTTATAGAAACCTAACCAATTCATCCCAAGAATAACGCCTAGGTCTCCCGGATTGAACTCTATCAAATTAGAAGGAAAAACACAGTCTCCTATCTTCAAAGGTAAGTCTCTATACAACTTGGTACACCTTATGACTTCTCCAAAGAGGGTATACTAACAAAAGCGTGTCAATTACTTCAAAGTCTACCAACCCCAAAAATTTAATAACGGACGATGAAATAAATGAATAGGTCGCCCCAAAATCAAATAATGCTTTAACGAGAACGGAGTTAATAGAAAAAGTACCAAAAACTACATCGGCAGATCTTTCAGCTTCATTGCGACTCATCACGAACAACTTACCCGGAGCTTTATTCTGGTTGTTGTTGTTTCTCTCACTAGCAGGCTTACTGTAGCTTCCTTGGTTGTTCTGCGCCCCTATAGGCTTCGAACCCTAATTTCCCGATTGGTTGAACCCAGACCTTCCCTGATTACCACTCCCATTACCATTCTGCTCTTTCCTTTGCTTGGTGAAGCACTCAAATTCTCTATGCCCCTTCTTTTAGCAAGAATGACAAAGTTACTAGGTCTCCTTTACGCCTCTACCGGGGTGGTTCTTGTTACACTTCTTACAGCTTGTAACTCCTCTCGATCGGCCCTTATTATATTCCTTCCTTGGAAATTTCCATTCCCATTTCTATTCCTCTTAAAATTCCCCGCTTCCTCCAAAGATTGAAATCTTTTCTTTTCTCACCCATTACAACGTTCTTCTTGTCACGCCGACCAAAGACCATAAATATGGGCGGCTCTTCCATAAACAACATCTAGGGATGCAAAAATCTCACCACCTAACCCCGCTTGGATTTCCTTAGTCAAACCTTGCTCAAATCTTTGAGCTTTTAGCTCTTCAAGAGCTACAACCTCCCAGGCGAACCTAGACAATGCTATGAACTTGCTATAGTACTTAGAAATGGTCATACTCCCCATCCTAAGGTTTATGAACTCCTAAGCCTTTTGTTTTCTCATAAAAGCAGGGTAAAATTTTCCTCTTAAAGCAAGAATAAAGGAATCCCAATTAAACCATTCTACAAAGACTAAGTCTAGTTCCATTCTCTTTCAACCATAAGTCACCCTCATCTTTCGATATAAAACAAACTTGACCTACTTTCATAGCCTCACGACAATTTACAACCCCAAAAATCTTTTCAAACTCCCTAATCCAACTCTCTAAGAATGTAGGGTCGCCTTGCCCTTTAAAGTACGGTGGCGTAATCTTAGCTAGTCTTTCAAACATGTCCCCAACAGATCGGGACGCTCACCTCTTTCGTGAGTCAAGTCTCTCGCCAATAAGCGAATATCGAAGCTAAGGCGTTATCGTTGTTTGCCATTTTACTTCGCGACTCGAAATTTAACGTAAATCTACTTTAGGTTTCGATTCACAATTTATTGCCATTCTCTACGAAGGCATCACTTGATTCGACCATACAAGGTCGCATCAACATACAATTCTTTATGGAATCATAACAACATTAACTTCACACACTATGAACCATAATAACCATATACTCATTCATGAATAAATATTCACATCACCAATTCATATATATAAGGATAAAATAAAATTCAATCACAACAATAGAATAAAATATTCCCCATTCGCGTACTAAAATAAAGTCTTGCTCACTTTTGATTCCTCAAAATGATGATGATAATATTTTTTTCCAATCCATAATAACTATGCTTATTCCTTAACCAAGACAAAGATACTAAAGACAAATTTAAACCATTATAACTTGACTACTTATCCAACAACTAATCTTAAAGCATAAGTAAAAAAGTCTACGGAGATACATTATCGAGCCTTATCTTCCAAATCTTCATTGTCCTCATCCTCTTCCCGATTCGAATCGCATGCCCACCAAAAACAATCCTCATAATGGCAAGCGTAGATATCCTTTCGGGTTTGCCCCCTAGCACCGGCCAAATTCCCGAATAACCTCATCACCGCTATCGGATTGCTAACTTTCAACACACGACGCATCTCCAAATCTATGCTAGTGTAGCTATTACAATCAGAATTAGACTCTATATCGGACTCATCATCACTCAATACAATTGGGTTGAAGTAGCTTCCTAGTCGAGCAGCTTGACTATCTGACATGACTAGAGATCCTATAACAGATGAATACGACATCTATAAGTACATAGTTCCCTCACTTAGCGTATATTCCCAACAATAAACAATAAGCAAGAATAAACTGATAATTTAAAGCTAGGAATAACACTAAACAGTTAATCAGATAAGAAAAACATAAACATGCTGAACAAAATATTTAAATGCAGACATATAATATTTCAATCCTATATACCCTTCTTATACTGCCCATCTCTCACAAAATTAATAAAGCAACTAAAATAAACTAGAAGTACTAAAATAAACAACTAGTGAATAATATATATAATTTTCGAAAATATGGGAAAGAATCGAAAATTTTAAAATAAAGAAAAAGAAAATTTTCGGACTTCAAAAAAAATTCGAACCGAATAAAAAAATAATTCGGACCTCTAAAAAAAAAAATCGAACCAAATAAAATAAAATATTTCGAACCACAAATAATTTCAAACCTATTTTTAAAATTTGAAACATGTTTCGAAAAGTGATTTAAGCACAACAAATAAGTAGGAGCTCGTTTTCTTTGAAATTCATTTTAAGTAACTAGGCGCCTAAAATTTAAGGTTGGCACGAAAGGCCAATAAAAACCTAAGCTTTGATATCACTTTGTAACACCCCGACAATTCTCTATTTTGCAAAATACCTTTTTAATATAAAACTTAGAGAATTACCAAAGCATTATCGCCCGTGTGATAACGTATCGGCTTATTCGTAATTTTACAAATGAAAATAAATAAACAACTTTGAAAATAATAAACTTAGTAAACCAAAAGTCAAACTCCAAAACCAAAGTCAAAGTCAACCAAACCAAAGTCAAAGTCAACCAAACCAAAGTCAACCAAATTTAACCACTATAGAGTATAAAAATTAAACACAAGCTCTCCACGAATCCCGAACCCATGATGCATCATCTTCGAACCTGAAATGGACAAAACACTATTGATCCCGAGAGATTGCTCACCAAATGGGTCATCACAGGATCAATAAGGCATAGCCATGATCGACATACACAACAAAAGCACGTAATCAGCAAAGCTGAGTACTACATAGTAAACAAATATAAAACCTAACATGATACTAATAAACATTAAGGCAAAGATAAATAATAATATAATAACATAACAGACTACTTTATTGAACTTGACTCTACAACTTAAATTAATTATAACTTAGATTGAATAGGCAATGGAAAGAGTTGTCGAAACCAAACCAGTCTTCAATTTAGAAGACGAAGTACGGCGCGACTCCATACTCCCCCGACCAACGAAATCGAGGAACCTTTTAAATAAACCGGGGACACGATGATCAATCCGGTCCCAAGAAAAGCCATGGGCTACCACTAGGGGTGTTAATGAGCCCGGTGGCTCGCAAACTATTCGAGCTCGGCCAAAGCTCGGCTCGATGGGGCTTGGCTCGAGTTCGGGATCGGCTCGAGACCATAACGATCCGAGCCTGAGCCTCCTTAAGTTCGGCTCGATAGTTCGTGAGCAAGCTCGAAAATATTTAGATAGCCTTTATGTAAAAAAGTAATGTCCCACATCGATAAAAAAAAGTAAACACCAACCTTGCTTTTCCTATATAATCTTATTACCCTTTAAGTCTTTAACTATAATTATTGTTTGATTTGTCTTATTTTATGATGTTGGACGGTCATTAAATATGCAAGATCCAAAAGCTTGAACTTAGTATAAAATTAATTATTCTACTATAATTTCATCACTTTAATGCATCTTGGAAAAAATAATCAACACAACTAGCAAACCTTACATATTACATTTGCGTAACCACATGGCATGATGGCAAGACGTATTATAGAACATGCAGGGAAATTAATTTTGTTGGGTTCTAGCAATCCCACATCGGCGAGGAATGAAAGGTAGAACATTACAGCTTGCTTATATAAGGCCGAACCGCATAAGCAACTCATACACCTTTTCTTGGCTCTTGTTGTAGCTCCAATAGTGGAATCTTCGGTTGGGATTTTAGAAGTCCCACATTCGATAGGAAGCAAGGGGTAACAAGGCACCTGTGTATTAAAGGGGCTTGTATAGGTAGGAGTGTAATGTATGATTGTTGGGCCTTACATATTTAATAAGGATTAGCCTGACAATTATACTTATACTTATGAGTTTGACAAGATTTCATTGGGCTTTTCCCGAATAAAGGCCCGGTGGATGTAAGTCGAGTCGAATTTTCTTTTAATTTTTGAAATTCAAGTTCACGAGCCGAGCCTCGAGCCGAGCTTGGCTTTGCTCTTTCGAGCTCGAGCCGAGCCTCAATCTTTGAGCTCGCCGAGCTTCGAGCTCGAGCCGAGCTCGACCATAATCATTCTCGAGCCGAGCCGAGCTTGGACATGTTCGGTCCCCTGGCTCGGCTTGTTAACACCCCCCGGCTACCACCATGTACTCCAACTCATACTAGTCCAACACTTCGCACGTGTACAAGTCTAAAGCTTATTGCTATTCACTTTCCACTTTAAGTAATTAATAATTTATTTACTTGTTATGGCTCACAAAGGTAAGACAAACAATATAATCATCAAGGATACATAAACTTCCATTTTTATCTTTGGATTAGATAAGGTGATCATCAACTTAACAATCCAAGAATAATTCCAATTATTAATTCCATAACCATTATTTATTTGTTGATCCAAGTCAACAATCAACCAACCTTTCATAGGTGAATAACCAACTTACCAAATAAGGCCCTCGGCCCTTATAAAGTAATTAAATAATCCAAAGGGAACAACAACATGATCCAATGCATGATCCAATAACAACATAATTATTAATCCCTCATGTGAATTAATAAAAGAAAGTTCCCAATCCCATATGATTGCATCAATCATCCATACAAACATAGCATAACCAGCATATTCAACATGTTTCACACAACGACATAAAACACGCAATTTCACTTGAATATAAATCACATATGAACTATAAATAGTTCCTTATGCATGATACTACATCAATCCCATCCTTTGTACATGATACTAATCCAACCAACACATAGGTATGTACGTACCTTGTGTGGACAATGTGCTAGGCCACTTTAATAATCTTAGAAGTCGCCTAAAGAGAATTCTCCGCCTACCAACAATCAATACAACCACTAATCAATACTTAATCAAAATTCCAGCAACATTAAAATATGTTAAACCCTCTTTAAAAGTGTTTAAAAATCCTTTTTGACCATTAAAACTTCACTATTAATATCTCCTAGTATAGTATAGTACCACTATACTAGTCATTAAAAATCCTCAAAAATCCATCATAACCATAACAATAAAAATTACAGCAACTTATAAGGAGTTCAAAACCCTTTAAAACATGCTTAGACATAATCATAATCATAAGAGTACCCAATTTCACTAGTGGAAAAAACCTTATCTGACACAAGATAACTGATCCGGTTTTTCCAAGACCGGACCAGTTAAAATTAACTGATCCTGTCATTTATCAATCCGAATCAGTTATTTCAAGTTTTCATGGCGCAAAAGTCTGATCAAATAAACTGATCCGGTCATTTTTAGACCGGATCAGTAAATTGGCCCAAATCACGCCATCAGCCCACAGCCCAGGATGATACTCTTTTAGCGCCCCTTATTTCACAGCCCAAAACCCTAATTAAACACCCCCTCACCAGCCATCTCTCCCTCTCTCGTCAGTCCTCCTCTCTCACCCTCTCTCCTTCCCTCTCCTCCCCAAGTTCCCATCCTCGACAGTAGCACCAACAACAACTCCACAACAAGCCATCCCTCTTCCCATCGTCTCACCACAGCCCACAACCCTTCATCCTAATCTTCCTGTTAGATCTACGGTTTAATATTTTTGCGCCACCACCATCTTCACCCTTCATCGAAATTTTGGTGTCTTGATTGGATGCCTGGTCGAGTTTCTCCTCCGACACCGCCACCACTGATGGCACGGATTCAAGCAGCTTAAAAATTCACCATTTTCTCACTCGCGGTTTAATTTCTTGCACCACCACCATGGCACCATCTACCTGTTGGATCTAGGGTTAGATGCTAGATGTTGTGTATGTTTAAGAACACTTTCCAATCAGGGTTTCTGTCCATTTTATACAGTCTTGGGTATGTTTTTGTTTCGATAAATTTAACTTTTTTTATTTTTATTATTGTTATAAGGTAATTATGATTTCTATTTCTTTGTCATACAGGAGCAAGCCTCTGCAGATTTGGGATAAAGAAGGTAAATATTCGTGCTTTTGAATGGTTGAGTTGATGTCTGTGACTTAAATTTTGAAGTATATGTTCATAATAAGAAGGAGAACTAGCTTGTTTAATCTTTTATTTTTGTTTTTGATGACTACATGTATCTTGTTGTTAATGGTAACTGTTGGAAAAATACAGGACTGTGAAAAAAAAAAGATGCTTTTGTTTTCAGTACAATATTTATCACGTTGTTATTTGCGGCTACCAGTGAAAGAATCAAAGTTATGGTTGTGTGGGGTTTTGTGATATGTGAAAGATATGGACTTGCTTTTTATTATTTGGAAAACAGAATCATACATGTATGGTTTAGTCTAGTGTAAACTGTAAACTGTAAACTGAAGCTAAGAAGTTGCTTCAGATTGATGATTTAACTTCACTGAAGATAATTATGGGTTTCTTTCACATCTTGTAGAAGTAAGTATTTTACTCATATTCATTAGAGAGTATCTTATGGAGTGCCTTGCTGGAGATGAAGGTGCGTGCATCATGTTCGCCTGTTGTAGGTCGTTGTGGTCATCTTTTCAGATGCATATTTCTATGGCGTCTGGACTTGCCCCTCGCTTAGGAGAACTTCCAAAACAAAGATGCCGACAAATGAATATTAGCGAGAAAGTGACGGGAGTAGAGGGATTCTACTATTTATATACTTTTCTTGATCTACATTTTTTCTAGTGGATTAGAGGCCAAATCTGGTAAAGTAGTAATTGAGTTTGTTTTTGGTCCAATGTCATATCTCTAACTACTTTGACCTGAATTAGTCTCTCACTTACGCCACACCCCAAAATATTCCCATGACCTGATGTAGCCCCAAGCTTGGCTCGTCCACCCCATCAACACTTTGTGTATGCCCAATTTGACCCAGCCTGGTATAGTGGTATTGGCCAGGTTGACCTACCCACCCTGTCCAATAATCAGCCTACAAGTAGCACCACATCGTTTCTTTGGTGTATGCAAGATTAAATCTTGGTACGATTGATACCAAAAGAAAGGCTTCAATGAGTATGCCACTGTCCCTATAAAATAAAAAATATGCGAAGTTATGCTAGATTTAGCTACCTGTGTTTAGTTTCCGGACTCAGCCGTATTGTGATTTGTGAAAAATTTGCATGTTTTGGTCCTACATGAAGTGGCAAGTGTTAGTACCTACGTAGTATTGAGTATTAGGCATGAGTACTTGAGTATTGAAGTGAACTATTAAGGCTAAATACAGATTCAGGGAGTCTCTTATGTTGAGGCGGGAATCTTTTGAAGCAATCTGGCAATCACATCCTATGGTAGAAGTAGGAATCTTCATATTGTTGCAACTTGCAACTAACTTCTGCAGTCATTAGATGAGTAAATCATTGCCTCGATTTGTCGTCACATCCTTAGAAATATCATCACAAACCAATCTCCACTATAGAAGCAGCATCACCAAGCTTCCTTTTCTGAATTGAATTTTGTAAGTCGTATAATCAAGCTGATCCTCATTTTCAGGTCCACAATGATTAGACTTTCTACAACATATATGCAATAATGGAATAAGCTTGTATGAAGATGACTTAAAGTTTCTTGTCTTAATAAGGTATTATTTATGTTTTGCAGAGTCGACACTTAGAAGTACAGTTACTATGCGATCAATATGGCAATGTTGCAGCATTGCATAGCCGTGATTGCAGTGTTCAAAGGCGGCACCAGAAGGTGGGTACCTAGTTGACAATTTTGTTTTATTTCCCTTAGTTTTAGTATGTCCTGGGTCTAACATATGCTTCTCAAAGGGACTTATTTTATGATTTTTGTAAGCAACATATATCTTATGGATTGTTAGGCAAACATGATATTGAATGGTTCTATCTCAATTGATCAGATTATTGAAGAGGAGCCAATAACTGTAGCTTCACCAGAAACAGTGAAGAAACTCGAGCAGGCAGCTAGAAGGTTGGCCAAATGTGTAAATTATGTTGGAGCAGCAACTGTTGAATATTTGTACAGCGTGGAAACTGTGTAGGGATGATGCAGACTCCTGCATTTCAACCTAATTTCCTCTGGAGTTGAACAATCTCACAGCAATGTCCTGATTGCATGCCTTGCTTTAAATGTTTTTTGTTTTATTTTTTCCCAACATATCATCATATATGTTTATTCCCATCTTTCAAGTAACGTCAACCATGCCTTGTGAAGTTTCAACTACACGCCTGCACCTGCTCATTTAAAGTCTCATTCTTTTCTAATAAATTATGCATCTTGCACTTTTTTTTTTCTATTCATTGTTATTTGAAGAAAATGTTGGATATAATGTGCCACGTTTTAAATTATCTTTCTTGCATATGCTAAATGCAGGTGGAGCACCATGTTACTGAGTGGATTGCTGAAATAAATATTCCAGCTGCTCAGGTTGCAGTTGGCATGAGTATCCCTCTTTTCAAAATTCCTGGTAAATGACTGGTTCCCTTTCTGATTATATATATTTTTTGTATTCCATTGTTCGCGTTTGTGAGATGTCCTGTTTGTGCAATTTCAAAACAGAAATTAGGTGATTTTATGGTAAGGAACATGGTGGGGATTATGATGCTTGGAGAAAAGCATCAAATCCAGACTACTGCTCACACAGGATTACTTGCTTCTCAAGCTCAGACATCTCAAGCTTCTTCTTTTCTTTTTCCCAGTTCTAGAGCTTACAGAAAATTTCTTGGTCTAAGGTACCTAAGCTTTGTCATTAGAGTGCTAAGTTGAGCTACATTGATAGACATTGTAAAGGATTCTTATGCATCAATTGAGCATAAAATGCTTAATAAAATGAGTATTGATATATACTACCGATTTTGTATCGATTAATTATGAAAAATGCAAAAAAAAAAAAAAAATTTTTTGGTTTTTGTGGGTCAATCGCTCCGGCTTTTGGGTCAAATCGGAGCAGTTAACTTGATTAATCAAGCCCGGTTTTGGGTCAAAATCGGAAGCAAGCACTTGCTTAATCGCCCGGTTTTGGGTCAAAATCGGAGCAACTTGCTTAATCGCTCCGGTTTTGACCTAAAACCGGACAAGAATGATTAACCGATCCGGTTTAGGACCGGACGCTAATCATTGCGAACTATCACGAGCCCATCCGATCCGGACGAAAATCGGACGGTAAGCCCCGTTTTGACCGGATCGGATGGGCTTCTTTCCACTAGTGTTTGATAAACTATAATATAATACTATGATTTTCCAATTCATAAAAACCCTAAGAATATGTACTTTGATACTTAAAACCCTAGTTTAAACATGATAAATAAATCCGAAATTTAATTACTTTATTATATAAATTACATAATCCGAAATTTATATTTAAATCATCAAACTATAAACTTTAATCATGAAAACATTAAATCAATCCTTAACATATAAACTTAACATTTAATAAAAATAGAGGAGGAAGAACTAAACCAAAGAAAAAGGAGGGAGGGAGGAAGACAAACGCACAAGGGGAGGTGGCCGCCGTCGGCCGCCGCGGCCGGTGCTCGGCGGCAGTGGTTCGACCGGTGGCCGCCGAAGAACCCGAAGGAGGAGAAGAAAAATCGAGAGAGAGAGAAAATTGGTGAAGGCCGAAAAAAGAGAGGGGGAAGAAAGAGAGAGAGAATAAGTGTGGGGGAAATTTTAAGGTTTTGGGGTTTATATAGTTAACCCTTTTGGGCTAGGGAATTGTGGTTGGGCTTTAAATAATCATTTAATGGTTGGCACTTGGCATAGTTGGGTTCCTCTAACCCATTTTAAATTCCTTTTACTAAACTCAAAGGTGTTTAAACCGTTTAAATAATTTTCAAAGCATGACTCAATAAAATATTTGATTACTTAAAATCATTAAATAATCCTTTGACTTTCAAATAGTCAACATTCTAAGAAGTAAATTCTTTAAATACTAAAAAAATATATAAATATACATTAAAATATATTTATAAAATTCATAAAATTATGGAGGATTACAACTCTAGTTAGAGTAGGGTCGGCTACACCAAGGATCCAAGTGGACCCCTGGGTCAAGGATATTCCCGTATGCATCTAGGGTAACCCAAGCAACATCACCATCGATAGTCTCTTCTTATCAAGGGTTGTCGTCGAGATGTGTCACAAAAGTGCCATCGCACTCAAGATTTGGACGATCCCATGAAGTCTTATAAATAGTCTTTCAAGGAATAAATCACAGGTGGTAGCGCACGAAACGTGTCATAAACATAAAACCTGAAGAATAAGTATGCACAAAGTGATTAATAGCAAGCAAAGGTAACACATATCTTATCAATTGAATAAACTCCCAGCATCCAGCCAATTATAACAACTAACACAATAGCAAAGGAGAACAGAAAATCGAGCTTACAAATTCAAAATCACAGTGTAGTAAATCATACAAAATTATCAGCAATCAAGTAATTAACTATCATGGGATAGATTGTTGCAAAGTAGCGCACTAAACGTTTCCTAAACATGGAACCTGAATAATAACAAAGTGATTAACAAAGAAGAACAAAGTTACACATAGCTTATTATAAATTAAACAAACTCTCAAAATTAAATATTTTTAAATATTATCTATAAAAAATAGATAAAATATAGTAATATAAAGTTTTATATAAAAAAAAATACGCCCAACTAAACCGGACCGAAAAAATCAAAACTTTTAAAAATTTGGACCAAATACCTGTCTATTTTTCATTTCGGATTAGAAGATTAAGTTGTGTGAATTGATGCGTCCAAGCTTATCGACAAAAAGGAGCACCAAACTAGTGATAATTCATTTGCATTCTGACATTTTATCAAGCTGCTCCCGCCTTGCAAATTGTGCCGCAAGGCCACCCACTTTGCGTATGTCTCGGGAAGAAAATTAGCCTCAAGATGCTTCAAAACTATAAAAGCTCATTTTTTTCATGTTCTCAATATCAATCGTACCCCCTACCGACACATCTTTAATGCGTACCACAACACCATTGTTGCCGTTGCAGATTGTGTGGTGAACCCCTATTGCGCATTGTGTGGTGAACCCCTACTTTTGGTTTTTTTGAAGTATATTCAACGAAACCGTGCCACTCTAATTGAGTATGGTCAGCTACACCGGGGATCCAAGTAGACCCCCGGTCAAGGATATTCCCCGATGCATCCCGCGTAACCCAATCAACAACACCATCGAGTGTCCCTTCTTATCAAGGCTCGCCATCGAGATATGTCACAACAACGCCATCGCATTTAGCATCCGGACGATCCCACAGTAGTCTTTTACACGCCTTTTCAAGGAATAAACTCAAGCAAGGTAGCGCATGAAACGTGTCCTAAACATGGAACCCGAAGAATAAGTATGCACAAAGTGATTAATAGCAAGAAAAGGTAACACATAGCATATCAATTGAACAAACTCCCAAGATCCACCAATTATAACAACTAACACAATAGCAAAGGAGCACGTAAAATCGAGCTTACAAATTCAAAATCACAATGTAGCAATTCATACAAAATTATCAACAACCAAGTAATTAACTATCAAGGGATAGATTGTTGCAAAGTAGCGCACTAAACGTGTCCTAAACATGGAACCTAAATAATAAGTATGCACAAAGTGATTAACAAAGAAGAACAGTAACACATAGCTAATTATAAATTGAACAAACTCTCGTAAATAAATAATTTTGAAATATTATCTATAAAAAATAGAGAAAATATAGCAAAATAAAATTTTATACAAAAAAAAAAAAAAAAAATACGTCCAAGTGAACAGGGCCGAAAAATCAAAACCGTTAAAAACTTGGACCAAAGACCCGTCTATTTTTTTATTTTGGATTGGAAGATTAACATTACCCCTAACTAGGGCCCCAATTTGCGATTCACCCTTAGACCTCTAAACTCTCAAGAACGGGGTTGTCAACCAAACTTTTGAAAGCAAATGTGAATCTATGCATCCAAGCTTATCGACCAAAAGGAGCACCAAACTAGTGATAAATCATTTGCATTCCGACATTTTATCCAATCGCTCCCGCCTCGCAAATTGTGCAAGGCTCGTTAAATTATTTCTGCCTCTTGGAACCCACTCTACAACAATCTTCGGAGGAAAATTAGCCTGGAGCTGCTTCCAAACTATAACAGCCCAATTTTTCATGTTCTCATTATCAATTCTACCCCTTATACAACGTTAGAAGCAAAGAGCCCAATCAGGCAATCACTTGCTTAAACCCATATAATGACGTTTAAAGGTGACAACAATGAGAAGGTGCACGTGGATAAAAAATACTAGAAGACAAGCTCATATACAAGGTCTCTTAAAAATAGCCATAAAAGAGACGTTCTTTACTTCAAGTTAACGTATATGGCATGACTTGGAGGTGGCCAAAATAAGAATGATATGGACTAGCCGCCACCAGATTGAAACTACTAATGAATCGAGCTTGTCATCGAATTTGATCGTGTACTTAGATAACCCATACATTATATCACATGCGCCCGATAAGAAGGTAGTATTGACCTGCCTTTATTACCACGCGTGAATATGTTTTGGCAAGTATGGAAAATTAGGGTTGCATAGAAAGATGGAACAAAGACTTGTTACAATGGGGCCACGGTCAAGTAAAAGTGTCAATGAAACTTTTAAAGAGACTCATAAACATAAGATTGAATTTTTATAACGGCAAGGGACAAATTGAATGTACTAATCCCATCATAGGTTTTATTATTCCTCAAAGTCTTCAAATGACTAATTGTTGACTATGAACAGGGATTATATGCAATGAAGGTAATACGCCCTGTACATCCCTAATTACTAAATATAAATAGGAATTATATTACGAAGATAATAAAGCTTAATTATTTTAGGAATCGCCTTTTCTTGCTAGAGAATAAATACGATTAATGGGACAACGCTGACGGGCCTATAACCAAAATAGATTAATCCCATGAGGCCACACATCAGAAGACAAATCGGACAAAGCAATCAAATCCCATTTAGAATTAGGATTGGGCCGGTCCAAAGGGGAATATGAGGATAATTAGCTTCTCCTAACTTGCCTACGACTCTTCTATTATATATGGGATATAATATTAGGGTTTAGGTGATCAATTCATTTAAGCAGCTTTTCACAAGAGAGAGAAAGCAAGTGAAACCCTACACTATTCCCTCTAACCGGCGCCTATACCACCCGAAAACAAGAGATTTCTTCTCTTCCGTTCTAGCAAACGTTGGTGTTCAACTAGTGCTCGTGGACCGATTAGAGAAGCAACACTCGGGGCTCTCTGATCTTCAAAGTTTGCATACAACAGGAAATCACGCTACAAAGGTTTGATATTTACTCCCTATTGAATGATTCATGTGTTTGATTATACTTGCGATCCTATGATAGATGTTAGGAAATTGTTTCCTGAAATTCCGCTATTTGCATCTACATATTCCTACAGTGGTATCAGTTTTGCCTAATTCATAATATTCATATGATCATGTTATTGTATGCAAAGTTGTTATTTTTATTCAATTAAGGGAGGCTTTATTTATGGCTTAAATTTGCATAATTGATATTTGATATTAATTTATTGGGAATTGTAAATAATTTATTTATTTTGTGATTTATGCCCAAAATAATTTATATAGGTCCGAAATTTTTATATTATGGAAGGAATTAATTGTTAATTCATTCCTATTTTTCGGATATTTATATAGATAATTTGATAGATTTAAAATTATTTATGTTTAATTTGATTAATCATTGAAATAATTTGTTAACAATTAAAGATTTGATTTTTAATTTGTTAAATAAATCTAATGTTCATCACCCACATAGATCTAGAATAATATGATGGCTCAAAATAATTTGATTATTTTCCCACTAATTTTGAATTTTATCATATTATTTGTGAATTTTGGTTAAATTTTATGTTAAATTTGATTATTCATAAAATTTAAGGATAACAATTTAAATATTTGATTTTATTTGTTACGATAATTCAGTAGATCATCTTTAAAATTATTTTCGAATTTTTTGGAATTTAATTGTTAATTTTCTGAATTTTTGGATATAATTTGATTTTTTGCCCTAATTTTGAATTTTTGTTAGATTTAATGTTTAATAAAGATTAAGCATTCAAGATCTAATCTTAACAAAACTAATTTGTTTGAATTTGTTAAGTGATTCAAAATTTTCTGCTCTATTTTTCGGATTATAAAACCTAATTAAATCCTTAATCTTTAAACAATTGTTGAATAAAGATTAGTTTAATTATTATATAATTGTTACAAAAATTAAAGAGGAAGCCAACCATGGCTGGGTGGCCCCACCACTATCGGTGGAGCCACGGTGGCTGGCAGAGGTATCGGGAAATGGCGTAGAGGGTGGCGTTAGTGGGGCAGGGTCAGCGCGGTGCGTGCGACGTGCGCTGCTGAACCTTCCTCGCGAGCTGTTGGCGGGGCTGTTCGGCCTTGCTGCCGGCGTCGGCTCGTGGCTGGGACTGACCGGCGAGGTCCGGTGGAGGCGCCTCGGCGTGGGATTGGCGGCACACTTGATTCATTGATGGCTGGAGGTCGTGAGTTGTCGAGTGTGTGCAGCGTGCGTTTTCTTGGTGAAGGCTGGTTTTGAAATTTCCAGCAAGGTGGGGTGCGTGGTTGGCTATTGACTGGCAGCCTTGTGCTGCTGGTCAACGGTCAACAAGTCAAACTTTAATAAAAAAAATTATTTTTTAGGAAAATATGATTTTCTAAAGTTGAGCATAAATCCAAAAGTTTCCTATTTTGCAAATTTGTGTATAATAATGATTATTGTCATGTTTAAATAAGTAAATGAATTAAAATAATAAAGTTTCCTAAATAATTTCTAGCTTAAATTTGTTAAGTTTTATAATTATTATGGAAAGTTTTATTTGCTTATTCATTGTTAATAAGTAAATAGTTTGTGTTTATTTTATTATGATATTATAAATGCGTGGATGTTTAATGTAATATGTATGATATTGTATTTTGCATGTTATGACTAGTATGTCCCAAATTAGGATAGTAAATATGATCTGCGAATCGTTATATTTGAATGTAAATTAAATACGATCTGCGAATCGTTTGTATTTTTGTAACTTTAAATTTTAGTTATTTATTTAATTCAAACTATGTAATCAAGCATGAGGATCCAAGGAGTTTCAAGGACGGTGATCCATGGAGATTCAAGGGAAGATTCATGAATATTAGTTTTTCCTAAATTTAGGGGCCATACTAGATCATTTTAATTATTGCTTTTATTAATTTCTTGCATTTATATTGTTTAAATGCTTGCTTCTAAGTTTGTATGTGGTTAGTTAATTTATGTGTTCACTATTAATTGACCATATTAGTAAACTTAGGTCCCCAAAAGTAATATTGAGTTTGATTGCTTTTCCAAACAACACCTATAAAGCCTTAGATAATGAGTAATAGGTTCCGCCAAAGCAGGGTGTTGCTCATAATTCTGGGGAATAGTAGGGTAGGTTTTTGAAACTTGCATGTTAATGTATGGTTTAACTCAACAAAATCATCAAAAGACAAAGTTTTGGGTTTTGAAGCTAAGAGATAGGAGTAAACAAGGAGTTGTTAATAACCTGTCTACCAAGAATTATAATTAGTTATAATTAGTAATAAAATGTTTACTTACCTCAACTACTATATATTGAAGGCGACAAAGTCCGTTTGATTGTAGTGGGACAGGATCTTGGCTATTTCTTTATTCAATGGGGGACTTTTATTTTGAATAAAGGGTACTCCCCTCCGTCCCGTAATAGTCCGAACACTTTCCTTTTATGTTTGTCCCAAATTAGTTTGAACACTTCCACTTTTAGCATGGTCCCAATATTAATATATTATTTCTTTTACACTTTTTTGGCCCACACTCAACCTTTTATCAATAAAAAGTTACCTAATTTTCTCTCTCCTCTAATAATACCCCACCAACTCCTATCACATTTACTTTTTAAATAAAATAACATTTGATAACTACACTACAACTTATCACCTTAAACTACGTGTCTCAACAAGTGTTCAGATCTTTCTGGGACGGAGGGAGTAATAGTTAATTAAAATTTGTTTAATTACTGCTTTATTGACAAACATTGATTGAATCTTGCTTTATTAATTGTTGTAGTAATCAATTCTAGTAACAACAACATCAACACCAACAATTCTACTTGTAATTTGCGCTCCGTCCTTTCAAAGGACAAATTGAATGCTGAACGTTTCATTGCAAGTGAAAGGGATATGAGAATCGTTCACAGAACTGAAAAGTTAAACAACTTTCACATGCAAGGAGAGGAAGCAACGATGCAAGAGATGCATGATATGCTAACTTAGACCGAGCGAAACGTCCCTAACAAGCCAGGAAAAGAACATAAGGATGTTATTATGGTTAGTAAAGGGCGATCGCTCAATAGGATTGGGATTGCTATTAAGAAGGACGAAAGCAAACAAGTTGCCAAGTCTGAAACTTTTGAAAAGCAAAAGACTACACCAAAACCAAAAGTTGCTAATGACCGCTATTGTTACACCTGTAACAAGGTTGGTCATTGGAAAAGTAGTTGCCACAAGTATCCAAGGATCAAAATAAAGGAGTTTATAGTTCAGATATGTATGTTATAGAAGTTAACTTAGCAACTTCTTCTTCTTGGGTATTTGATACCGCTTGTGGTTCGCACATTATTTGTAATATGCAAGGCCTCAAAAGAAGTAGAACATTGGGAAAAGGAGAAGTTGATCTTCGCGTTGGCAATGGAGCACGAGTTGCTACATTGGCAGTGGGAGTATATAGTCTACTTTTACCTTCAGGATTAGTTTTAGAACTTAATAATTGTTATTATGTTCCTGCTATCACAAAGAACATTATTTCGATTCCTGTTTTGGATTCCGAAGGTTATTCATTTACAATAAAGAACAATTGTTGTTCTGCATATTTGAATGATATGTTCTATGTCTCCGCTAAGTTATCAAATGGTTTATATGTGTTAAGACTTAGAAACCCATATCTATAACATTGACAACAAGAAACATAAAGCAAATGATTCAAACCCGACATACCTATGGCATTGTCGATTAGGCCACATAAGCTCAAAGCGTATTGAGAAGCTTCATAGAGATGGAATTTCTCAAATCATTTGATTTCGAATCATTTGATACTTGTGAGTTTTGCTTGATGGGGAAAATGACAAAGTCTCCTTTCACAAGTTCAAGTGAAAGGGCCAATGACCTTTTAGCCCTCATACATACGGATGTATGTGGACCTATGCGTAATTTGGCTAGGGGAGGGTACAATTACTTCGTTACTTTTACAGACGATGTAAGCAGATTTGGATTTGTTTACCTTATGCGGTCGGAATCCTTTGAAAAATTCAAGGAATTCCAGAATGAAGTACAGAACCAACTTGGGAAGAAACTTAAGGTATTGCTATCCGATCGTGGTGGTGAATATTTATCTCAAGAATTTGGTGATCATTTGAAGGATTGTGGAATACTTTCACAATGGACTCCACCAGAACACCACGCTTAAATGGCGTTTCCAAAAGAAGGAATCGAACTCTACTTGATATGGTTCGATCCATGATGAGTCTTGGCCGATCTTCCTATTTCATTCTCGGGATTTGCGTTTTAAACAACGGCATTCACACTTAACGGAGCACCATCCAAAGCAAAGGAAAAAACACCATATGAAATGTGGACTGGAAACGTTCCAAAATTGTCTTTTCTAAGGATATGGGGTTGTGAAGCTTATGTAAAACGTTTACAATCTGATAAGCTTTCACCCAAATCCGATAAATGTCTTTTTGTGGGTTACCCAAAAGAGACTAAGGGATACTTGTAATGCCCCGACTTTCATACAACCTTATTAGGTTAATTAACCAAGGTTAGCAGCGGAAGACTTAGCTTAGTCGGCGCGTTACCGCCGTACTTTCCACTAGGGGAAAATACAAGGCGACATTTAACATTAACTTACAGGAACATTACTTTGATTTGTCACTTGTGAAAGAAACACTTTAATAATAGATTAATATTTTCTAGAAATTTCGACAGAGTTTCCTTTGTAAATTGGACAACCCACAATGGGAAAATGTTTGGAAAACCTGTTACAAATAAAATATTTCCCAATCCATAACTCAACGCTTTCGCGGAGCAGCAACTAAAGAGATCAGGAGCAATATTGCTCATCCAGAACTAGAAATAAAACTTAACCATTACTTATTATCTATTACAAAGTGGAACGTCCTCGCCTCAAAAGAAACGTAAAACAATCACAGCTGAACTCTTAGCACGTAACTGCTTCTATCTTGGAAAAGATGCTCCAGAACTTCAACCTGAAACTATTGTAACACTGCCACCCACCAAGTGACAGGCCACAGTAGTGACAAAACAAAACATTGACATACACATCAGCACAATGCTGAGTACTAATCCATGAAACATTCTTAAAACATGCTTTGGTGTCTACGACTCTCACGTAATCAACATGTTCACATCGTTCATAACCAAATCACAACAACATAGCAACATTCACATTATTCATCATTATTCATCATGTTTCATGATTTATAAGTTCTCACAGATATCATAGCAGAGTCGTAACATCATCATAGTTCTTTCCTATCAAAGCAGAAGACATACTTTCGTATCATTAGACAATAAGCATTCACAAACATATACTTGAAGTCATACAAGATATCATAAATCATCATCTGATCATTTACTTAACTAGCAATGATCATACTATCTTGATAACATAGCTATTTCATAGCATTCGTTCGTAAACATCACTAATCATCATATTCATAAACATTCCATATCTCCTAATCCAATCATCGATAACATAATGTGTGAAATCATAAACCATAATCACAATCATAATCATACTTTCGTAACATCAAATTCACCATACTTCATAGCATTAAAATCATAAAATCATCTACATAACAGATATTTCGTTTCATATCATAAGCCTCATCATTATCTTTTCATTTTACTTAATCATATTGGTATCTTGGCGAATACGACAGAAGGTAAGCCACAGACAACCTTAGTTCGCCAACAGAAGGGGCAAACCAACACGGGAGACTTTCGTCGCCCAACAGAAGGTGGCTTGCCACGGAAGATTTTCATCCCCCAACAGAAGGTGGCACAACGGAATACGGGTGCCACGGAAGATTATTATCCCCCAACAGAAGGTGACAAGAACCGCCGGGATGGAACATGCACGACCAACATAAAATGCCACGGGAGACTTTCATCGCCCAACAGAAGGTGACAACACCGCCAGAATGGAACGTGCATGACCAACAGAAGAATACTCAGCCAAGAACCATCTTTCACTTTTCTTTATCATGTTTCGTTGTTTTTACGCACCACAATTATATTACATCATCGTAATCATAATCATGGAACGTAATCATAAGCATGACATATTCATAATCATGTTCATATACTTTTGCATAATCAGATATTCATAAGCATATCTCATAACTTAAAGTTCTTTTCAAAATACATAATAGAAGCATATCTGAAGCATAACAGAAACATAGCAGAAGCATAGTAGTCTTTTCGTATTCTATATCATTTAAAATTCACTCATACTTTGAGGCTGTTTCAGAATTAAAAGGAATACTTTGGCATATTCAGAATACATGAACATATATCATAGCAAATATTTCATACTTCGTCGTTCATAAGAATAAAAGTTATCTTTACGTACTTCCATATCATTATATAAACTAGAACATTTCCACATCATATACTAACTAATCCATTTCTTAATTTCATGAATCAACTCCAACTCCAACTACTTAAGTCATAATAACAAGATAAATTAGTGCTAATTCTCTGAGAGTGCTACACCTAAAACCCTCCTAGATTAAATATAATTACTTTCGCCAGATCACTGACATCCTTCAGTTAGCACTTATTAAATGAAATCTCTCAAGCTAACCCTATCAAGTTGAACAACATTAATCAAAGAACTTCTCATCAGATTCCAAATAGATACATCATAAAACGAAACGTATATTGACAGAGGATCTCATACTAATTAAACTAACCTCACTACAATTGATATTATATGAGAGTAAGGTTCTATACAAACAAAACATCCTGAACAAACATAGTACACCAATATATATATATATATATATATATATATATATATATATATATATATATATATATATATATATATATATATATATATATATATATATATATATATATATATATATAATAAAAAAAAAAAAAATATATATATATATATATATATATATATATATATATATATATATATATGTCCAGATTTTGCTGACATGGTGATTACCATCAAATCTAGGTAATAAAATTCAACATCAAAATTTACCCATTATTCAAAAGCAATCTCCAAGTCATTAACCCTTTGTCAATTATCAACACTAACTAGAATTCAGATTTTCAACCATTTCTTTGCAACACTTATAAATCCATACTCAATCATCAACATACAAGTTCTATCAACCAATTCCATACTCAATAATCCATTTGATCAAGATATTTTGAATATAAATCAGAATAAATCCAATTAATAGAAGGATTGGAGAGGGGTAGTTCCAATAAGGACAAGCAGCATAAGGAAGGAGATGCGAGCAAGGAAGAGAGAAGAACAGGGGAAGCACATTTCGCAAGTTACTGCTCGTGGTGGCCTGGATCAGAGTAGCGGCGGCAAGACCGCCTCGACGCAGCAGCAGCAAAGAACGAACGGAGGAGAGAGACACACGAGCAGGGGGCGCCGGCTCAGCCGCAAAGACCGTGCGAGCAGGGGAGTAGAGGGAAGTTCCGACGAGCTTCAAGAACACCGGGAGGGGTGGCCAACGAGGCAGCGGCGCAGGGGAGAAAGGGAGAGGGCTGGGGTTCCATGGGGAGGAGAGAGAAATGGGGTTGGGGTTTCCTTTTAGGGTTTGAGAAATGACGAGAGAGGAAAAGAATTTGGGGGTTCTTATTTCCTCCTTAAACCGACAAAGTGAAGAGAAAAAGGAACCGACTTTGGTTTTCTAGCTGGGCAAAATGCCACTCAACTCATTTGAATATTTAAAACCCAAAATAATTTTAAATAATAATATCTTTATAAAACTAAATTAACAAACACATTGCAACATCTCAATTACAAATTCATAATTTTTGGAACATAATTAATATAATAAATATGATTAACACTAATTAAAACGCTCTTAAAAATCGGGGTATTATAATACTACTTCTACAACCAAGCGAAAACAAAGTGTTTGTTGCTCGTAATGGTGTCTTTCCCGGAAAAGGAGTTTATTTCCTAAAAACAAGTGGGAGAAATGTATATCTCGAAGAAGTTCGAGATGAGCAACAAATGGATGAGGTTAACACCTCATCAGAGGCGGCCCGGCATGAAAATGCTCAGGAGGTGGTGCATTCAATTCACGTACCTCCTACCGTCCCATATGGAGATACTCCATGCGATGTCACTCAACCTAGTGAGGTAGAGACTTCTTCTGTTGTTCCCCAACGTAGGTCTAGTAGGACCATTATTCCATCAACGAGATATATTGATTTCCTTTTGACTGAAAGTTCTGAAATAATGATTTAGAATCAGAAGAACTTACTAGCTACAAAGATGCTTTGGATAGTCAAGACTCTGAAAGATGGCTTGAGGCCATGAAATCTGAAATGGATTCCATGTCTAAAAATCAAGTATGGGACTTGGTTGATTTACCTGATGGGGTAAAACCCATTGGATGCAAATGGATTTTCAAGTTGAAAACAGACAAGGATGGAAACATTAGTGTTTTCAAAGCAAGGTTGGTGGCGAAAGGTTTCAAACAAATTCATGCTATTGACTATGACGAAACCTTCTCACCAGTAGCCATGCTGAAGTCCATTAGGATAATCCTTGCGATTGCTGCCTTTCATGACTATGAAATATGGCAGATGGATGTCAAAGCCGCTTTCTTGAATGGGTTCTTGAAAGAGGATGTGTACATGACACAACCTCAAGGTTTTGAAGATCTATAAAATCCAGGGAGGGTATGCAAGCTTAAGAAGTCCATTTATGGACTAAAGCAAGCATCAAGGAGTTGGAACCTCAGATTTGATGAGGCAGTCAAGAAATTTGGCTTTCTCAGAAATGAAGAGGAATCTTGTGTATACAAGAAGTAAGTGGGAGTAGTTTTACTTTTCTGGTCTTGTATGTGGATGACATACTTTTCATAGGAAATGATAAGACCATGCTTGAGTCAATCAAGGAACGGCTTAAAAATTATTTCTCTATGAAAGACCTAGGAGAGGCTGAGTACATATTGGGAATAAAGATCTATAGAGATAGGTCGAAAAGGCTGATTGGACTTAGTCAAGAGACTTATATTGATAAGGTTCTTGCAAGGTTCAAGCTGGAAAACTCCAAGAGAGGTTTCATTCCCATGCAACATAGCATAACACTTGGCAAGACTCAGTGTTCTTCGAGTCCTGATGAGGTCAAGCGTATGAGTAATGTTCCCTATTCTTCTACAGTAGGATCCATTATGTATGCCATGATATGCACTCGACCGGATGTTGCATATGCTTTGAGTATATGCAGCAGATACGAGTCAAATCCAGGAGATGCGCACTTGATTGTAGCGAAAAACATCCTTAAGTACTTGCGAAGGACTAAGGATAATTTTTTGGTTTATGGTGGAGATGGTGAGTTGGTTGTTACTGGATACACCGATGCAAGCTTCCAGAGTGACAAAGATGATTTCCGATCTCAATCTGGTTTCATAGTTTGTCTTAATGGAGGAGTTGTGAGCTGGAAGAGCTCTAAGCATAGTACCATCGCGGATTCTACAACAGAGGATGAGTATATTGCAGCAGCAGATGCAGCAAAGGAAGCTCTTTGGATCAAAAAGTTCATTGGTGAGCTTGGTATAGTTTCTAGCATTGAGAATGACATTGAGTTGTATTGTGACAACAATGGTGCCATTGCTCAGTCTAAGGAACCCAGATCGCATCAAAAGTCTAAACATGTGCACAGGAAATTCCATCTTATTCGAGAGATCGTTGGAAGAGAGGATGTGAAAGTAAGCTAGGTTCATACTGAGGATAATATTGCAGATCCTCTGACTAAACCGCTTGCTCAACCTAAGCATGAGTGTCATACTAGGTCTATGGGGCTTAAGCATATGAGAGAATGACTTTAGGTTATTTACTTCATGTTTACAATTGTAAAGACATTTATTGTGCTTTGGATGTTTATCAATAAAAATTCATTTCTTATTTAATTGTTTGGTTTAGTATTAAATAATATGTCCAAATAATTTGTGTTTTCAAATAGGATTATCAAAAACGTTTTGATAATGGAACCCAATAAAGTGAACTGAAATAATAATTTATTTAAAGTCCCTAGTCTAAATCACTAAATTGGACATAAGTGATTTATTTAAAAGACTAGTATATAATTAATTGATAGCGCATTTTCATGGGCTATGGAGACATAGAGATGTCTAGTTGATTATATGGATGTATAGTTGATACATTGAGACTTGACCTAATTAGATTCTAAAAGTAGAATCAAACTACTATATTTAGTGGATTCCTTAGACATGAGTATGTCTCAATAACCACAATATAATTAGTTTAACTTTGACACCGTTAAACGTCGCGCCGTAAAAAGGAGGTTATAAAGGCAATGATCGAAGTGAGCTAAAAATTGAGTGGGAGTTATGGTTATACAAGAGTGGATAAGTCCTCCTATTAAATAGGAATGATGTCCGGGCCTCTTGATGAGCGAGAACTGGAAAATTGCATGGCCATGCGGAATAGGATTAAAGAGTTAATTATTTGAGCAGTTCGAACTCAACGATCAAGGAACATGAATTTGAGAATAACATGGTGTTATCAATTTGACATTAAGTGACTTAAGGAATTTAACATTGCGCTCTTGTTTTCGGACAAGTGGGAGATTGAAGGAATATGTCCTTAGACATCTCGACAATTACTAAATATAAATAGGAATTGTATTATGAAGATAATAAAGTTAATTATGTTAGTAGTTGTATTTTCTTGCTAGAGAATAAATATGATTAATAGGACAATGTTGATTGGGCCTATAACTAAAAAAGATTAATCCTATGAGGTCACACATTGTAGTACAAGTTGGACAAAGCAATCCAAATCCATTTAAGATTAGGTTTGGGCCGGTCCAAAGGAGGAGGAGAATTAGTTCTCCTAACTTGCCTATGACTCTTCTATTATATATATGATATGATATTAGGGTTTAGGTGATTAATTCATATAAGCAGTTTTTTTTTCACAAGAGAGAGAGAGAGAGAGAAAGTGAAACCCTAAACTATTCCCTCTAACCGGCGCCTATACCACCTAAAAGCAAGAGATTTCTTCTCTTCCGTTCTAGCAAACGTTGGTGTTCAACTGGTGCTCGTAGACTGATTAGAGGAGCAACACTTGGGGCTCTCGAATCTTCAAAGCTTGCATACAACAGGGAAATCACGCTACAAAGGTTTGATATTTACTCCCTATTGAATGATTCATGTGTTTGATTATGTTTGCGATCCTATGATAGATGTTAGGAAATTATTTCCTGAAATTCCGCTATTTGCATCTATATATATATATATTCCTACATGCAGGGGTAAGGGTACAAACTAGACCAATGAGCCGTAATTTACTTGATACAATTCTCGTAATCTATACTAACATTGATATTATGATTAACTAACTAATTAAATTGATTGAACAACCAAAGATAATAATTATGTTAGATATTATTCTTTTTTTAAAATTGCACTTGGTTCCATGAAGGATGATATCTTAAATTAGCATCATGTTAATGAGATCCTAACAAATAGTTCATTATTATCATATTAGGCATGATTGAAATTGATAAATCTTTCTACCACATGATACAAGGTGGATAAAAAGTCAAATTAATTTAGTCACTCACATCATATAAACAAAACAATCGACATAAGCAATTGATCACAATAATAAGAATATAAGGGGACTAAAAATTTGTACATCGAAATAGAGAATTTATAGGATTAGTTCCTTGGAGCTATGTACGTCAATTGCTTGAGAGGAACTAGAGAAACCTCTCAAGTTCTTCTTGATTCACCTTCACATCTTGAGTGAATGTATAATCTTGTATGATGGGTATAAGGGATGTGTTTGTTGTTTGGAAGAATCCTTGTGCATGAATAATTAGTGAATAATGAGAATACTAGATAGATATGAGAAATGAAGACTCCTCTTACTGTCGTGAGGAAAATGATTATTGCTAAGGAGCAACGAATTATTGTTTCAGCTTAATATTAATAAAGTTAGGAGTGACTCATAAAGTCTGAAACATATCTAGTGTTTTGAATATCAATCGCGATCCCAGCGGCATCAACAGATATTGCTACGTGTCTCGCTTGACAGCCATTGAGGATTGAGGCAAAGTGAGATTTTTGACATCTTTTCACCTTTAGAAATCTCAATTTACTTCCTTTTAAACTTATAGGACTTATAATTAGATCCTTTTAGGATAATCTTATTTGGGCTCATGGACTTGAAAAGAACTAGGCCAGGCCACAAATAGGCAAAAGGCTCTATGACTTTGTCCAAATATACCCATTTTTAAATTGCAATTATTCTACTAATTATCAAATTTAAAGGAGATGCTTATTAATAAGCACTAGAATAGGAAGAGATATTTAGGTGTGCACACTCCTCATGAGGGCAAGGCATTAGATCAAGGTTTTGTTTTTAATAAGAGCGTTATACTAATCTTTAGTAGCAATCCCAATGTGAAAAAACTTAGACAAAAGCAAAATGGTAGTTAGCGTATTCATTTGGAGATGTTTAGGTAGATGGTAAGCAACAAACTTATTAAGGTTGCTTTTTGATGATGTCAAATTAGTGAAAATAGCATATGTGAGCATCTTAATTAGTAGTGCTAAATTTCTTATTTTCTACCTATATTTTTCTTGACCTTTTAAGTGCTTTGCATATATCAGAATTGGTGAAGTCATTACTTACTTCAATATGTGCTTATGAGAGAATTGAAGTTGGCTCAACAATTTATTTTTCATTGACATGTATTAAAATTATGTTTATTCTTCATTCTAAAAAAGGATAATTTGTTAAGGCCTCAGGTATATTTGATGATAATAAACACAACCGTATCTCATCATGTGTTCTTGTATTTTTTTCAATGATGCATATTAATTTAAGAATATCTAGATGCTTGAGTTCAAACGATTTCTCTACTCCATAAATATTAAAACACCATAATGGACCACTATAACAAAGTTATAAACATATATACTTTTGAAAAATTGAAGTTTTCAAAACAAATAAAAAGGAGAATTACTTAGCTACACACTCGCATTTTTCAACCAATTCCAACCGCATCTCATTTTAATTCTTATAACCAAAAATATCACTCAATTTACCAATTTAATTCTTCGATTACCACACCCCGTCATCTCCTGAAAAAAAAAGGAAAATTTATTTAAAGGAGGCAAGTTGTGAAGTGGAGTACTAGATTTGTGAACTTTGCCTACTCCCTCCTATATTGTTTGCATTGTGTCACTTGTGTGGGTTTTTCTCCCTTCCAAGTTCCAAATCTCATCAATTTATTTGACTCTTCCTCCCACCAAACAGCCAAAAAAAGAAAAAAGAAAAAAGAAAAAAGAAAAAAGAAAAAAGAAAAAAGAAGAAAGACAACATATAGCAAAAATAACGGTAGCATATAATATTAGTATATTACTACTTCCACAAAGCAGCATAGCCATTAGCCAGTCTCTCTCTTCCGCCTCACCAAGCCGCCGATTCGGCGTATATCAGTCGCACTTTCTCTCTCCTCAATCCGCCATTTTCAAAAGGTTACTTTCTCTCTCCTCTATTTTCGTCCTCCATCATTTTCGCTTTTATTTGATTCTAGCAGTTGCATCACCTACTATTATACTACCACCAACATTCTTTCCAACTTTTTCATTCTTTGACTTTTTCTCTTCGATTTCAATCAATTCTTTACGCTTTAATTTTTTCTTTCCAGATTTAGTTTTCGATCTGTTTTAAAGCAGCAACAATGTCGTGGCTTGTGAAGCAAGTTGTTAACAATGGACGTCTTCATTCTTCTTCGGTATAGATTTACATTTTTGCAATTTCTCTTTTTTTTTTTTTGTTTTTTTATTGTTGTTGTTTGTTTTAACAATGGAAAATTGTGCACTGGTATATCTCGGATGCTGTAGATTTAGTAGATTTTTAATGTTAATTTTCATTTGCAGAAACTTCGGGCTTTACAAAATGCGGCAAGAGCTTATGCAACCGGTGGAAAAGAGGTAATTTGTTGATTTTAATTATTATTTTTGAAATATTTTGAATTTTCATTTTGACATTTATATCACAAAGTTATGTAAATTCACCTTCATTGATGTTTTCTTTGTAATTCACTTGTAGATATTACACTTTATGGTGCTGTTATTGTATTTTGTGATGTGATAATTGCATTGCCGATTGCTATGTTAGGTTTAAGTAGGCAGAATGCAGAAATGGGTGAGATAATCGCTTTCTGTTGTGTACGATTTTGGAAGAGTTGGGTTGAGTTATCTTCGGGTTGTAGTTCATTATTTGTTTGCTTAAGCATGTTTCTCTTATTAGATTGTTTGAAGAGATCCATTGTATGTAAGTGTCGAAGAGCAGTTTCAGTATTATTGGGTTTTTGGTTCGACATTTGGGGTTTGGAACATATTGCCTGTTTCTTTTATGTTGAATTCTTGCCCTTGTTAGGTGTGGTTGGTCTTCCAACTAGACTTGTTAGGAGCGTCTTGTGTACTATTTTTTTTAGCTTCCTTTCGCTTTATATGTTAATTCTGCCACGGGAGAAGTCGAGAGTTTAGTGTCCTTTAGCTAGAGCTAATGTATGAAGGGGGGTGTTCTGGATGAATGCTTTGCCATTTTCTTCCCTTTGTAGAACTTATTATGCTCAGGATTGTGCACGATTTCTTTTTTGCTTAGTGCCTCTTTTTTGGATTTCTGTGATGACAATGTCATGGATTTTGCAGATGACAGTGAGGGATGCGATAAATTCTGCACTAGATGATGAAATGGGTGCAGATCCTAGAGTCTTTGTGATGGGTGAAGAGGTGGAATGAGAATACTAATGGATAACTATATATTCTGCTCTTTTTCATGAATGTATATTTTTATAATCCAATGCTGACTTTGTATCTTTTGCACGTTAACAGGTTGGTGAATATCAAGGAGCCTACAAGGTGAGGATTCTGCTATTCAGTTTACGTTTTTGTCATGGCTTTTTTCATTAAGAGTATTCTTCTCATGTGCATGTTTTCTGTTCAAATATTTGCATCAGATCACCAAAGGGCTTTTGGACAAGTATGGTCCTGAAAGGGTTATTGATACTCCTATAACAGAGGTTTCTTTCTTGAACTGAATCGAAGTTCTCCTTTTTATTTTTCATGTATTTTGTTATATTGCATTCATTATCCTCTACAAAATTGCTTTCATTTGTTGTAGTCAATTTGGGCAGTATTATATGTTTTTTTGTTATGCAGGCTGGCTTTGCTGGTATTGGAGTTGGTGCGGCATACAAAGGTCTCAGACCTGTTATAGAATTTATGACGTTCAACTTCTCCATGCAGGTTAGTAATTTCTTTTCTGAAGTTTATGTTTTACTTATTGGTTAAAAGGGTGAGCAAAGGATAATTTAAGGAGAACGCAGAATTGTATAAAGTATATCTTTGATGTTGAGTCTGTTTTTTCTGCCTTATGTCAGCTACAATCCCTTGTCTCAACTCTCAATACATGGATAAGGAGATTTCTTTCAATCTAGGTCCTTTTAAAGGAGATTCTACTGAATGATATCTAGTAATTACTCTAATAATTGCTACTAAGGGTTGTTATTTGACACACACCCACGTTCTTTATATGATATAGCAGCTTCTGTTTAAAGTTTAAACTCCTTGTGTTATGATTGTTTTGTAGGCTGCTCGTGTATTTTCATGAAGTTGAACTAAATCCTTAAAATATCAAAAATTGTGAATGATATGAATTTTAAGTCTGGTGTGTTTCTACTCTTGCCCAAAATCAACAAGTATTTTGCATACCGAAACAGCCTCGCAGGCTGCTTTTATATCTCCTTCCCCCACCCTAAAAGGACTATGTCACTATTTGCTTGCTTGATGATGTTAAAGAGTTAGCAAGCCTTTACACCACTATGTAAAGCTCAATTATTTGAAGCACAAGCAGACATTGATGAAGCATCTGCTCTTTTATATGTGTCCAACACATATGAAGACGCAGCAACAAATGGTTGTTGGATTAATTTCACGGCGATGAAATTGTGATACTTGAGAAAACCTGAACCTACGACTCATGGGCACATGGTTAATCTTGGATGCGATAGCGATTGCCATTGCAATGCGGATGGTTTGTGGCTGTTGGCTGTTGCAGCCTAATATCTCGGTCACGATGCTGCCGAGATTTAATACCATAGATGGACAGTGAACTTACCGGCTATTACCAGCAAAGGAGTTGATTGGTTTGAAATGGGTGCTCAAGATGATTTCTAAAGACTGGTGCATTTACAAAAACTAGTTGATGGTAGTTGTTAAGAGTCGATATTAACCACATTTTCACGCCAAATGCTTACATGGAAACAATAAGATTGGTTTTGGTGGTAGCACATACCAATTACCACTCACTTATCAACTGAGCTGGAGTTGCAAATGTATCCAGTCTGATTATAATAAACTCTTTTTATTAGAGCTCTGAAAGAGGAGATCAAGTATGAAAATCAGACATAAGAATTTGAAGTGCATGGGGAATAAGACAATGTTTACAACATCTGAAAATGCGAGATAAAAAGAGGGACCCATGTGATAAAGAGAGATAAAAAGAGGGACTTATGCGATGAAGTGAGAGATAGAGAGAACCCTTTAACCAAACATAGAAGTTTTGGAAGTGTTGCATTTATATTAAGATGAAGTAATTTCTTATATGTGAAACTGCTATCTAATCCAATTACATTAGCGTGTACCCAATTGTGCCTCCAAGTATTTTTGCGGAATTATGAGCTATGCACCTTCGCAATTATGCTGTGGCTGTTATAGAGGGAAATTCAATCACCATATCCTTGTACTTTGTAGCTCTTTTGATGCTAATGGCAGTAGCAAAAGTGATAAAAAGAGTCATGAACGGCTTCACCTCAAATGGCAATCATGTTGGGGCATGGCATAATTACAGGAACATTCCAATTCATGGCTTGAGAGGATTAGTAGTCTTTTTAATGATTTTGCATGTATTATCACCAAAAATTACTTTATGATCTTATTAACCTGGCCCAGATGTAGCTAATTCCGGAGGCCTGTCCTTTTACACAGAATAATCTCCCTTAAAAAGCTGACCCGTACTTAGTCATTTCTACCCTTGTCGTCTTCAGGAGTGACTTGACCTTAAATTCTTGTATCAGGTCTTTCCTGTCAAACACAAACAAGCAAATTTTTGTGTTACTCTTTTGCACTAACAAATTTCTGCCTTGCGATCTCCATGAGTGACTTAACTATATATATTTTTATGAAACTTCTCGAACAAGTCTTCAGATCTAGTCTTGGTGTACCTTCATTATATGCTCAAACAAGTATAGGACATTTGGTCTTGTATTCTTGCTTTCCCTTCTAGAAGTTTCCTCCTTGATCTGCCTCAGACAGATTTATCTGAGATTGAAAAGCTTTCCTGTGGTTTGACTTGAAAATGCTTGCATTCTTTTTTTAATATATACAAAGTCATCTACGCAAACACTGTGAGCTTCAATAATTATTTTTGATGCTTCAGTGGCAGCTATCACCTGATCACTATCAAGGTTAAAGACTTTAACGCTTTCATCACAACGTCCTTACTTGAATGTTATCTTCATAGCTTCTAATATGACTTATTATCGTTTATACTCTAGATAAATCTTGCAAAATGGTTTCATTTACCTTCATTGGTACATCTTCAAAATTTCTTCACAACTTCTGGAGCTTGATACTTGATCCACCTGCTTTTGAAATCCCCTCCAGGGTGCATTGTTTTGCTTAAAACTTGATGAATACAACATATATAGTGCCTTTGCATCATTCTTTGCATTTCGGGAATTAGAATGAGCAAAGATCGTACTAAAATTTCGTAAAAGAGAAAGTACTGGCCATTAGAATGCTTTATTTGGGACCTGGTACCACTTTTGTTGGTTGAATGTTTAGCACAGGGGAAAGCAAAGAGGAAAGAGTTATTTTGACATTGAATTGGAGTTTCCTGGCACATTAAATACAATTCCAGCACCCTATTTACATGAAGAATTAGACTAAACTAGACACAGATCCAATAGACTAGAATAACATTCTGTGCAATCAATTCCTTGGACAGATTAAGTAATTCCAAATCTCTTAGCCTTCTTAACAGCTGCATAGCTTTTACTAGAGAAATTTCCAAAATTTATGTTGCATCTTATTACTATTTTCTGCAATATTACTATTAGAGTTGACAATCACAAATAACTTTGCATACTTTCTCTATTCTCTTGCTTCATAACAAAATCATATTGTATGTCGAAAACCTTCCTAGAAGCAGATATGTTTGCCTTCATACTTGAATTTTTTTTTTGTTATTTCCTAGTAGATACATTGTAGCATGAAGATGGAAATATATATTATAAAAGTAATGGAAGAATATTCTAATATGTAGTATGGTTGCTCATGCTCAAGAATGATTGTGATTTATGCTGATAATGTCCATGCCTACCTGTTGCAGGCAATTGATCACATTATAAATTCCGCTGCCAAATCAAACTATATGTCTGCTGGTCAGATAGCTGTACCCATTGTTTTCAGAGGTCCAAATGGTGCTGCCGCTGGAGTTGGTGCTCAGCATTCCCAGGTTCAATTCTAATTGCCTCTTTGAGAGAGTCTATGTGAAATTGTACCTGTATCTTACTAGATTATCCTCTCTAATTTATGTCTCAGCATCAGGCATGATGGGCACTCTAGATAACTGACTTCTGATTAGACTTGTCCGAGATGTTTAGATGCCCTGTATGTTTATCTTCATTTTGGGAAAAGGGAACAAAGTTGATCTGTCGTTGGTAGTTCTGTGGCTGCTTTTTCTTTTTGCTTGAGCATCTCAGTATGCTTTTTTCCCAAATGGCCTAGACGGTTTCAAAGAATTCTAAATACAAACCCTAGCTTTGGTGATATTCTAATTTCATCCATTGGAATGTGGCCTTTAGATTACAAAAAGGGAATATGATTTTGGCGTCTTGAAGCTTTTCTTTAACCAACGTATATGCTTGGAATTCTACCATGCTCCATAAGCTAGATATTTTGTGCTTCTCCTTGGTAATATTGGCATATTGCCTCTGTTCCATTGTATGTTACAACAGTTTGCCTTTTTTAGTGTTCGAGACCGAACTTTGACCTTTATTTTTCAATACCGAATGATTCGAAAAATATTTATTAAAGTTGTCCACAAATAGATCTCTTAGTAATAATCTTAGTAAATTCCATCAAGTTTCTTATTTTACATAAATTGGGGTTTAAAGTAAAGTGTACCTTCTATAAGTCTAACTGTTGCAACAAACTATGATGGGTTAAGCGTTAAACTGAGGAGACAAATGAAGTATGAGTAACATTGATTCATCACTTCTCTTTGGATCTTTTGTAGTCATTTGTCCAAGGTTTGACAATCTCATTATTTTTTTTAGGCCCTGTTTGGCAATTATTATATTAGCTATAGCGGATTGTATTAGCTGGTTTTTTTAGCTGATTGTATTAGTTGTTTGTATAAAGTTGTTTGGTAAGTACTTCCTCCGTCCCTAAATAGACTTCCCATTTCTAATTTGGGCACTATTCACAAGTAAGGAAAATCCTCCATTTTTTTCCAATATATACGAAAAAAAGTCTTGTGGGATTCTGTTTGATTCGTCTCATCAGATACATTACGAAAATCAAACTTTTATATTTTTTACTAATATATAATTAAAGATACTAATGATACAAAATGTGCATTGGCAAACGTGAAAAGGAGAAATGGGAAGTATGTTGGAAGACGAAGGGGAGTAGTTGATAGCTGATTGTTATTTAATTGTGCAAAATGACCAATAAGGACATGAGCAAAATCCACTATTGTACTTTTTATTGTTTATAAATGTAATTTTGAAGAACCTTAGGACATAAATGTAATTTACCTACTCATTCCCAAACCTCTAATGCTAAAAAGCTCATTCCTCAGTTTTTTCAAAAAGAGCTTTTTGGGCCTAATAAGCTATTTCAAACCTCTCTTCACCAAACCCTTAAATTAGAGGAGTGACTAATTTTGGATCCTCTAATATGAGTTGAAACCTCTAATTTTTCCCCAAACCTCTCTTTACCAAAAAAAGGCCTCAGCTTTTCTGCTCATCCTCAAGAAACTATTTTTTTTCAACATCTACACCTAAATACTGTTATATCCGCATAACATAGTGGACTTGTTTTAAATAATTAAATCTCGATGGTAATTAGCTTTTTTTTTTCATGCTTTTATATCTGCAGTGTTACGCAGCATGGTTTGGTGCATGCCCTGGTTTGAAAGTACTTGCTCCATATTCAGCAGAGGATGCCCGAGGGTTGCTCAAAGCTGCCATTAGGGATCCAGACCCTGTTGTTTTTCTAGAAAATGAGCTTCTGTAAGTGACTAATTATGCTACTATATCATAAATATGAGGTGTCCATTGTTTTTGTAATTGACGAAATCTTGATGTTTTCCTATATAGATATGGTGAATCTTTTCCTGTCGCAGATGAAGTTCTTGACGCTAATTTTACCCTTCCAATTGGGAAAGCAAAGGTATTAATTTTTTTTGATGATCTTTTTCAATGATAATATCCATTACTGAACTTTGAGTATAATGATTTGTTTATTAATTGCCCCATTAATATAGGTAGAACGACAAGGAAAGGATGTCACAATCACTGCTTTCTCTAAGATGGTGGGCTATGCTCTCAAGGTTCGTTATTTTATAATAAAAAATTTCCCTTCAGTTTAATACACTGTTTTTTGTATTCTTTCATCTTTATAAATTTTTGGTGCTCCCATTAATGATGATGTATATTTCTAAACTAAACACTGACTGTATTTCATCTCGCAGGCAGCTGAAATCTTGGCAGAAGAAGGAATTAGTGCTGAGGTAATTTTTGTTTATTGTTTATTTATTGATATGATAGGACTATTCATCTATTTTGTTCTTAACAATTTGTTGTTTACTTTTTAAGAATTCTATCTATATCTTGTATCGCTTAGGTGGTAAACCTGCGCTCAATTCGCCCTCTTGACAGAGCTACAATCAATGAATCTGTCCGGAAAACTAATAGGCTGGTAACCCTTGAAGAGGGTTTCCCGCAGCATGGAGTTGGTGCAGAAATATGGTAATTATTACTTCAAATATTCTTGGTCTTTTTGCCTTTTTTGTCAGAGGAATGTTCAATTACTATTTGCTAATTTAGATTCTATTTCATGGACATGGTATGTGCCATTGCATCTTTTTTTATTGGGTGTGCTGCAATGAGTTCTTATGAGCTTAGCCAAACTATAGCATTGAGTTGTGAACTATACTTACATATACTCTTGAAATTCAGCAACTATATCATTCAACTAGAACTTTTTCCTTCTTCCCTTGCTGTACAGTGCATCAGTTGTTGAAGATAGCTTTGGGTACCTTGATGCACCAGTCGAGAGGATTACTGGTGCTGATATTCCTATGCCTTATGCCGCCAATTTTGAAAAGATGGCTGTACCACAGGTCTAATACATTTTTTTTCTCTATTGGTCGTATTTCTATGGCGTTTGCCCTCAATAACTACACTGTCAAATCAATCCCTTTCTTGCCTTTTGTTTCTGGTTGATCTTAGTGTTTTTCTTCTGTTGCAGATTGAGGACATTGTTCGGGCTGCCAAGAGAGCATGCTACAGATCAGGTTGAACTGCTCAGTACAAAATCTCAGGAAGCAATGAATATTCTCTAATTTCTATACATTGATATTGATTAATGTAATTTGTTATTCATGCCGCTGGGTGTGGCTGCTTTGATAAAAATGTGAGCAGGAATAGTTTAACATTTTTGGTTGCCGAAATAAAATTTTGTACATTTACCTACCAAAAGATTCTTGTGGAATCCACAGGACCGGTTAGCTAATTACAAAAGTTTGTAAAGTGCGTAATTCTGCTACCTCATTTTTCTGTTACAAAAATTATCTTAATGGGCTATTCATATTTTCCTTTCCTTGACATATTAGGTTGTTTGATCGGTTTTGTGGATTAGTGCTCAATATTTTTTTGGTCTGGGTGAAATTTCAAGATAACAAAAGACATGTTTACCAAAGCAACACCATGCGTCCATTCCCGCTTTAATTCATTGATTCTGTTTGAGCAGATAATTTCCGATAAACCGGCTGCAAATTTTCTGAGTTTAATCGACACCAGAAAACACTCCTAAGATACATGATGATACATCCATAAGATAGACTTCACAGCTCCAAAAATCACTAAGAGTTACTGACAAAATTAATCGCTATGAAGTATGAACAGACATTCTAGCCTCAATATAATACATATCTAATTATCTATCCCCCTTTGAGAAGGGTTTGAATTAAATGTGCATCATATCTGAAATGGCTTTACAAATTCTTTTAGCTAAACACTGCGTATTTCTAAAATATAGAATGCACATCTTTTTTTTCTTTTTTTTTTTTTTTGTGTGTGTGAAAAGTTATTCTTATTTGAGAAGAATCTAATTCAGTTCCAAAGAAGAAATGTAAATTGATATTAAAAGATTGCTTTAATAAGAGCTGGCAAATTTTTCTTCTCGCCCTTCTCAAATTTAGTAGCTTAATTGAAACCAAAGCCACATTCTTTGATCATTTTCCCATTTAACAAAAGAAATTGACTAGGAACAAAAAAAGACTATAAACGAGATTGATTAGGAACGAAAAAATTACTCCATTGGTTTCTAGTATTTCATTAATTGCACAAAATATAAATTATGATAATTACATCCATCTCACATATTTATCAGATAGCTCTGCCGCAAAATAACACATAGGGCACGAACTATCTAGACATTTTGACTTTGATAGTCAAAGTTAATATGCTTTGACCTTAAAAGTTTGAACAATCGAAATATAATGATCATTTAGATTTCGTTTGATTTGTTTCATATATACGAACAGTGAAGATGTAATGAAAGCTCAAGTAGCAATGATCTACTTCTCAAAATATATACCTTTATTAATGGGAGAAAAATACTTAAAACAAAGACTATGAGTTATAATACTCCATAAACGCTCTAAAAATCTACAATATTTTAATAGTACTACTAAAATCTCCCTAGTTCCTAGAAGATAGAATCAAAATCTTCTATCGCATTATTTGTAGACTTGTGTTTGATGTTTCAAAGGTTGAACATTAACCTTTATAGCTTTGCCACCCTGAGCACTAGTTTCAAAAGCCTTCACCACATCTTCTTGAGAGAATCCAAATCTATGAGTTATTAGAGGTTTCACGTCGATCTTTCCACTGCTTATGAACTCTATACATTGTGGCCATGTGTTCTTGTATCGGAAAACACCCAACACATCCACCTCCCTACAAAAACATAAATAATTGTATCATAATTTGAGGACATTTTATTTAATAATTCAACGATATACTTCCTCCGTTTTTTTTAATTACTAATATTTGCCTTTTTAATGAGTATATTAAGATATTCAAATGTTGCATCTAAAAAAATAGAGGTAGTATGTAACTATTAATCTCATACGAAAATGAATATATTACCTCGAAGCTGCCGGGGTAAGAGGAACTGTCATGTTACAATGACCCATCCCAATTAAGCAAACCTTACCACCATTACGAGTTGCACCAAAAGCTGTTGACACAATTTTCTCAAAACCAGCACAATCTAATGTTACATCAATATCTCTTCTCATTGTTTTCTTTATTTCATCCACTTCTGTTGCTAACAACTGCAATAAACACCAAATTGATGTAACACACTAGTAGCAAAATTTACAATACTCTTTAAAAGTTTGCCAAAATTAGAACAAAGCAAACCTCTTTAGTTGATGAAACTTTGACAACTCCATCAGCACCAAGATTCTTTGCCACAGAAAGACGATGATCATCGACATCAGCGACTACGATTCTAGGAGCACCGAAAGCAAGAGCAGATAGCAAGGTTACAAGGCCAATAGGTCCAGCCCCAATAATCAAAACACTAGTCTCAGCCCCTACGTTGGCTCGACGACAGCCATACACGCCAACACTCAAAGGCTCACACATTGCTCCTTCTTCCAAGGACACGTTGTCGGGCAACTTGAAGCATAAGTTTGCAGGATGCACAATCTACATACATTCATAATTATTTCGTTAATGGACCGAATTAAATTTCATGTTCATAGTTTCATAATTGTCATAAACTATAGTATAGTATAGTATGAAGTTGTACGTACCTGATTAGCAAGAGAGCCATGAATAGGAGGGGTAGCAAAGAAGCGCATATCAGGGCATAGATTGTAAGAGCCTTCTTTGCAGCGGTCACACTGCCAACAACCGATCCCTGGCTCGAGAGCGACTCGATCTCTGGGAGCGAGTGAAGTGACCTCGCTCCCGACTTCTTCAATAATTCCAGCACATTCATGGCCGATCACCATAGGTTCTTTAACATGGTAGTCACCACAGCTCATTGTCTAATCAAATAATTATAAACCATATTATATAACATTAATTAATATAGAATAACATAATATGCGACATACAGTGTCGGTCCGAACAATATGGAGCGCTTGTCTTAATCTTGAAAAATAGGCCTTGTATAAAAATAAATAAAAGAAACCACCAAAATATGCAAGTAAACCAAATAACAAACATGCATCAAACTAAGTTTTTCTCTTCAAAATCTTTTGATATATTCCAAGATGAACTGAATTCAACAAACTTGCAAACATTTTGACTATCAGCTTCAAGTCTTTTGTGTTTAAATAAATTTTTTTTTTCAATTTGGAGGCCCCTTTGGAAGTGAGGCCCTGTTCCGTGTCCCACTTTGGACATGCTAAGGGTCGGGCCTGGCGACATAATCACTACGTTATTGTGTAAAATATAATCTACGTACGTACATACTTTTAGGTAATTGTTACTACCATTTTTAGATGTCCAGTAGCATTTATTATGGTACATTGTATTAGGCGCCAAAAGGTTTAATTTCGTCTTAACATGAAGGCCCAACAAGAGCATGAAGCCCAGTGGACAAAGTCAACACAAATCAAAGTCAATAGGAGAAGATTGTCAAGACCATCAAGAGATGAAAGTCAAGAATGATAAGCGTATAGGTGGTTAAAGAGCAATCATTAGACGGATCCACATGAGGAAGAATGTGCAAGGCTACGGTTATTCAGCGCCAGAAGACGGTTGAGATTTGAATCAAAGATGATTCAAATGTTTTCCCTCTAAGCAAGCACGGAAGTTACACATCATGCTTCTCTATAAATAGAAGAACGATCATCAAGCAAAGGACACACAAACACACAACAACTTGCATTTACTCTCTTCTTAGCGTAGCCTAGCCTTAGCCTAGCCAACCCCCTTATGTGGTTATTGTTTAGTTCCTTAGACGTAGAACATGTTCTGGCGACGAGTTATGTAATTCTTCGATTGAAGCAAGGAACCATGGAGGTAACATCCTTCGTGTCTTCCCTTTAGTTGTCCAGCCTGACATATCCCCCTATGTGTTGTAAAATGTTTTCTTAAAGTGTGTGGCATGTAGGGATGTCAGTGGGTAATGGACCCTACCCGGATCCGTGGATCCAGATTCGCTTAGCGGATCCCGGATCCTTA
The DNA here is from genome assembly GCA_947648045.1 of Beta corolliflora. NCBI lineage: Eukaryota > Viridiplantae > Streptophyta > Magnoliopsida > Caryophyllales > Amaranthaceae > Beta > Beta corolliflora. The sequence continues at coordinate 87,323 of CANSZD010000188.1, read as the reverse complement.
AATTTTGGACCCTACGGATCCGGGTAGGATATAGATCCTAGTTTTTGAAAACGGATCGGGACCGGGTCCTAAATTATTACCCGAGATCCGGATCCATTACCCGTTTTTGAAAGTTATTTTAAAATATATAATTAAAAGGGTAAAAATTAATGTTAAACTCTTAATGTTATTTATGCTTGGATTTGTTATATTAAGGTTGAATGCTTGCTTACTTCAACATCGATAAATGAAGATGTTAAATGGCGTTGTTTTGTTCTTTAAAATCTCTAATTATTGTGAAAATTAGGGTCGTTTGAAGAAATTAGGTTAGGATCCATTTTGGATCCGTTTAGGACCCGGATCCGTAGGATCCATTGGATCTGGATCTGGATCTTATTACCCAGCGGATCCGGGTAGGATCTGGATCCTTGCCTAAAAAACGGATATGGATTTGGATCCTAGAGGACCCTGTCCAGATCCTACCCATTGCCATCTCTAGTGGCATGTATGGGAATGTTGTGCTTTAATTAATAGATTAATTATTGTTTGCTCTATTTATTGCGTTTCGCCCAAATTTATTAGGCGCTGTAGTTTAATCCTAAATTAAATTGCAACAAAGTACGTTAGCAAGGTTTTATCTAATTAAAACCGGTAACCCCCGGGGGCTAAGTCTCCCAAGACATTCAGTATCAAACTATTGGGTGTGCAGTGACTTGTTTGCAAAGTCAACCAACTGATTTTGCACCAACAAGTTTTTTGGCGACCACAGTGGGAGGAGAAGATTCATAATCAAATTGTGAACTTTCTTCTTCGTACTTTCGAAAAACTAACTGTAAAAAACAGTTGTTTATACGAAAATGCCGGATACACGTTCTAAAAAGAATAAGGAAGTTGCTCAGGAGGAAACAAGTTTCCAAAACATGGAAACGAGTTCTTCAACTCCTCCAGAAAATAAGGTGCATGGTAACAATGGTGAACCAATTCACCATGGTCATGAAGAGTCAAATGGAGAGGCCCCACAAAGGGAAGGCTCATCTCCAGGTAGTACTGGTCGTGGACTTATACAACAAATGTATGGAAAGTTCACAGAAATAGTAAATAATTTACTGTTAGAAGCCAGAGAGAGTCAGAGACAACAATTTGACTCCAACTATAGGACTCTAGCCCATGAGTCTGCCAGAGTCTTCACAGACATCCTACAAAGGATAAGTGAACAGAATAGAGAAATTAACTCTAGGCAGATTGATAGAATACTTGTAGATATCAATTATACTATGAGTGCAACTTTCTCGGCAATGTCAATATCTCTTGCCACTGAAGTACTTACTCGTCTAGAACCACTAGTCGAAAAATACTATCAGTTAAATGAGAAACCAATTAAGGCCTTAGAAGAGGCCCCGTTGAATTGAGCAAGAGGAAATTCTGGTACAGAGCCAGATGTTCCTCCACTAGGGTATCCTCCGAGGGTACAGTTCTCCCACCCTGAAACTAGAGATATACTTATTTCAGGCGATCCACAAACTTCCTCCCATGAGCACCAAACAAGGGCAATACCCTTGAGTCATGGAGAGGGCAATCATGGAAACCTTAGGAGAAGTGATGGAATGGCAGCGGGCGTGGAGCCAGGCTGGCACCAAGCGTCAGGATATCACCAACCTTCGTTTTCCATAGGTGGTGGACAAGTTGGTGATAACACACACCAATCTGGACCATCGCGAGGAGGACAGAGGCAAGATACTTTTGTTACAAATAACAATAGTACCCCGCATGCATATGCGCCTCATAACCAACCAAATATGGCTGGGAGTCCTTCTTTACCCTATGTTTACATGCCTCATAACCAACCAACTATGGCTGGTACGCCTTATTATGGGAATATTCCGGGTTATAATTAACCCCAAGCTCCATTTGCCCAAGCAACTGGTGCTTATCAGCAGAGGATGCCCACAAATGGACACACATTCCCACCGCAAATGGCGCAAGGTGCAGCCAATCCTACTTTTATGCAACACCAGGAGATCCCTATGGGAGGTTATCAAAATCAACCTTTTAATCCTAACCATAATTCTGCATATGACCAAACAGGAAACATGGGGAATGGGAATATGGGTTATCAAGGAATGCACCAGGATCCATTGGCAGCACAAATTGAGGCACTAGTCCAAAGACTAGTAGGGGATAATTCTAGGAAAAATCAGAGGCAAATAGGTCAAAAACCTTACCCTGAATGGATTGATAGAGCCAATCCATTTCCTAAAACGTTTAAGATACATGACCTTACCTTGTTCTCCGAAAATGATAGATTTTCCGCTGAAGAACATTTAGTTAGGTTCAATTGTCAATGTAGGGAAGCAGCTGACAATGATTTCTTAAAACTTAGAATGTTTTCCATGTCTCTTACTGAGACTGCTTTTTGGTGGTACACTAATTTACCACCGAATTCCATTCATTCATGGTAAGACATGCAAGTGCAATTTACAAATCATTTTGCACGCACTGAACCAGGAGTGACTTTAAGTGATCTGGCCAGAATCCAACAAAAGTTAGGAGAGTGTATAGAAGACTACCTATCTAGATTCAAAATGGCCAAGATTAGGTGTCATGTTAGCATTCCTGAAAGAGAATTTGTACAAATGGCTCAAGAAGGAATGCTAATTCAGTTTCGAAAAAGGTTTGATGGTCATGCCTTTGGCGATTTTGTTGAATTAGCAGAATTGGTTGTGAGGTATGAAAGGAACCTACAAGCTGAAAGTGCAGCAAGACACCAAAACTTTTTTGCTCAGAATGGCGAGCCCTTCCACTTTGAAACTGCACAAGAAGTGGACGTGGCAGAAATTATTCATGGAGCACCCTTTAAATGTTCTCCTTTAGAGAAGAAAGAATTCCTTGCGCCAAAAGATATGAAATCTGAACAAAAGAGGAAATATACTTTTGATGCTAAGAAAGCTAATTCTATCTTTGACTGGTTATTATCTAACAAAAAGATAAAATTGGTAGGGAGACATAAAGTAAGAACTACAGAAGAGGTTAAGGGTAAAAAATACTGTAAATGGCATGATGCAGTAACCCATGATACTTTTGAATGTATTGTCTTTAGAAACAAAACCGAGGATGAAATTGATAAGAAAAATATCACGTTTCCTGATGATGAAGATGTTAATGTAGTTGGAATGGACGAACCATTTGGACTATTCAGTGGTATGGTAGAGACTAATGATGTTTACAGTTACCTTGCAGGCATCTCAAGCTACCGAAATAGGTAACCAACTCTTCAACAAATTGCTTGATGAAGGAATCTTGGTTATGCCAAAGCTAGCCAATGAAGAGGGATTAAAAGATATGTGCAGATGGCATATATATGAATGGGTCACATACAACAGACCAGTGCCAAGTTTTCAGAGGGTTCCTAACTAGGCAGCTAAGTCTCAAAAGACTAGTTGTCTCAGAAATGGAACATCATGCCATGGATCTAGAAGCCTACAAGGCTAACTTAGCCAAAGCTAAGGCGCCTGATAAATCCAACCCAACGCCAAACTTGGTGATGCATGAGGAAAGAGCCAAAACCTATAAGGAGGCTGCTTAAAATTTCCCATTGCAGACTAGGGCGATAGAAGGGTTGAAGGCTCTGAGAAATGGAATGTGCTCACTATGTGCAGACAGGTTGACCTTTGAAATGGTTAGAACCCATATCATCCCAAATGATCCTGCCTATGTGCCTGCTTACCAGCGTCCATTCCCGAAAAGGTCCAGAAGTCAAGGACCGAGGAAACAAGACAGTCCCAGTTCAGGCCCTCCCTTAAAAGGGAAAGAAAGGGAGCCAAGTCAAACTCTTGTGCCCAAAATTCTCAAAAGAAGGGTGAATTCCCGTGGGGGCCAAGGGAAGTCAAATGTCAAGTCAGCAATTAGGCCTTGGCCACTACAAGATGTCCAAAACTTTCCTAAAAGTAGGACAATCAAGATGAAGGAGTTAAGTGCAAAAGCTGCTGCAGCAAGGGCTCAGATTAGCACTCAAAATGTGCAGGAGTCCCTTATAGCAAACATCAGAATTGATGAGGAGGCGCTCTAAGCTGGTATTACTAAGTTGCTACCTCTAGAAGAGGAGCAATGTGGTATATCATCTACAAAGCATGATAACTAGCAGCCTCAATGAGGTGATTCTCTTATGAAAAAGAAACCGGGAAATGGCTTTAGTGAGGACTATGATTCAGAGTTTGGATCTGAAGATTTGGACTTATTGGTTTCAGACAGTGACTTAATTCTGGATGGAGACCCACTGATGAGCGAGCCTCTGACAGAGATGGGAGAGGGACAAAAAGCACAGTGTAATGTGATCATGCTACCAACAGAGTTCAAAAAGTCAGAAGGCCAACCAGAATTTCAGACCAATACCACATCATGGGCAGATGAAATTGACAAGGAAGAAAGGGCATGTAAATTTAAAATTACTTCTTCTCAAAGCTTGTCATCTTACTTAAATGCACCTCTTAAGAAATTGCCTAATAAGACATCCTTAAAATCTAACCTAGAGAAAATAATATTAGATAAAATCTTTAGGTCAGTTGATGTTGATAATAAGCACACTAAAGCCTTATTTCTAAATGTTGATTTTGAGGGAGTTCGTTTAGGCAAAGTATTGGTAGACACTGGAGCGACTGTTAATATTATGCCACTCTATGTGTTCAGAAAACTAGGAAAGACTAGAAAAGATTTGCATAACATACAAATCAACATAACTGGTTTTTCTGGTTTATCAGAAAAAGTGGAAGGAATGACTATTTTAAAGATAAGAGTAGGAACTAAAACTACTTATACTGGTTTCTTCATAGTCGAAAATGGTACTCATTATAATGCCATGCTAGGAAGAGATTGGTTACATCATAATTATGCTATTCCATCATCACTCCACCAAGTTTTGATCTTGTGGAATGGTGACACTTTTGAGATGGTTCAAGCAGATGAGGAAGTTTGTCTAATTACATCTCCTGATTTTGTTTTCATTCAGAGACTCTCTAAAGTCAGTTCCTTCCATCAAAATTGAGGTTGCTCTACAACTTGAGTCACAAACTCACCAAGAGGTAGAAGACTCAGGTGCAATCCTCATTGAAGAACTTGATGACGTCCTAGAAGTTGAAGAGATTCAATCAAAATATGAGTATATTCAACAGGCGCCAGACTATGATTAACCCTTAGCTCTCATTAGTTTGTAGAGTGAGGATGTATTTTTCTTATAGAATTATGTTTATAAACCAAGAAGAATGCTGTAATGGGTTTACCCCTATCGTTGATCAAGTAATGAAAGATTTAGTTTTTAGAAAATACCAAGAGGATTTTCTTATAAACTCTAATGCATGTTGCTCAACTTTATACGAAACTGAATCCTTAGAAGAGGAGGATGAGAAAGTATGGGCTAAAAGTGAGGATATTAAACAAGAGGTTCATGATCCACTAGAAGAAATAAATTTAGGGGATGATGAAAATCCACGTGTTACTTACATAAGTAAGCTCCTCACTAACCAAGAAAAACAGGAAATCATAAAAATTCTACAAGAATTTAAAGACTGTTTTGCTTGGGGAACATCATGAAATGCCTGGCATTGATAGGAGAATAGTAGAACATAAACTACCTATCAAGGAAGGATTTAAGCCTCGTGGCGCAAAGTCCTAGAAGATTAGCGCTCGAACCGACGTGAGCCTATACAAGAGGAAATAAACAAACTCCTCAAGGCGAGTTCATAAGGCCTTGCCAATACGCTGATTGGATCTCCAATATAGTTCCAGTAGTTAAGAAAAATGGCAAGATACGAATCTGCATTGACTTTAGGGACTTAAATAGAGCAACACCTAAAGATCAATACCCCATGCCAGTGGCTGATCTCCTAATAGATGCAGCATCAAGATATGAATACATATCTTCTATGGATGGGTATGCAGGATATGACCAGTTAAGGATTGCACATGAAGACTGTAACAAAACAGCCTTCAGATGTCCAAAATCATTAGGCTTGTTTGAATATGTGGCCATGCCATTTGGACTAAAAAATGCTGGAGCCACATACCAACGAGCAATGGACGCAATCTTTAAGGACATAATTGGTAAGATCATGGAAGTATATGTGGATGACATCCTCGTAAAATCAAATGACTTTTTAAGACATAAAGAGCATTTGGTTATGTCATTCACTCGAATGAGAGAATATCACCTAAAAATGAATCCACTCAAATGTGTATTCGGAGTTAAAGCTAGTAACTTCTTAGGATTCCTCATTCACAAAAATGGAATGGAAATTGATCACCAAAACAAGGCAAAAGCAGTGTTGGCAGCCAAGCCACTTTCTAATAAGAAGGAATTGCAAAGATTCCTTGGACAGGTCATTTATATTAGAAAATTCATGGCCAACTTAGCTGGAAAAACTAAAAAGTTTTCGCCTTTGCTAATATTAAAACATGAATCAGAATTTAAATGGAACGAGGAGCATCAAAAGACCTTTGACCAAATCAAACAATATTTGGCAAGTCCTCCTGTATTGATACCTCCAAGGCAGAATGGAAAGCCACTAAGGTTATATCTGTCTGCCTGTGAAGATTCCATTGGTAGCCTCCTGACTAAAGAAAATGAGAAAGGACATGAGCAGGCTATATTCTATCTAAGTAGAATCCTGCATGACACTGAGAAAAGGTATACCATGGCAGAAAAATGGTGTTTGTGCTTATATGATGCCTCAATCAAGCTCATACATTATTTCATGGCCTTTACAGTGGAAGTAGTATCTCCAACAGATGTCATAAAATATATGATACCCCAACTTTTTATAAAAGGAAGGTTAAGCAAATGGAGTTTACATTTACTACAATTCGACCTGAAATATGTGCCACAAAAGGCGAGTGAAAGGTCAAGCTCTAGCTGATTTCTTAGCAACCCATCCCGGGTTGTGACTCGGGAATCATTGATGAGGACATCCTTCCATGGGTCTTGTTCTTTGATGGATCCAACACCAGGAAAACAGTAGGAGCTGGAATATATATTCTATCTCCTGATGGGATCCCAACTAAACTAGCAGTAACCCGAAAGGGTCTATGTACCAACAATAAAGTTGAATATGAAGCTTTATTAGTTGGATTGGAGATACTGCTAGAGTTGGGAGCTAAGAAAGCAAAGATATATGGGGATTCTCAATTAGTCATTTATCAAATAAATGAGTATATCACTAGTATTTCAGGAGTATGGTAAGAAAGCACAAAAATTGTCTGAACAATTTAAAGAAATCACTTTCATACACATTCCTAGAGAAGAAAACAAAGTAGCAGATCAGCTGTCCCAAATAGCTTCTGCTAGAGAAGAGATATCTTCACAAAATGAAGATATCATTTTCCAAGAGAAGATCCTGGAACCTCTCATTGAATCTGGTCAAGAAATATCAGAGAACGTATTGGAAGTCTATAGAATTTCAATATTAAGAGAGGAGAAGGACTGTAGAGACGAAATTGTTCAATATCTCCAGAACCCCACTGGAACAAAGGTGCCGAATAGAGTCAAAATGGCAGCCACCAAGTTCCATATACAGTTTGGTGAACTACATAGAAAGGATCCCGAAGGATTACTTTTGAAATGTGTGGATCTTTGGAGAAGCTCTAACTCTCATGGCAGAAATTCACCAAGGACTATGTGGTGCTCATCAAAATGGCCTAAAAATGAGATGGTTGTTGCACGAACATGGTTTTTATTGGCCCACTATGAGAAAGGATTGTATAGACTATGCTAAGGGTTGCAAAAGATGTCAAAAGTTTGGACCCATAAGCAGGGCACCAGCTTCAGAACTTAAGTACATTCTTAAACCTTGGCCCTTCAGAGGATGGGCAGTGGATGCCATAGGAGAAATCAATCCTGCATCCTTTAAAAAGCATTCATACATCCTAGTGGTGACTGATTACTTCACTAAATGGGTGGAGGCTCAGGCTTTCGACAAGATCAACACCCAGGTTGCATTCAACGCCTTACTATGCTCAAGCAAATGGTCAAGCTGAAGCTACCAATAAGATCATAGTAAAAGGGATCTCAAAACTCATAGACAATAACCCGAGAAAATGAGATGAGTTGTTGCTATATGCCCTATGGGCCTACAAGACCTCTAAAAGGGAAGCACCAAGAGTTACTCCTTTTAACTTAGTTTATGGACATACTCCAGTGATCCCAGCTGAAGTGAATGTAAGATCATCAAGGGTAGCCCAACAAATGGGATTATCAGGAGATGACTATTCATAGGTGATGAATATTAAAGTTATGGATGCTCTAGAAGTTAAGGAAGAAGCCCTAGTCAAAATGAGAATCCAAAAAGAAAAGGTTGCTAGGGCCTACAACAAAAAAGAAGTGTCTAAAGAATTCCAGGAGAATGATAAAGTGTGGAAAATATTCATGCCAGAAGCAGCTTACAAAGATCCACAACTAGGGAAATGGTCACATAAGTGGCAGGGTCCTTTCATCATTCATAAGAAAATGTCTGGACACGCATACCTATTGAAAGATATAGATGGTAACATAAAATATAGAGCCTTGAATGGCAAATTTCTAAAGAAGTATCATCCATCTATATGGGAACAACATGATCCTGTGTTTCAACAAAAACATGCAGAATTGTTTCAAACAACAAGGGATCATTAAAAAATTACAACATTAATAATAATGTTGCATCTTAGACATTCCAACATTGTCTAACATCTAAACTAAGGTGCTTAATGGCTGACCAAGCATTACAAAATTTCTCTTTTTGGAGAATCAAGCTTTGGTGTACAGCCATATCTTTGAACATTTCTTGCCTCAAATGAGTAAGATTTGTTCGCCCTTGGTGTAGCCTCTTCTCTTCAATATCAATAGAGCTTTGGAGTGAAGACTTCTCGTTAATGATATTGATCTCCTCTTTATTAATCTCAGCCAGGCGATTTTGTAGAAATTGCCTCTCCTCAGAAAGAAGCCTCAGCTTTTGATCAAAAGAACTCAAAGAATCTTGGATCTGTTTACTGAAGTTTCTGAAGGATTTAGCTTGAGCTTCCAAAAAAGCCTCCTCTTCCTGAAGTTTCTGAGCTGAGAATTTTGGAGGTTGGACTCTTGATTCATCATTACATTATTGAAGAAGAGTTTCCTTAACATAACCAAGACAATGTATCCAGTACTCAAAGCCTTGAGAAATCGGGGATTCCAAAATGCGCTAAGAGCACCGTGCGAAGCCCGATCATAAGGGTTGTTGGTCAAGGTCAAGCAGAGGTCCCAGATTTTATCTTCTTGTTTTATGTGCTTAGATGATCCATCACTGGAATGATCACTGTTGGCAGAGGTAGGTTGATCCCTCACAATGAGAGCTGTCTGTAGATTAACCTCTTTCCCTCCATCAGACTCTTTCATCACACTTGCTGCTTGAGTGTTTCCCTCTGCATCACAAAGAAGAGAAGCCAAGTTAGCAAGAGAGTGAAATCTGGTATTATGAGGACATGGACTCATATAGAGGAAATCTAAGATGAATTCATGAGAAAAGAAAGGCAGACCAGTCCCTGAAGTAGATGCTGAAGTTGATGGAGAACCTTTGCAAGTAGAGGTAATCACAAGTTCAGTACTGCTCCGTAAAGGTGTAACCTCTAAAGGAATAACATCTTTTGGAACTTCATTTCCAGCAATAGAAGGAATTGCTATAACAATAGTGGTAGCATCATGAGAGCTTGGAATTTCAATATCTAAAGGACTTGTATCCAAGGGATCTTCATCAAATTGATGAAGCAAGTCCTCATCAGGAGATTCCACATGAAAATGCTCAGTTTCTTCCAACTAGGGGGCAACACATCCTTCCAAAGAGGTGGTAGCCACATTCTCCAACTGGGGGGCAGCACCACTTAAAGTGGGATGATTGATGACAGGTTCATCAGCAGGACCACCCTTTGAACTTAACTCTGGATCAACTATCTTGGGAACATCTCCTGAAGAAAGGCTGGCAGAGCCAAGAGGTGATAAGTGATAACTTCTCAGAAGAAGGATCATTGACAATCTTAGGCTCAATGTCATCAGCACCAGAGGAACCTGGAATAAATTAATCAGTATTCTAAAAAGTGAAACTTCTCATAAAGAGAGTAAAGGTGAAATTCATACTTGCTTTGACTCCTACGAGTTTCCTTTTGAACATTTGAGATATGGTCTTGTCATCATCTTCATCAGAGGAGATGATATACTGTGGTATCTCTGAAGAAACCTCTAACTTAGGACGTTTCCTGCTGAAATGCCTTAAAGGTTTGGAGGCAGAAATACAGCCATAATCTCTTTTCTTTGTGGCCTTCTTAAAAGGCTCAGATTGCTCCACTGATCCCTTGGGTTGAGTGTCCTTGGAAGCAGAGAGACATTATAATCTCTTTTCCTTGCAGCTCTTTTGAAAGGGTCAATCTGCTCCAGTGGCCCCATGGTTTGAATGTCCTCCACAGTTTGGACCTCTCCATAGGAAGCTCCTTGATCATAAGCAGCATCATCATCTTCCACTAGTGGAAAAATAAGGAAGGGATGCGGTCAAAACAGCCCTAAGGGCTGCGTTTTTGGCCAGCAGCCCTTCAATAGATAAGAAGGGCTGCGATTTTTAACCGCAACCCTTCACAACGAAGGGCTGCGGTTTAGGCCAAAAACGCAGCCCTTCTAAGCTTGAAGGGCTGCGTTTTTGGTCTGAACCGCAACCCTTCTTTAAATGAAGGGCTGCGGTTTTAAGCCTAAACCGCAACCCTTTTTAAATGAAGGGTGCACGGTTTAGGCTTAAACCGCACCCTTCACATTCAATTTTTTTTTTTTTTTAAAATAAATTAAATCGCCCACCCCTCGGCCCCCCCCCCCGCCCCACCCCCCCCCCCGCCCCCCCCCCACCCCGCCCCCCCCGCCCCACCCCCCCCACACCCCCCACCCCCGCCCACCCCCCCACCCCCGCCCCACCCGCCACCCCAAAGACCCCCCCCAAAGCCACCCCCCCCCCCCGCGCCCCCACCCCCTGCCCACCCTAAGCCCCACCCCCCCACCCCAAGACCCCCCCACCCCCTGCCACCCCCCGCCCCCACCCCCCACCCCACCCCCCCCACGCCCCCCCCCCCCCCCCCCCGCCCCCTCCTCCACCCCCCACCCACCCCCGCCCACCCCCACCCCCCACCCCCCCCCCCCTCCACCCCCACCCCCCCCCCCACACCCGCCCACACCCGCTTGCCCACCCCGCCTGCCCGCCTCCCCGCCCGCCCCACTCCCCACCCACCCCCTTCATCCCCGCACCCCCACCCCAGCCCCACCCTCTCGCCACCTCCTCCACCCATTGCTGCCAACCACCCCAGCACCCAACCAGCCCCATAGCCCAGCCAAGCTGCCCACCATGGCAGCCCCTACCCCACCCTCACCCAAAACCTCCCTTCGACACAAAAAAAAAAACGATCAAATTGCAATAATATATGACAATTTTTTGAACGTAATAATTAACTTTAAATATGTATATATTTAATAATGTAAAAAGTGTACATAGAATTGATACAAACTAGTAGATGTATCATAAGCAATCATCACAAATGTGGGACGCCAACTTTTCCCGAACTTCATGTAATTCGTCTGTGGTGAAGGCCCTCAAACGTGGCTTGTTATTCATATAAACCTTGCAAAACAACCAAGGAATAAACACATAATATAAGAATTCAATCATTTACCGTAGTTAGTAGTTCTAAAAATGACATATACCTTCCCGAAACTCAATCAAAAACAAATGCAAGCCTAAAACTCTACACACTAGTTATATTATATCTTATATTATCATATTGAAAAAGAAAATGGAGTTAAATGAAGCGATAAGTACGAATTGGACGCGAAAAGGCATAAATAGGCCTAAAATGCCCTTTTCGTTCCCAAAATTCAACCTACAACAATTGCAAACCTAAAAATCTACACAATAGTTACATTATGCCTCATATTATCATGTTATAAAAGAATTTGGGGTTAAATGACTCGATAAATACGATTTGGAAGCGTACAAGGCAAAAATAGGCCTAAAAATGACATTTTCGTTCCCAAATATATGCATGTGCTACTTTGGTTTCTAAACAAATTAATACCTATTACCAATCGATCTAATCTAAACTAACATATACTAATAAGTTACATAGCTTTTGAAGATCATCGGCGTTAGTGCAATGGTTGATGATATCGAACATGTACCTCAGCACGTAATAGCCACATGCAAGTCCATCATCTTGTTGTGGACACTAAATGTTCACCAAAGGATGCATCCAATGACATTCATGTTAGATGTGTAGTATGTGGCTAAAAGTGTTTCTATATAAGGACAAATAAATTAGTCATGTTACCTCGATCGATATCCAAACAGGAGCTTTTGGTGCTCGAAGTCTGTTGCACTAATATGCTTCATCACACTACATCAATACATTATTATAAGATTAGATGTACTAACTGTTTATATATTTAAAGATGATGAATAATGTGTAATATTAATAAGTGCGCATATATTGAGTTTCGATTAGGCTACCTATTTAACAATGATTTGATTAGTAAGGTCCGTGGTGTTTGTCGACGCAAAGAATCAAAGTGGTAGACTTCGTTACGTGACAAACATATCGCAAGCAGTGTCCAATGAGCCCTACAGCAAGAAAATATAGTTATTATTAATCGTAGAACAATTAATAGGTCAATTTAAGTATCGAATAATAAAAGTAAAGCGAGTTTAACAAGCATACTTTTCAATATAAGGAACAAGAATGATCTGATGATATCCAAAACGAGATGATGCTTTGAAACTCATGTCGAGATACTCTTTCACTTCGGCTTTGTTTTGTAAGCAATTGTCATCTCGTATTATGTTTGGACATAACCAACCAAACATTGCACTAGATGTTGCAAGCAATTCATTGTATAACAACCTGAGAAATTATATTGATTAAAAGTAAACTATTACTTATTATGGAATTGAAAACTACTTAAGGCATATGTATATGTATATTTAATTTATATACTTATGTATTACCTCATGAATGTTTGTATCATGGAAACATTCAACTCTACCCCACATAAGAATTCTTTAATGTCAACCTTAGAAATGAATGTCGATGAGTCCTCAAGGTAGTGGAATTCTTGCTCCCCCAAAGGAACCTCAATTGCACTTTCATCGGGTAAATCACTAGCGCACTCATGTAACCAAAAGCATGGAATAGTAAGGCTCCGCACCACCTCTGGATCGATAATAAGTGGATTCTTTGTCCTAGAAACATTTCCCTTCACCACATTTCGTTCACCTTCATCACGTAAACTTGCTTTCTTATAAGGTGAACATGCCTTCTTTCCCTTCCTGTCATGTGAGTCGGCCTTCCCCCAAACCTAGTAATTAGTTAAAAGTAAAGATATTACTGACTATCATAGGAACTATAAAAGAAAACACGCATATATATATATATATATATATATATATATATATATATATATATATATATATATATATATATATATATCATTGTACCTCATCTGAAAACCGCACCAATGCACGCGGCCACAGAACATAACTGCCAAGGGCATCATTTAGTAACTGTAGACCAACTTCTGGCTTCGGCAGCGGAAGAGGTAATTCTTCGAAACCTGACACAATTTCATTGAGGGTGACCACATAGTGATTATCATCCACTAACTGGTTATGCAATCGTACTCGGTCACTAGGGGGTTGTGCATGGCCATGAGCTATGAGAATGAAACTATCATAACCATCTTCTCCAGCTAATAGTTCACATGGTGTCTCTTCCTGTAAAAAAAACTCTATTTATAGTTAGTCTATGAAACAACATATATATAGTAAGAATTTCATGCATTTAAGAACAATAGTTTTTTAACAAAGCAAAGGGATTAAGTGATTACCTTCAACTCGGGTACTACAGGTGGATCAGGCTGGCTAGGTGTAATATCACTATCCTTCTTGAATGCAGCAAAAGTCGGTAAACCCATTTGCTCCAAAATGGCGTTGAAGTTATGTGTCATCTCCTCCCTTAGCTCCTCCCGAATTGCAGATTTCATAGCCTCCACATCTACTGACGCTGCCGTATTCACACTACTTACACTTGATTTTGTCGCTGTAGTGTATTGATCACCATATACCTTTCTCAAACCGAGGCGGACACCTCCTACGCCCCTCACGCGTCCACTGTGGTCCTTTCCTAAAGTTTCGTGCAATGCATCAATGTGTCCTTTAGGAGTGAACTCACCAGTTGCCTCTTTTTCCTTCAAGCCAATCTAGATAAGTATAAGAGAGAAATGCTCGTGAGCCCAAAATTTATATTATATATACCTTATATAACCATATAATCTGTACTTACAATGGCGTTGGCTATCTGTTGTGTTCCGGGATCAGGCAAGACTCTTTTTCCCTTTGCATCAACCCCATGCATCGAACACCACCAATCGAGGACTCTATCTGGTTGCCGAGGCTGTGCAACTGTCGTCGTTGAGCTAGTCCCCGTTGCCGTTGTCGACCCTATTGTGGGGTAATGGCTGAACATCCACTTCTCTCTCGCCTCATTGTACGAATGAGCACCCAAATGATGATAATACTTCCTAGCTTTTGCACTCGCGCTACTTTTCTCACGACTTGCCTAAAACACACAATTATAAACAAAGGTTAGCTACGGTGTTATACAATAATACTGGATCTAAGTGTATTAAATCTTAATAAAATATTCTTACAATAGCTTGTGGGGTTGTTTTCTTGGCAACAAATGCTTCCCACTCTTCAGGTTTGATAGTTTTCCATATTTGAAATGGTAATTTGGATGGTCCAGATGATGTTTCCGGTGAAGCCTTAGGATCGGCTTATGTTTCTCCGTCGTAGATGTTCTTCTTCTTTGTACCTACTACTTTCCTCCGCCGTAGATGTTCTTCTTCTTTGTACCTACTACTTTCCTCCGCTTAGTGATCCACCCAGACACTAACTTAGCCTTGAAATCTCTGAATCTCTGGGCAACCGCGGATAGAAATACATTCTTCTTGGCTTCATCATCTTCGATATTGAATTGATTCTACAAAAAACGCAGTTCACAAATTAGTTTTCGTAAATGTTGTAATTTATATGCTATAAGTAATATTACACATATATTTAACTAAATAATTAAGAAACTAAACGTTATTGTACATGAAGCTTACTATGGTATCTTCCCATAGACACCACTTCAATCCCTCGGGCACCTCTTTCCATGAGTGCAGAATGGAGAGTTTATGCATGCAAATGCCAACTTGCATGCCATACTTTTGACGCCACTTTCCACAAGGTTGACCCATGTTATCGTACTCCAAAGTCATATTTGGGTGTTTCCCTAGTGACTTTGTAGGTCCCCTTCCTTTTCTCTTTTTCGTCGCCAATGACTTCCTAGGCATTTGTGCGTTTATTTCTTCACGACGAGATCGAGACAATTTACCCCGTTCCTTTCTCGCATCGAAAGACTCATCCTCGGTAGTGTGTTCAGCACCACTTGTGGTGTTATCCGTATGCACTTCCACCATCTCCCTGAAATTGTACAAATATATGCATTAATATAACAAAAAATTAAAATTAACATAGCCACTAAGGGGGTGGGGTGTGGGGTGTGGGGAGGGGGTTTACGTGTGCAAGGGCCGGCGGTGGGGGGGGGGGGGGAGGGCGGCGGGGAGGGGGTTACGTGTGCAAGGGGCAGCGGTGGGGGAGGGGGAGGGGCGGCATGGGAGGGGTGTGCGAGGGGAGGGGGGTTACGTGTGCGAGGGGCGGCGGGGGGAGGGGGGGCGGGGGAGGGTGTGCGGGGAGGGGAGGGGAGGGGAAGCGGCGGTTAGGGGGAGGGGTTACGTGTGCAAGGGGCAGCAATGGGGGAGGGGGGGCAACGAGGGAGGGGGCAACGAAGGGAGGGGTGTGCGGTTGAGGGGAGGGGGAGGGCAGCGGTGGGGGGGGGCGGCGGGGAGGGGAGGGATGGGGCGACGGTGGGGTGAGGGCGGCGGTGCATGGGAGGGAGGGGGGGGGGTGTGCGGGGAAGGGAGAGGAGGGGGGCAGTGGGGGGGAGGGGAGGGGGGCGTGCGGTGGGGGAGAGGGGGCATGTGCGGGGGCTTGGGAGGGCTCCAGCGGTCTTTGCCCCTCCCAAGCCCCCCGCACATGCCCCCCCTCCCCGCACAACCCCCTCCCCTCCCCCACTACTGCCCCTCCACACCCCTCCCCTGCACACCCCCCCCTCCCCCACCGCTCTGCTGCCCCTCCTCCCCTCCCTCCCACTTTGCCGCCCCCTCCCCCCGCACACATACCCTCCCCCATTGCTGCCCGCCCTCCCCCGCACACCTCTCCCCTCCCCCTCCCCTCCCCCCCACCGCCGGACCTCCCCCATGCACACCCCTCCCCTTGCACACGGTTACATACTAATAAGTTAGGAGTTAGATCAACAAAAATAAAATAAAATGACTCGATAAGTACGAATTGGACGTGAAAAGGCAAAATTTGGCCTAAAATGACTTTTCGTTCCCAAAATGCAACCAACAACAAATGCAAGCCTAAAAACTCTACACAATAGTTACATTATACCTCATATAATCATGTTCAAAAAGAATTTGGGGTTAAATGACTCGATAAGTACGATTTGGAAGCGAAAAGGCAAACTAGGCCTAAAATGACCTTTTCGTTCCCGAAATGCAACCAACAACAAATGCAAGCCTAAAACTCTACACAATAGTTACATTATACCTCATATAATCATGTTCAAAAAGAATTTGGGGATAAATGACTCGATAAGTACGATTCGGAAACGAAAAGGCTAAAATAGGCCTAAAATGCCTTTTCGATCCCGAAATGCAACCAACAACAAATGCAAGCCTAAAACTCTACACAATAGTGACATTATACCTCATATAATCATGTTCAAAAAGAATTTGGGGTTAAATGGCTCGATAAGTACGATTCGGAAGCGAAAAGGCTAAAATAGGCCTAAAATGCCTTTTCGATCCCGAAATGCAACCAACAACAAACGCAAGCCTAAAACTCTACACAATAGTTACATTATACCTCATATAATCATGTTCAAAAAGAAATTGGGGTTAAATGACACGATAAGTACGATTCGGAAGCGAAAAGGCTAAAATAGGCCTAAAATGCCTTTTCGATCCCGAAATGCAACCAACAACAAATGCGAAGCCTAAAACTCTACACAATAGTTACATTATACCTCATATAATCATGTTCAAAAAGAATTTGGGGTTAAATGACTCGATAAGTACGATTTGGAAGGCGAAAAGCTTTTCGTTCCCGAAATGCAACCAACAACAAATGCAAGCCTAAACCCCACACAAATTACATTATACCTCACATAATCATGTTTAAAAAATTTGGGTAAACCCGATAAAACCCCAAAGCGAAAAGGCTAAAATAGGCCTAAAATGACCGAGAATCGGGTCACATGGCAATGGAATGCCCATCGGTCGGTAGCGGCGGAGATAGTGAGAAGTGTTACAAATGTGAAGAGCATTCCATTGCCATGTGACCTCACTCTCCACATTTGTAACACGGTCCCACCACCACCGCGACTACGCCCCCACTGCACTCCCTCATTGCCATGTAGGCGTAAAATGACCTTTAATTTTCGTTTCCGAAATTCAACCATCAACAGATGCAAGCCTAAAACTCTACATAATAGTTACATTATACCTCATATAATCATGTTCAAAAAGAATTTGGGGTTAAATGACTCGATAAGAACGATTCGGAAGCGAAAAGGCTAAAATAGGCCTAAAATGACCCGAGAATCAGGTCACATGGCAATGGAATGCCCATCGGGCGGTAGCGGCGGAGATAGTGAGAAGTGTTACAAATGTGGAGAGCATTCCATTGCCATGTGACCTCACTCTCCACATTTGTAACACAGTCCCACCACCACCGCCACTACGCCCCCACCGCACTCCTCATTGCCATGTAGGCGTAAAATGACCTTTAATTTTAGTTTCCGAAATTCAACCAACAACAGATGCAAGCCTAAAACTCTACACAATAGTTACATTATACCTCATATAATCATGTTCAAAAAGAATTTGGGGTTAAATGACTCGATAAGAACGATTCGGAAGCGAAAAGGTAAAATTGGCCTAAAATGACCCGAGAATCAGGTCACATGGCAATGGAATGCCCATCAGCTGGTAGCGGCGGAGATAGTGAGAAGTGTTACAAATGTGGAGAGCATTCCATTGCCATGTGACCTCACTCTCCACATTTGTAACACAGTCCCACCACCACCGCCACTACTGCTCCCCACTGCACTCCCTCATTGCCATGTAGGCGTAAAATGACCTTTAATTTTCGTTTCCGAAATTCAACCAACAACAGATGGAAGCCTAAAACTTTACCCAATAGTTACATTATACCTCATATAATCATGTTCAAAAAGAATTTGGGGTTAAATGACTCGATAAGTACGATTCGGGAGCGAAAAGGCTAAAATAGGCCTAAAATGACCCGAGAATCAGGTCACATGGCAATGGAATGCCCATCAGCTGGTAGCGGCGGAGATAGTGAGAAGTGTTACAAATGTGGAGAACATTCCATTGCCATGTGACCTCACTCTCCACATTTGTAACACAGTCCCACCACCACCGCCACTACTGCCCCCCACTGCACTCCCTCATTGCCATGTAGGTGTAAAATGACCTTTAATTTTCGTTTCCGAAATTCAACCAACAACAGATGGAAGCCTAAAAATCTACATAGTTACATTATACCTAAGCCCTCCCCCACCCCCTGTCAGCCCACCCCCACCCGCCGCGACTTCCCCACCCCCGCGCCCCTCCCCAGCCCTCCCCACCCCCCGTCCAAGATCCCCCGCCCTCCCCCACCCCATGCCCAGGCCTCCCCAGCCCTCCCCCCACCCCCCGTCCAAAGCATCCCCTGCCCTCCCCCACCCCATGCCCAGCCTCCCCAACCATCCCCCATCCCCGCCCACGCCCCACCCCCTACCCACCCTCCACAAGCCCTCCCCCACCCCCCTGCAATCACATTTTACAACACAATATAGAAGAGAAATTAAATAAAACAAATTAATTAGATAAATGAAAAAGAGGAGAGAGAGTGAGAGGGGAATTACCGACAATGCAGTAGTGGTGTTGGTGGTGGCGTCAAGGTGTGCTGAGAGAAGAGAAGAAGAAGGAGCTCAGGCAACGTTAATAGGCAACGTCGATGAGTGTGCACCGGCGATGGGACGGCGCTCCGGCGATGTGTCGGTGCTCCGGTGATGGCCGTTAGGGCAGTGCGAGTGAGTGTGAGGGAGAGGGGTGAGTGTGCGAGGATAATTTGCGAGTGAGTGTCTACTGTGTGTTGCGCGCAAAACTATAGGTTGAATTGGGCGGGATAGGAAGGGCTGCGGTTATCCTAGAAACGCAGCCATTCGTGTATGAAGGGCTGCGGTTTCTGGGCTAACCGCAACCCTACATTAATAGGGCTGCGGTTAGCCTTAAAACCGCAGCCCTTCATACAGTTTGAAGGGCTGCGTTTTCTAGGTAACCGCAGCCCTTCACTAAAAGGGCTGCGGTTTTCAAGAAAACCGCAGTCCTTCATACACGAAGGGCAGCGTTTTTCAAAAAACGCAGCCCTTCCAGCGCAACCCTTCCTTTTTTTTCCTCTAGTGTTCATCCTCCGAAGAGGTATGAGGTGGAACCCTTTTGTCTATGGTATTCCAATAGAACTGGTCAAATCTAGAATCTACTGTCATACCATCAGTTACTCTTAGCTTCTTCTTGTCAGCTTTTGCTAAAAAGTTAAAAGTAAAGCACAAAAGAAGATTTAGTAATATTTATTCCCACAAAAAGTTACAAAATAACTTAGGATAGAAATTACTTACAGCCTAAGAATAGCTGTTCCTCAAAGTTCGCCAAAGCGTCAGAACACGTTGAGTTATTTGGGAATACATGATCCCACCACAGATGGAAGCCTCGAGCAGCTTTAGTGATCCATTTCCAAGGAGTGATGGACATGGAAGTCAGGCTGAGAGTTCTACTATGAAGGGCTCTACCTTCTTCAAAACGACCCCTTGAAATCCAAGGATCATTGCGGGTTAAGAAGTAAGGAATGACCAGTGTTTGGACTAATCCAAATTGTCTAGCTACCAGCTGTGGATTATAAGCCTCAAAGCCAAAATATTCAGGCTCAGCAGCTATTAAATCCCTAGACCTAAGAACTCTACTCCAAAAGTTTCCACTCCCTAAGGAACTAGAGTGGATGTTCAAGGATTGCAGCCAAGCAGGCACTGCTTGATGGCGCCAAGTTTCATTTTCAACAGAAAAAACCATCTTACCCGGGAAAATATTCCAGACGCCAGGATTGGACTTAGAAGCTAAGAGATACAAAAGAATCAAACTTGGATGCCAAACCTCGTCTGGAGATATAAGATTGAAGCTGACTTCACCATAACAGCTACAATCATTAAGATTAGAGAGGAACAAAAGGGGATCAAAAGAAAAATCCTCCTCCTCTGAACCCTTAGGTGCTTTAAAAGTAGAAGAGGGATCGATAACCATCAGACAAGGTAGACACATATGGCCCTAACAAGTCAAGAGCCATAGGGGTCCAAATCCCTTGTCAGTAGAGAATTTGGGAGACTCAGAGGTATGAATTCCCAAACCTTTGAAGGATTCTCTACTCCTGAAAAGACATATATAAAGTTGTCCCAATAGAACAGGAGCCAAAGCTAGTAGAGGAGATGTTAACAACTAAAGATAGCCATAATGTTACTACTCCTCCAGCTCTAGACATCATTAATTTGTAGAAAGCAAAAGTGAGAAAAAGTACTTCCTCTTGAGAAATAACTTCCTCATTAGTATCCTTATTAATAAAGAAATCAACAAATTTCTGAAAGCAACATTTGCTAGCACTAGCAGAAGGACTAGCAATTTGACGAAAAGTTGATAAACACTGACTGTACAGCTGGTTATGTTCTTTAACATGGTGAAAGATAGGGAGTTCAATTCCATATTTACCTGTTGGAGAAGTCCCAGTAATGAAGGCAATATCAGCTAATGTCACAGTCATTGGTCCCCATCGGAACAAGAAGCGATTGATGGCAGGGTCCCAACATGCCAACAAGGCAGTAGACATAGCCCCGTCAAAGGGGATGGTTTCATACGAAGCTAGTCTTAAGAAGGGCAATATTTTGTTCTTGGACCATGTGTCATGAAAAGGTTTCATTCGCAGAAACCATGCTCTTGCATCCACTCCTGAAATCCAACCTTTAAAAGGTTTGCTGGTCAAAGGCCAATGCAAATGTTGAAGGGATTTTGGAGCAAATGAAAGCGTTCTGGGCTTATTATCTTCTAAGATAATATGGTCCAAGAATGAGTAGCACTATTGCTCTAAGATAGTTTGGCGCTTTGATTTTTGAATCTTGAAAGGAAAACAAGGACCAATGGTGGCAATTCTCTCCTCCAAAGGAGTATTAGAGTCAGAGCTTTTATTCACATACCAGAACACTTGAGACTTATAAGTCCCAAGGTTCACTCTAATGGCGTTGCATAATTGACGAGCTGCCTCAGATTGCATGGCATCACGTTTTTTAGCAAGTGCTTCACGAATTTCATCCTCACGAATTCTTTCATTAGACATAGTGAATTGAAATTTGGTGATGGTTGTGAATTCTTAAAAAGTGAATTAAATTTGTTTGAAAGATCTCCAATTTTCCTAAAATCCTTGAAAAGGGTATTAATAAAGAAGACAACCCAAATGAAACAATAAAAGAAGAGAACACGTGCACAATGCGTGATACGTTTTAGTTTGGGTCATGTTTAATTGGGTCATGTTAAAGCCTAGTTTTAACAAATTAAAACATAAGGTCCTAGAGTCATCTAAAAAGCCCATTTTCAAAGGGCGCGTGACTTAAAGGCCCATTTCCAGGGGTCAGTTACTCAAGAGCCTATTTCTAAAGGGCGTAACTTTCCGTTTTTCAAGAGAGGGTAAATCTCTTTATAAAAAGGGGTAAGTGTAAGGAAATCTTCACACTACTCATCTCTTGAAACAATATCCCCAAAATCTATCTCCTTAATCTCCTTCTCCATAAACTTCCATCTCCAGAAAATGGACGCTCCTCAGCCATCCGCTGAATCCTGTATCACAAGGGTTCAAGAGGTCAACCCACAAGAGGTTGATCAGCCCTTCCTCCCTCCTCCAGAAATACTGGAAGAGAGAGAATAGGAAGAGGAGGAAAAGGAGGAAGAAGAGGAAGAAGAAGAAGACGAAGAGGGCATCCCTCCATCATTAGATAAATCCGATGATGATGATGAGGATGAGGATGAAGATGATGATGAGCCCGCCGCCAAGCGGATGAGGGTCGACGAGGAAGATCTCCTCAAAGAACCCTTCGCCAGAGAAGAACGCTTCTTCTATCCTGTTGGCGATGACTCCAGCGACGCCGCTGTTGGAGATGATGAGGAAGATGAAGATACCGATGGCGACAAGCCACGGTCTCCAGAGGATTATACATAGGCCTAGAGTTTAGAATTCTAAAATTCTAAACGAAATTTGTAAATTTTTATCCTAAGAGAAAATTTTTTATCTAGGTTGTAAATTCCCTTTTAAATTAATAAAATTTAAATTTCCTCAACTCGGTCCAAGTTTCTTTTATCTCATATCTGGTTTGCATTGTTTATTTTGCCCAATCATAATTGTGCGAATTAAATTATATTATGTTATTAAAAATAACTGTCAAATCAAATAATGCAAAATCCATGGTTAAGATTAAATAGAAGAAGAAATAAAATGAATCTTGGGATGCTAACCCTGAAAATGTATTAATGGTAAGAAGTTACTTCAAAAAGTAATAATTACCATCTAACTTCACACGCCACTAATGGCCAACTCCTAGCAGTGACATGACACATTAAGGAGTTAATGGGCAAACCCATTCCTATCCACTAGGGCCATGATTTGAAGTTATTAAAATCAGTTATAAAAATAACCGGAAGAGATTAAGGTCAGTTATAAAAATATAACGTGACATAATTATCTAAAAAGATAATATCAATAGCCTCATTAACCCCTAACAAATAGATATAACGGTTATAGTAATCATATTATAAATATGCTACCTTAACCTTGAGAATTTTTCACTCATAATATCTTTACTCTACCATCAACAAAGCCAAAAAATCTGTGAGCATGGCCAACCAACAGGTTGCTCCTCTACCATTTCCTGGTGAATGTTGGAGGCATCGGTTCAATAAGGACATTACGCAAGAAGATTGGGAGGAGTTTAGAGAAGAGGTGTAACAACCCATAATTTTGCTCCTAGTTTTTCCGCAAAAGTTTTCCCTAAAACTATTATTTTCTCTAGATTAATGATTTTTATTCTTTATAATTTGGGAGCCGGATTATTATTTTATTATATGGTCTGTTAATGTGTGCATTATATTTATATTTATAATATAATTTATTAGAATTATTTTCATTATTAAGTATTTTCAAAGTTTAGGCGCGATTTAGGAATTTATCGATTTGTCGCGTGACGGACTTTTGATGCGTGGACCTTTGATGACTTGGGCCGAAATCATCTTGGTGTACTTGGGCTTTGACAGCCGGCTATGGGGAGGGAGAAGGAAGAAGTTTCTCTTCTTTTATTTCATTTCTTTTAATTGATGACTCTTGGTAGTTTGTAACCCCCCATAACCCCCCTAATCTTTCTCCTAAACCCTTCATTTTTCCTTGCCATAAAATTATGATTTTTAATAAGAGAAGTTCAGCATTATTGTCATTTAACCCACGCCGTTTTCAAGAAAAGAAAGAGAGAAAAGGAAGAGGAAAAGAATAGAAAGGTTCAACCCGGTTTTTCCTGTCACACCTTCACGAAAATAACCGTATCCGGAGATCTAACCGTTGGATCGTCTTCAAATTTGGACATAACGTTTACAACATCTTGTTCATAACTTTAACCGGATCGATTTAGAATCCGAGCTTTTGATCACCGGGAATCATGGTCGGAACAGAGCAGTGCGAAATGAGATTTTTTCAACGTTCAAGAAGAAAACGCCTAGTGACTTATTGCTACAATTTTCGTTCGTGGAGGACTTGGATTGCACATATTTTTCGTATCTCTTTAGACTCGCTCTCCTCCCGACGTTCCAGGTAACTAGTAGTTATCTTAGAACGCTAGAGATTAAAGTATTATTCGGTATTAGATTATTACGTTAGGAATTATTTAAAATACTTTTTGAATGAAATTATTGACGAAATTTGACATGAACATACTTGATGCATGCTGTATGAATATTGTATATAGAAAAATAATTTTCGTCTGATTTTCTAGTTTTTATTTGATTTAATTGGTATTTTGTGCGTTTTTGGCTTATTTGCATAATAATTATTACACGAATGTTAAAATTACTGAAATTATTTTTCGTGGATCATGTTATATGTGTAGTATGTATTCCATGCCTTAGAATAATTTTTGCCTACTTTTTACCTATTTACTTAATTGATATATCTGTTTTTGCATTATCGTTTCTGTCAGTATATAAATCATGAAAATTATTTCTGGAAGCCGAAAAATTCATTTCTTTGTATATTATATATTTCCGTGAGTTTATGCATGTTTTGTAAATTTTTGGTTATTTATGTACGTTTGTTTTTATTTTTAATTATTATATTGGCTTTATTGTGTATTCTGTATATTAACGTTTAAAAATACTTTTAGAGTCCGAAAATTATAAATAAAAAATTATACCATGTCAGTAGAGCCATTAGGGTCGTATGATAATTTTTGTGTGATTTTACTGCTCGAACTTTTTAGTTTAGTAATTATTATTGGGTTTTTATTGTGAAATTGAGGATACTCTTTTAAATTATTTGAGAGCTTGTTAATCAGAAATAATTTGTAATCTATTATGTTCTTGGATGCTGATGTTCAGTAGGTTGCAGTAAGTACTATTGGGTAACATTATGTTTATGTTTGATTTATGAGAAAAATGATTAATTGTTACTACTCTTTTATTTAATAAGCCTTGTAGTTAATTGGTGATGTATTTCTAATTGAACTGTTAGAGCTGTAAAAACTAGTTTATTATCATTGTTGATGCTTAGGGATGTTCAAAGTATTTATTGTCGGAACATTTGTTCTAAGTTTGTAAGTTACTACTTTGAAGGAATTTTGAAGAAATATCTTTTGATGAATTATGGGTATAAGGCCGGGTGACATCCCTTTTGACGAATATTTTTCAGATGAATTATACTTTGATGATATTTATGATTTTATTTTTGAGATAAGAATATCCGGTGGGATAGATGTAGTCCCTGGTGAAGAACATGCCAACCACCTAGTTTGCGAACTAGGGGTACACCTGGGTTAATTGTTGTCGTCCGAGAGGTCAGGGAGTTCTGCGTGTTCTACCCTGCATCGGGAGTTTGGCCATTCTTAGACACAGGCAGTGGGGAACGTAAGCCCATAGACTGACCTGGAGATTGCGATCTGACAAACCTTAGGAAGTGAATTGCGATTCACTGGCGTTCGATTTCTGACTCAATAACTTGTTTTACCTATACTTCTATTTTTATAAAAGTACTTTTGAGATGATTTATTTATTTTTATCCAACTCACTTGCTATTTATTATTCATTTGCGTTATTTGTGAGTTATATGGAAGTGGATGCATATTGTAGTTGACTTGACTTTATTATCTCCTTTCTTATTAATCTACGTCTGAATCATGCTTTGATTTCTTTTGTTCTGGGAGAACTGCTAGTTACTCCCCACTGATTGTGGATTGTTGTTATATATTTTGCAGGTTATGTTGATGGGAATCTTCTTTGGTTTTGGGTTTGGGTTGAGTTGTGAGCATTGAAATGATAGTTGTTTTAGGTCTAGATTTTTAGTTAGTTGAAAAGTTAGTTTTGTCTTTTGGATATTACTCTAATTAATTTAATTTATTTATACTATTTACTTATGTTGGTTTATCACTTAGTTATTTAAACGCATTTCTTGTAGTAGTGACATTCCCAGAAGACGATGTTTCCGCCATCGTCCTATTAATACTATTATTATTTCTTTCTTTTCAGCTTTGAAATTCCGAGGTGTTACAAGAGGAGATGAAAAAATGGCAAATCAAAATCATAAGACTCTTTGGAAATGACCCAAAGGTCCAGTTTGGAGATCTCAAGCAGCAAAGGCATAGTGCAACCATAATGGGAAGTGATATCGACTTCCTAGCAATGAATCTATGGTCGAAAATGGAAAAGGGAGATTTGTTAAAACTCCTAAGCGTTTGCAAGGCATGGGGATTGCAAAACAACATTTTCCTCCTAAACTCGCACTAAAGTACCACAGGTCCATAGTCTGTGCGTGCTCACTATAAAGTATAGGGTAGTCCAAGTGGACGAAAATATGAGTTTCAAAAAACTCATACAGTACAAATGTACATGTCTCTTATGGCAAGAGCACTTATCAGGAAGAGGCATCCCTATGCTATTGGATGAGGATTACTCCGATGATGATGCACCTGATGTTGATGAACATGAGGAGCCACAAATCACCATCAGCTTCGCCCATCTCCGCACTTGATAGATCAAGTAGCATGGCAGATACTTAGTAATCCTAGTCATAGTACGAAGTTTAAATTTTCTATAATAAACTATGTACTTAGCTTTAACTTCGTTAATGAAATGAATGTTATCTTATCAATGTAAAATATATCCCCAAATCATTAAAAAACAGTGGGCTATTATTATTCATGAAATGAATAATGAACCTAAAGGAAGTAATTTTAGGCCCAAAGGCCTAAAAGGTGACATATTAATTTTAAGACTTATCAACAAATTGATAGCCTTAAAATAAATAATAATCAACAACAAAGTCCATAAACTTCTCGAAAAAAGGGGGTCAAAGTACTCAATTACTCACTGATCCTAGAAGTTATTATGAAAATAGCCGTTGAACAAATGAATTGGTTATTTAAAGGGACTTGGCCATAGCACCCCATCATCACATTTTCATCTCAAGAATTAAAATGGACTACGAAGCATATGCAAACTTAGCGAAGAGTTTGATGATGATTGTTTCAATCATCGCTTCGCCCTCGACATCATAGAGGAAGACAAAGAAGCCTTCATTACAACCGAGAGGGCCGATGGGCAGGAGCAAATGGCGTGCATCTTTGGCGATGCACCTGTGATGGGGCTAGAAGATCCAGGGCTGGTGGATTCAAGCGCTACAAAGGTCGGTACAAATATCGATCTCCTGGCCAGCTACATATGGCCCAAATTAGATGGGAAGTCACAAGACAAACTGCTAACAGTTTGTAAGAAGTGGGGCAAGGAGGTTTCCACTATCTTAAAATTCCCAAGGCCTCAAAGGCTGAATTGGGTCTATGCCAAGAGTCTAACTCTCTCCTGCACTCAAACCTCCCTCAAAGTGGTGAGGATAGAAGAGGGTCAAGATGAAAATCAAGGGAGGATAGTACTTTTTAAGTGCGTCTGCAAATTGTGGGAGCTGTTAGCCCAAGAATTTTTCCTTCCTTGGATGTATATCGCATTGATCGATAAAAGATACGCTTGGGACAGTAGCTACCACAACGTTATCTTCAAGGCAAGGTTCAACAACTCCCCTGGAGAAGACTATTACTTTACAACTATCAAGAGTAGTGCAGGGCGCGGGTTGGAAGTCTACGAATATAATGCTATGGTAAAGGTAGTGTGCAAGAACCATTTCCAAACATTGTCTCTAGATCCAAGCATTTTCAATTAATTAATGACTCTATCTTCATAAAGATAAGTCATAGGACGAATGTAACCAAGTTACCCCAAATGGTAACTTTATTAATAATACATTTGTTTATTATGCTCCAATTGCTTTAGTTTAAGTTTTGTTTCATCAAATTGAAATAAAACGGCTATTTGTCCAGTTAATGTATTATTTTCCTTAAAAAATTATCTATCACTTTGCATAAAATGAGGTAGTTAGGAAATCATTATTGGACGGTTGAAACATTTCAACCTATATCTATATATATATATATATATATATATATATATGTGTGTGTGTGTGTGTGTGTGTGTGTGTGTGTGTGTGTGTGTGTGTGGGGGGGGGGGGGGGGGGGGGGTGGTTTCTAAAAGATTCAAAACGTAAAATCAAAATGGATTGCACATATACTCATATTTGTCGTCAATCTGTTCCAGAACATATGCCATATCCATCAAAATGCCCAAATTATCACAAGGCATTGAATGTCATATCTGGAGATAAAGATGAATTTATTAAGAATGAATCCACCAAATGGGTTTATTCTATCCAAAAATATTTCGGGGATAATCCTGTCACACAACAGGATCCGGAAAATAAAAGGGGATCTATGGCCTTCCAAATAGGGTCCAATTTAGATCTCATGAAAGAATTGATATTTCCTAAACTTGAAAGGAATGATCAGGTTACATCTCTTCTGGTTTGTAAATCATGGGGCAAAGTCATTATGGAAGAAATGTGGAAACCTAACATGCCTTAGAGATATCTAAAGAGGCTCCATGTCAAGGGAACAACAAAGAAAGTAAAAGTCTATAGGTTGATGGATGGGTCGTCATCCAGAGATTTGGTACAATACAAATGCGCATGTCAAATTGTTATGATCTCATGACCTATGATGTAAGTCCTTGTTGGTTATCTCCAAATAATCCTACAAGTTCGCATCTTGAAGAAAATTTCTTAATGGATTTCACAATGGCTAGAAAGAAGGGTGAAGGAATGCACGAAAGGTTATTCTTCTCAACCAAATTCAGTCATCCTAAAAGAAAGTTCATCGATCACCTTAGAACAATGGAAGAAGTCACATTCAGAATACTACTGGATGATATTAGCTATAACCATTGAAAGTCCTTCTATGCTCATAATTTGTGGGTGTTGAGTACATCACTCCACAAATCAGGGGGGCAATTTGTTAGTACCATTTTTAGATGTCCAGTAGCATTTATTATGGTACATTGTATTAGACCTCAAAAGGTTTAATTTCGTCTTAACATGAAGGCCCAACAAGAGCATGAAGCCCAGTGGACAAAGTCAACACAAGTCAAAGTCAATAGGAGAAGATTGTCAAGACCATCAGGAGATGAAAGTCAAGAATGATAAGCGTATAGGTGGTTAAAGAGCAATCATTAGACGGATCCACATGAGGAAGAACGTGCAAGGCTACTGTTATTCAGCGCCAGAGGACGGTTGAGATTTGAATCAAAGATGATTCAAATGTTTTCCCTCCAAGCAAGCACAGAAGTTACACATCATGCTTCTCTATAAATAGAAGAACAATCATCAAGCAAAGGACACACAAACACACAACAACTTGCATTTACTCTCTTCTTAAAGTAGCCTAGCCTTAGCCTAGCCAACCCCCTTATGGGGTTATAGTTTAGTTACTTAGACGTAGAACATGTTCTGGCGACGAGTTCTGTAATTCTCCGATTGAAGCAAGGAACCATGGAGGTAACATCCTTCGTGTCTTCCCCTTTAGTTGTCCGACCGGCTTATCCCCCTATGTGTTGTAAAATTCTTTCTTAAAGTCTGTGGCATGTATGGGAATGTTGTGCTTTAATTAATAGATTAATTATTATTTGCTCTATTTATTGCGTTTCGCCTGAATTTATTAGGCGTTGTAGTTTAATCCTAAATTAAATTACAACAAAGTACGTTAGCAAGGTTTTATCTAATTAAAACTGGTAACCCCCGAGGACTAAGTCTCCCAAGACATTCAGTATCAAACTACTTGGGTGTGCGGTGACTTGTTTGCAAAGTCCACCAACCGATTTTGCACCAACAAGAATGCACGTCACTACCACGCATACCAACAACCTTCATTCTTACTCTTACATCACGAGCTCCTATAATTAAAAAATAATATAAGATTTATCAGTTTATTACTTTGCCAATGCACAACTTTGATCATTAATATCTCTAATTATTCATTATTAAAAAAAATATTAAAAATAGGTATTTTGAAAATATACAAATAGACAAATTCAGCAACATCTTGTAGGTTAATATTGAGATTTAGCTATATGTTGAAAAATATGGTCAAAGTAAAGTTTACAAATAGTGCGAAAAATCAATATGAACTGTTTAAAAACACAAAGATCAAACATTTGCAAAAGAAGTGAAATATGAATGTAATTAAGAAAAGATGATAAATTAATTACCAAGAGCAGGGAGCTTAAAAGGGAGAATCTTAAGGTCATTAACTCCTAATAACCAAGCAAACCATATTAACCGAACAAGTAGCACCATCGCTTACACTTCCTCCTTTCCCCATTACTTAAGTCTAATTTCTTTCTTTTGCTTTCTTTTGGTGCCAATAATTTTGTTGTGATGGTTGAACGGGGGAATGAAGCCTTTTATAGGGGATATCAGATATATTATGAGTGGATATTTGGATAATATTTTTATCCCTTTTGTAAACATAATCCGGTTATGTTTATCTTAAATCCAAAACAAAGTTTGTATTTTATCTTAATCTATCTTATCTGCCCTTTATCTTATTTTCCTTAGATCTAATTCTTTAGATTATCCATGTTTTAAACAAAATCTATTTGATCTGATAATACTATTGTATTTATCTACTGTTTGAGGTTTCCTATGTACCATTTAATGATAAGAAGTCTTAAATGGTCTTTTGTGAAGTACTGGATTATAAAAGGCTTTCAATTCTGTTGTTAGTATCGGTGAAAAAGAGAATTTGGAACTAAAAATTTATCATTGATCACAACTAAAAATTTCATGACGTGGAAAAATTATATTTGGAAAAATTGTGGGATCTACCTAAATCGGGAATTTTTATCATACACCCAAGGCTATTTTTTTTGCTCATTGCTCATTTGAAACTCGAAATGAGCATAATCACATAATAGGTAGAGCTCCAAGTGAGTAAATGAGCAAAAAAATAGCCTTGGGTGTACCATGCACATGGTACACCCGGGTGTATGATGAATGCACTCACCTAAATCTGTTTTTTAGTTGCAACAATTTTCATTTTTAGGTGTTTTTTATTTAGATGCAACATTCTCTTTCTTGGTAAAGATTTTGGATAATTTGACCATAATATCCTCACTTTAACTATCCCACATGCAAAAAGCAGTGGTAATTGGGTCAAATTTTACTCTCTATCTTATTTGTAAAATGACATTTGTTGCAACTAATAAAAAAGAGAGGTATTATAAAAACAACGGATTATTATAAACTTAACTATTGTGTGGCCCGGGCGTTGCCCCGGAGGGCTATTGTTTAATTTTTTATATGGTTTAACTATTGTTTCTATTGTTTATCGTGTGATTTCCTTTCTGTCGTTTATAATACCATGTAGTTTGTAAGTTGTGTTATGCAATGGATAATCTTGACCGAAATTCAGTGTTATTCTTACTTTTAGGACAATAGAAATTTGTCAAGTGCGTGTCAAAACAATAATCATTACTTTGACATTGGTTAACTAAAGACAAATTCACAACCAAACTGTCATTGATTAACATAATCATAACTTTTTATTTGTCATAATCAGTTTAACTTTTTTAATTGCATGACTTGCTCTACCCACCTACCCAACGTTTAACCCAACACTACATGACCAAATTGAATTACGCTCCATATCCAGCTAGTTCCATGAGTAACTACTTCACACACCAAAGATCGACAACTATACAATAAACATAAAAGTGGGTTGATGTACTCAAAACTCTTGAGGTATAATGTATCTAAAAAACAAATAAAAGATAAAACGTGTGTTCTTATTAAATTTATACCAAAGAAAAAAGAGAGGAAGATGAACATATTACCTTGCAAAGTTGATTGATTAGAGAAATCCTCAAACAAAAAATAAACAAGAGAAAACGGCCAGTTAAATAAACAAAAGAGAATTGAAAAATAAAGTTCCATCTATCCCAAAAACTAAAAAAATCTATGCTAGATTAGCTAATACCTTCTTGAAGAGGAACAACAAAAGTTTGGGGATCACACAATTACCATAACTATTAGTTATATATACATATAGAGAGGGGCAGATTTCAGTCACGAACTTATGCAATTACTAAATGGATAATTGAACTTCAATGTGCAATGAGAATAATAGCAGGATTTAGGAGTGATTAGCGAATTAAATTATATATGCAATCAATGTATTTGTGCTAAGATTAACAGTTTCACTGGCCTTCTTTATGGGCGTTGCCGTCTGACCTTTGAACTCCATCTCTTAATCCGTATTCTCGAACAACAATTTTAAAGTTCGATTAGTAGCAAGTATAATTTGTACCGCTAACCCATTAATTACGAAGTAGAGGAGTGTAACATTCATGGTGAATTTCGAAAGGGGAGATGGAGCAAGGGGATGACTACAAGGAAAACAAACAAATAAGAAAAATAAACTTGGCTGCAAGTAGGCATTGACTGCCACATTACTAAATTCTTTACAAACATATTCATTATTTTGTGGAAATATGAATCATTAAAAGGTACAAACATATTCATTATTTTGTGGAAATATGAATCATTAAAAGGTGTTAGCTCAGATGGTGATTCTTTAGAAATTCTTACATAAGGTCAGGGGTTCGAGCTTGGGCTTGAGTATATGTATTTTTTAAATAAAGATCATCTGACTTATTGCTGGTTAATTGTACACGTGGTAAAATTCTAGTGGGAGAAGGAGGGTGCCACGTGGTGCATAAACGTTGTCAAGCACACCTTTTAATATATATGTATAAATTTGTTTTCACTTAAATATCAATTGTCAAAAATCATCTAACTTTTCTTCTATGGGGAATATTCCAACAGGCAACAGCTTAATTCCTCCTTTTTCTAAATGGTTCCCCTCCCATTATTTCAATTTCACCACTATAAAGCCTTCCATTATTTACATTAATTGCGTTTAGATTATTTGGCTCTTACTCGTCAATTTACAACAATTATATGATGGTTCTTTAAAAGTTGCATTTGAATCGATAATAAACGAGTTGATAAAATCCGATCAAAGTTATACTTGGCCCATTTAGTAAACACATATTGCAAAACAGATGTTGCTCAATTAAAAAGCAAATCCAAATTAACACATTTTAGAATATAAGTAGTACTTAAACTAAGAAGTGAATGCGGCTCCACACGTTAGAGAATAAAACAAAAACAAACAAATGTAAGCTTTGTGTGCTAGAATGGCTACCGGTGAGAAGCTTGTTATCTGACTGAG
Source organism: Beta corolliflora (assembly GCA_947648045.1). Classification (NCBI taxonomy): domain Eukaryota; kingdom Viridiplantae; phylum Streptophyta; class Magnoliopsida; order Caryophyllales; family Amaranthaceae; genus Beta; species Beta corolliflora. The sequence goes on along the minus strand of CANSZD010000188.1, from coordinate 54,140 downwards.
GATGAAACCAAACGGCACCCCAAGCATGGTGGCCGCCAAAGATAGCCGATGCTGCAACTACTTTAGCTATTAAACTTGCCAAGAGTCATGGTTTCGAAGAGGTGATTTTAGAGTCGGATTGTCAACTTATCTCACGTCTTACCAAGGGAGCCATTTATTTTTCTCGATTTGGATTCAATTTTAGGAGACATTTTATTATTCTCGGGCATTTTTAAAAATAGTTATTTGGTCTCGATGTTAAAAGGGAAAGCAACTTTGTAGCCCATCACCTTGCTAAGCTAGTGCCTTTTGGTTTTCAATAAGTGTGGGAGAATATGAAATATATTCACCTTTGTTACTGCTTTCAATAAACAGTTTGTTTGTTTTGTAATAAAAAGGGTTGTTACATTCTGTATCAAACTTTCTCTCTATAAGTAACTTCTAGTTCTGTAATTCTCAGTTGATTCAATTACAATACAATACAGATGAAACTCTCGTTTTTCTCCTTTCTCTCTCTACATGAATTTCTTACCTTACTTTCATGGTATCAGAGCAGTGCGATTCTCTGACCTAATTCACATGATTTTTTGATTACTTTCTTCATCAATCGTCATATTTCGCTTGCGATTGAGAGACTTTTTGTTCTTTTACTTTTATCATTCATCGTATTTTGATTGCGATTAAGAGATTTCAAGAATGACAGACGGAAATGAAGTACCGAATGTTGGAGAAAACTCGAATTCAAATTCTGGAAATTCGACCAATGTAAGTTCTTCGTATAACGATCCTTATTTTGTTTCTAGCTCCGATCAACACTAGTGGAAAAAAGCCCATCCAATCCGGTCACAATCGGGCTTACCACTCCGGTTTTGGTCCCGATCGGATGGGCTCGCAGCAGTCCCCAAATATTAACTGATCCGGTCCTTGACCGGATTAGTTAAGCAAAAACTGATGTGGTTTTCATGGAAAACCAGATCAGTTAATGAGATTAACCGATCCGGTTTTCCATGAAAACTGCATCAGTTTTTTTATTGGAGCCAAAATGTTGTATGCATAGCAACATTAACGACCGCCCGGGCTTAGTGGACCGGATCGCTTAATGTTATATATATTATTGTTTCAAAATCAGCTTTACTATTGTTGTTTCAAAGATTACAATAACAAATTTATACTATTTGTCAAACTACACCACCGTATCGTATATTTAATGCTTATATAAGAAGCATCGCATATCTCCATTCCAATCAAAGAGAACTAGATACAAAATACTGCAACAAGCATGTACAATTTTCATAAAAGAGAAAGCTAAAGAAACACTCAACATATAAACAAAAATATTAACATGCTACTCACTACTCACAATTTTCATAAAAGAAAAAGCTAAAGAAACACTCTCCATACTGAAAACATATATATCTCCAAAGCAATTTACAGCCGTCAGCCATTGCCCATTAGAACTTGTGAATAATTTTGTAATAGGAGGCTCACTTGGTTGAGAATACTCATCTTGTGTCTTATGGAAAGGTGTAAAAACGTGAACTATCTTTGTTGATCCGAGATCTACTACATGCAACAAGAGGTTAACGCTATGAGCGTAACTCCTTTGACCAAGTTTTGAGGCTCAATCAACTAGTAAAGATAGTTTAATAAATTTGCTTCTAAATTTCAGTAATTAACGAAAAATAACAATAGTGACGAGTGGAAATAGAAGTTAGTTAATAGTTCTCCTCAACAATAAAAGTAGCAGTTAACAATTAATAACTAAACAATGCATTTCCGTCCACAAGGATATGTGATCCTCAATTTTGAGTTTGCCACAAATGCCAAGTAATGCTCAACAAAACTTTAATACCACACAGGAACTATCAAACTAGCTCATGCAATCACTAGCAGTAGAGAATGCAACTATCACCAACTCACAAAAACTATCAAGACAGAAACAAACCAAAAGGAAATTAACAACCTTGCCCATAACATGAAATAGTCTATGTATGTATGTATGTATGTATGTATGTGTGTGTATTTATATGAGTGTGTTTATATATACTGCTCTTGGCAAAGGTGATCAGGAGTAGGTTCTCATATAATTTATTAAATAAATGATTCTATCAGGCACCAATAATAAGCTGAAAAAATTATCAAGATGAGACACGTTATATAATCAACCTATAAAATTAATCACCTGCAAGCTCAACATAACAGCCCACAAGACAGAAAAAGCCAAGTACATAAAAACAAAGCAATCAAAGAGGAAGATAGGATTTCTATGAGTAACCCAGTAAGCTAATGATTATCTTCCAGTCTATAGCAGCCGTCATAAAAACTTTAATATCATCATCACATCTAAGAGTTTGTGTACAAGAATCTCATACCTTGCCATCAAAACCCGCAGAAAACACCTTATTGTGGGAACATGATACGCCCAAGTTATACGTTGTATTTACGTCATTTTGGGTGCACTTTGCTAAGGAGTTCGTTAATACTTGTTAATGTTTGCATATATATTATCCTTAGCGGAAGTTCAGAGTTTTGTGAGTTAAAATGGTGTTAACGTCTTATGTTCCGAGCTTTTATGGTAAAATGGGTTTGAGCGATATACTTGGAAGTGTTCGAGAGGCTCAACAACATTGTGCCATTGCCATCTCACCAACAACAACCAAACTCCACCGCAAGCCCAAGTCAAGCAACACGCAACCAAACTTCACCAACCAAGCAAGATGCCCACCATCGCAAGCCCAAGCACTACCGCAAGCCTACCTAGCAGCCTCGCCCATCCAAAGAGCTCGCAAGACACAAAGAAGACTAAGCATCGCAAGCTCGCCTAAGGCCACGGCCAAGACGCATGCACCTCGCGACCCATGCCGCCCCGGCGCGCTCGAAGCAAGCTCGCCCAAGACACGGCGCTCGCGACTCGCGAGGCTCCGTCGCACCTCGCGACGCCCCGCCCTCGCGACTCGCGAGGCTCCGCCGCGACCCGCGACCCGCTTGTCTTGCCAATGCCCAGCCATGTGTGCGTGAGGTCGAGAGCCCTTCGCGACTCGCTACGGTATCGCGACTCGCGATCGCATCGCGACTCGCGATGCTTAAGTCGGCTTGGGGTCACGTTTTGTGCGGGGTTTAAAAGCTTCCTAAAACCTAATATTTGGGGAAGGAAGGAAAGAAGGAGCAGAGCTGAAAATGGAAGAGGGAGTCTCCAACACTCCTCTCTTAATTCTCCTTCCTCACTTTTGTTATCTTTCTTAATTTTCTTAGTTTTCTTAGGGATTTCAATTATGGGATTTGGTTTATGCTATCGGATTGTAGCTTGAACTGTTCTTGGAGAAATTAACATGAAGCTTCAACCGTTATTGTGAGATCTTTCCTCTCTATCTATTTTCCTTAATTATGGTTCAATTTCTATGCTTGTGATCTATGATTATTGCATAATTATGCTAGGAATGTTACTAGTTTGATTGTGTAATTAATCTAATGCTAGGTTTAAGAATAGAATCGGATTGTTTTATTCTTTTATCAATTTGTAGCAAACTAGGGAGTAACTTAGATGCGGATCATCTTGGTTATTTCTTAGGGAAAGTGAATCAACCTGTTGAATGTTTATCGCGTCTATGACATTAGCATGTCTATTGGTTCTCTCGTGTTTATTGCTGCTATTGGATTGAACTTAGACGCAGATCGGACTAGGTTATCTTTTAGTTAGGGTTTTATAGTCACGCTGATCGTGCTATTCAACTAAGAATAAGGAGAATGCGAGGTTAGTTCTCAACAATAGATAATCATGGAAATAATTAGAGTTGAGGTTCAATGATCGATAATGAATTGAAGTGGATGTTAATCGGATTCAAGATCTTTCCATATTGATTTCTCATTTTATTTATGTGCTAGTTAGTTTTAGTTTGTTTATAACTCCTTTGAAAACCCCCCTTGTTATTAGGTTTCTCGGCCCTTAGCTTAATCAAGGTTTCGATTCACGCCGAATATTAAACTCGTCCCCTGTTTCCCTCGTGGATACGACCCCCTACTTCCATTATACTTCCTCGCTATAAAAGAGAGTAGGAGAAATTTTATCTTTGGCCGGGTGCGGTGTACACAACGACACATCCGCGCCCGCCGTAACACTAGTGGAAAAAACCTTATATGACACAAGATAAGTGATCCGGTTTTTTCGAAACCGATCGATTAACATTAACCGATCCGGTCATTTTTCAAACCGGATCGATTAAAATTAACCGATCCTCGTCATTTATCAAACCGGATCGAGAAATTAGATAAAATAACGTGGCCCAAATCATCTTGGGCCAAAGCCCACTTGATTGGCTTCTTTTAAGCGCACCAAACCGGGTTTCTCACCCCCACAAATTGTATCATTCCCTAACACTCACACGCTACCCTAACACTCTTCCCTCTCTTTCCCTCTCACCCTAACACTCACCCTCTCTCTTCCCTCACCTCATTCGTTCCCCTCTCATCTCACAAATCATCGTCTTCATCATCATCATCTGATTCGCTCTTCTCTCCTATCGTCGTCACTACACCAACCATCCACCACTGTTACTCGAAGTTTCAGATCTGAAGTCGTCGTCACCAACCAGCCTTCATTGTTTAAGATCTGAGTTGTCGTTGTTTAAGATCTGAAGAGGTCATCACCAATCCGCTTTCGTCGTCCTCAACTCTAGCGACATCATCTGGAATCACCAACCCACTTCGCAATTCATCGGAATCAGCGGCGGCAACGAACATCGGAGTCAAAGTAAGACACGAACAACGAACGTCTCTGCACCAGCCACGCGTTTCCAGATCTGATTTTCGCTCCTTCATTTTCGTTCTCTCAAGATTTGTTCCATAATTTTTTTTTTCGTTCTCTAATTCCAGATCTGATTTTCGCTCCTTCATTCTCGTTCTCTCAAGATCTGTTCCATAATTTCTTTATTTTTTTTTTCGTTCTCTAAATCCATATCTAATTTTTTTTCGTGAAATTAGAGAACGAAAATATTCTCTAATCAAAAAAAAATATTTTCGTTCTCTAATTTCTTTAACACACAAAGCCTTTTGTTATGATTTTTTCGTTCTCTAGTTCATGTATTAATTTCATGTCATCTTTTTAGTTTAGATGCAATTTCGTTTCTTTTTTCGTTATTTTAGGGTTTAGGGTTGTAAATTAATTCATTAATATATATTCTCTTATCTAATTTTTTTAGTTCATATGTAATTAATGAGATTGTATAATGTTTGTAATTTAGTAATATATTGTTTTGAAATTTTATTGTTATTCTTAATTTTGGAATGTTTGTAATTTTATTGTGAGATTCTTGTTGATGTTTCATTGCAAAGTTTGGAATGATAGTCTGCAAATTCGGAGTTGAAAAGGTGTGCAGGTTCACTTCACGAGCAATTTTTTTTATTATTTAAAAGGGAAACCGATGCGGTTTGTGTACAAAACCGGATCGCTTGACTAATGTAATCGATCCGGTTTGTACCCAAATCGGATCGATTAACTATTTACCGATCCGGTTGTGGAACCGTATCGCTTTTTTTTCCTAATCAAGCGCTACGCTATCCGCTCCGGTCCATTTACGGAGCAGTAAGCCCCATTATGACCGGATCGGATGACCTTTTTCCACTAGTGGAAGGCAGCAACCAAAGCATATGCATCACCTTTGTGAAGTGAGTGAGCCTGCAAAAGTGTTCCGTGCTTAATATCCCAGAACTGAACACTGCCCGTGCTATCAGCACTGACTAGAACCCGACACCTGAATTTGACAAAAATGTGTGAGTGATCAGATAAGGTGAATATGCCCACTTGAGACCATTACAACGAGTCATACACAATGATAATGGTATGATCATGTCTAGATGTACATAGCCTGAACTCCACTAATCAGATGCTATTAATGATGATGATTTTTCAACAAATCCACTAGTGGAAAAAAACGCAAGGGCTGCGCTGCAAAGGCTGCGTTTTTTGAAAAACGCAGCCCTTCATTTACGAAGGGCTGCGGTCAATGCAAAAACCGCAGCCCTTCTAATGAAGGGCTGAGGTTTTATAAAAAACGCAGCCCTTCTAATGAAGGGCTATGGTTTTATAAAAAACGCAGCCCTATAAGTAAAAAAGGGCTGCGTTTTTTAAAAAACGCAGCCCTTTATGGGCTTTTTTTAAAAATAATTTGAAACGAATTCGCGGGCTTAAAATGTTAAGCGGGCTAGGGTTCTCACAATTCCCTCTCCCTCATTCTCTCTCCTCTATCACGTTCTCTTTCACCCTCCTCCCTTCTCCTCCTTCTCTCTCACGTCCACAACAATAATCTCCTCCTTCCCTCTTTCTCTTTCACCCTCCGGCTCGTTCGTCGTTCGTCCTCTTGGTTCGTCCTCCTCGTTCGCCCTCTTGGTTCGTCGTTCGTTCATCCTCCAGATGATGCACATCTTAGGTGCGCAGACGATGCACATGAATGCGCCTCGAACCGGTGGTGGGTTCGCCGTTTGGGGAGGTTTATTCTCAACCTTCGATTGTACCATGGTCTACGCGCGCCAAAAAGAGGACCCTTGGAACTCCATCTTCGCTGGCGCCGCAACAGGTGGGTTCCTCCAGATGCGTCAGGGTCTTCGTGCCTCGGGGAAGTCCGCTGCTTTAGGGGGTGTTCGTCGTTCGTTCACCCTCCTCGTTCAACAAGGGTTCCCAACAAAATCTTCGCCGCCTTGCCGTGCCTTGCCGCGCCGTGCTGTTCTTCCTCGTCGTCGAACTCCGACAGCAACAAGTGATAAATTTTTCGTTTTTCAAATCTATAATTTCTTGATCTTTGTTTTGATTAATGTTTATGTAATTTCAGATCTATAATTTCTTGATCTTTGTTTTGATTAATGTTTATGTAATTTCAGATCTATAATTTTCTCTCTTTTGTATTTTCGTTCGCTTTTTTTTCATTTTTGTTCGTTTTTCTTCATTTTCTTTCCGTTTTTTTTCATTTCGTTCTTTTTTTTCATTTGCGTTCTTTTTTTAATTTTCGTTCTTTTTTTAATCTTCGTTCTTTTTTTTTCATTTTCGTTCTTTTTTTTCATTTTCAGATCTATAAATTTCTACTGTTCTTGTTGATTTTCCCTGTTGTAAATTTCTTGATATATTTAGGAGTAAAAAAATGGCAAAAAAAAAATTTTTTTAAAAATTTTTTTGGGTCAAAAGGGGCTTTGTACAAAGAAGGGCTGCGTTTTAGGCCCAAAACCGCAGCCCTTCCAATATGGAAGGCCAAGGCGTTTTTGCAACCGCAGCCGCCCTTCGTTGTGAAGGGCTGCGGTTTAAAAACGCAGCCCTTCACTTTTAGTGAAGGGCTGCTACGGAATGGGCTGCAGGCCAAAAACGCAGCCCTTAGGGTTGTTTTGACCGCAACCCTTCCGTTTTTTTCCACTAGTGAAAATAGATTAGTGATATAGAGAACAATATATAACTTGTTAACTTAGAAGATATTAACACACACAACATATCCATCTACAAGTAACAGAAAGGACGCAATTACCAGCTGCAATGCAACTCCACCTCGCTTTTTCTCTTAATTGTAAGGGCAAACATGGAGAATAAAGGCTTCTGATCTCACAGCTTCGAACTTCCGTGGCATCCGATTTTTTACCTGTCTAAATTAACGGTCTGAATCCCACGAAAGTCTCTCATTGGACTATGAGTTTTTAGAAAACTTGGAAGTCGCCACCCTATTGATATCTGAATAGGGACAGATTTATTTAATAAATCGTTCTAAAATCATTTTCAAGAAAAATCATTTAAAACGATGATGACTTCATATGGATAAGGCTTTTTTGAAAATTGGTCTTTCATACCATGAGATAGGGTTCGGGGTTTAGGTTAAGAGGTGCGAACGTCTGGAACTCGTCTCCTCTTCCGTTCTAAAGAACGGGCTCTTACTAAATGTGTTATTTTCCATTTCAAAGTAATCATGGCTATTAAAAAGAAAGAAAATCACATAATTTGCACATATACACATTAACCATTTTTATTTAGGACCAATATATCATTTGTACATGGTAGGTTTGAGCACTGAAGTTGCACTACGTACCAATCATTGCGGGATTGGAATCCACTCATGGATCAAAACCGTCGTAGTTCGAGCTTATGTCTCACCCTTAATGGCCAATTCCACTCGGGGAAAGAAGAGGAGGGAATAGATTATGAATAACTCACCTTTAGAATTAAATAAATCTATCTGAAATGAGGTAATCACTCCAATTAGTGATTGAAATGGGATTGAGATAATCACTTTAATTAGTGATAAAATATGAAGGATTAAGATAATCACCTTAATTAGTGATTAAAAATGGAGGTTAAGATAATCACCCTAATAGTGATTAAACTTTAAAGGAAAGATAATCACCTTGACTAGTGACTAACAATGAAGGTTAGGAAGTAATCACCCTAATTGATGATTATTCAAGGTTTAGGATAATCACTCCAATTACTGATTAAATGAGAAAAATAATCGTCCTAATTAATGATTATTAAGGTTAAGATAATCACCCTAATTAGTGATTAAATAAGAAGAATAACCGTCCTAATTAACGATTATTAAGGTTTAAGATAATCACTCTAATTAGTGATTAAATGAAAAGTTTGAATTAACCGCTCTAATTAGAGATTAATCGAGTATTGAAATAACCACCTTAATTAGTGATTACATTTATGATTTTCAAGAGGTCTTAGAAGTTTGCTTCCTAATTTGAAGGCTTTTGAGAAATAATCTTAATTGAAGATTATTAAGTCATTTAGAGAGAAATGATCAATTTGAGATCAAACTTTGAGAGATTGTGTTTGGCTAATTGGAATTTGGTCATTTAAAGCGAGACACGTGAAACGGCCTAAAATCAATTTGGAGATCATAATTACCAATCTAATTATGTCAAATTATATGATTAATCCATTTGAATATGGAGAACACATTTTAAAAATGTAAGATGGATCATCATACAATTTAACTTAGTTAGATTTGCAATTTTTCCTCTTAATTGAGATTGGGTCATTTGATTCATGTACTATGACATATTGGGTCCAACATGCAACATTTGTAACATTGCTTGCTCATTTTATTAAAAAGAATTGTGAAATTATTTATGAACATTATGCATAAACATCTCCATGTTTTTTTTATTAATTGAGTGATGCAGCAATTATTTACAAATAAACTATTATTACAACAATATGTACAAAATCTATGATCTATACAAATCTTCAATCTTGGTCTTTACCATGATGCTCCTTGATCTTCATCTCCTTGAATGGGCTTTGGAATTCATGTTTATTTGTGAATTTCCGAATTTTGTGAAAGTTAAAGATTAATTAACTTCTTTGATTTGATTTTTTTTATGAGAATTTTTATTGATTTTTATTTACATGATGAAATGAGTCATTTTAAGAGAAACTTAAAATTTCATATTTTTTTTTATTCACATTTTCGTATGAAGAAAACATTTTTTTTAAGTTGAGTTAATCACTTTATTTCATTTTTCAGATTGCCTTTTTGTTCTTGTACTGACTTACAAAATTCATAACTTTCTGTACAAAGTGTTAAACTGAGCATATGATACATCTATGGATAGATCAGTGAGTTCTTTATGTTGTGTCAAAATTCACAACTTTTTAGTGATAAATTGAATTATGGTGAATTTTATGTCAAGACTGGTCAAAACAAGACCTTTATTGAATTTGTTCTTTGAAACCCAACTTATTGAACTTATTTTGAAGTGAATTTTGGTATGAACATTCTAGACACTTTGAAGAACTGAGCATATGAATTCGACACTTTTAAGACCTTTTTTTATTTAATTTCCTTAACTGAAAGGAAAATTAATTTTCTGGAATTTAGTGATTTACATAAATGGTTTTGTAAAAATAATGTAAAATTGTATAAAATTCATATGAACATGATTTTTATATTTTTAAAAAGCTACTGATATTTTCTTCAAATTTGATGTTTTTAGTTTTATCTACATGATTTTATTTTAAACTTTATTGACAGAACAAGCTTAGGTGGTACTGGACAAAATCAGTTTTGCACAACAAAGTTGTATGATTTTTAATTATTTACAAAAAAAAAATTTTTTAGAAATTCCAAATCCTTGTTTCTGGAAACATCTTTCACTTTATAGGAAAAATATTAAATTCTACAAAATATTCTGATAATACAGACGAAAAAGGAAATGTAGTACGAAATTAATACTGATTATAATTACAGCATCACATTTTTTTTATGGAGATGTTTATGCACACCTTGTCTTGAATTTTTTATGAAAACATTTTTGGTGATGAATAACAACTTGCTTAAGGAAAATCACATAATCACATTATTTCATAAGAGTCACCCCATTAGAGGTGACTATTTTAGGTGGGGTGATTTAAGGTTGGGAACCTATTAGGACTTCCACATATGCAAATCACTCCAAAGATTAAAAAAATGATAAGAAGAAAACAAGGAGAAAGTTAGTAGATAATTAAGAAGATAATTAAAATAACAAGAACTTCAACTTTACCTTGCTAGCTCAATGATGCACTTCCTTTTTGCAAATTTTTCTACCTTTTTGTGATTTTCTTAATTTCTAAGTGAATTTCTAAATCCTCTTAATTACTAACTTAAACTCTTTTTGTATTTTTTTTTCTTCTTTTGATGAACTTCTTTACTTACTAATTATCTTATTAACTTTTACTTTCTTTTGCTTAAGTGAGATTTTTAGAGAGAAGGAGTAGAGAAGATGAGAGTGAAGTTGAATTGTGTTTTTTTCAACTTGGTTTTGAAGTGAAAAGGGGAGGGTATTTATAGAGAAATGAGGAATGTGAACTAGGGTTTCAAAGAGGGAGAAAATCATATTTTTCATCCAAAAAAAAATCAGATTTTCTTCATCCTTAATCACCTTAATGACATCACTCTAATGACCTCACTCTAATGACCTCACCCTAATGACATCATCAAATCTCTTTGGAAACACAAATATTCTTATTCTTTTTAGATTTGCTCATTAATGAGGCAATATCAGATTTTCAGAAAATATTCTTCCTAAAACATCCTAATACGTAAAAAAAAATTACATTGAAAATCGTGCAAAAACGAAACCGATCGGGATCTTTGCGCCTAGCGCAGGAAGCTGCGCTACACAGCACCTTGCGCTAGGCACAACACCTTGCAATAGGTGCAAGGCTTTGCGTCTAGTGCAGAGCATGCTTGTGCGCTAGGCGCACAATCATGCGTCTAGCGCATGATTGTGTGCTTGGCGCACACGTGATTCTTCCGGAAAGAATCCGGATTTCTCCCTCTTACACATGGGATTTGATTCTTATTCTCACATCTTTTCATGATTCTTATTCTCTAACTAATGGATAAAGGATGTGTTTAGTGGATAAAGAATATATTCTTATTCTTTATCCAATGAAAAATGACTTGATCATCAAGGAAACTGATTAATGCCGGTTTTGGGATACGACTAAAATGCCGACGCCTAATCGCGACTCGCTTTTCATTTTTCCGAAAAACTAACTTAAGACAATTAACAAAAACTCGTCAAATTAATAAAGACGAGCATAATTATACTACGAATCATTTTATTAAAACGGTGGTTGTAGTTATTGACTACGACTCAGGAAAATTATACTTCTAAGCCGAAACTGTATGACTAATACGCAAAAATGGAAAATCGTGCGACTGAATGAAACTCGCGCTCCGGGGTGCGCGCTCCACGATGCATGACGATTTTATTATTTTTATTTTTCAAAACCTTTATTTATCCGAAAAAAAGGGTTCAAAATTTGGTGTCTACAGAATGCCCCACATTGGTCGAATTTCGGAGAAAATGATGGCCAATGTTTGAAAAGACACAAAATTTTGACAGAAAATTTCTTTTGAGATAACATATTCTCCGTAGAAAATAGTTATCATCATTGCTATTTTGAAAACATGACTTGCGACTTCTGTTGACGCTTTAAGTAGAAAATTCCAGTTAATTTTCTAAAATAGGAGATGCGACTTTAACGTCGTCTTAAATAGAAAATCTCAATTAATCTTCTAAAATTAAAAATGCGACTTTATTGTCGTCTTAGATAGAAAATCCCAATTAATTTTCTAGAATTGAAAATGCGACTTTATTGTCGTCTTAGATAGAAAATCCCAATTAATTTTCTAAAATTGAAAATGCGACTTTATTGTCGTCTTAGATAGAAAATCCCAATTAATTTTCTAAACATTGACGCGACTTTATTGTCGTCTTAGATAGAAAAATCCCAATTAATTTTCTAAATTTTGAAAATGCGACTTTATTGTCGTCTTTTTTTTCCTTTTAGTCTTATGAATTTGTCTTTTGTTAATGTGAGAAATTCCGACAATTAACAGGTCCACTCCAGTTTTTACAGTTTTTCATGGCCTTGATGACAAACAAGCTGTCAAGTCACCATTACTTAATTTTTATGACTCCATGTGTTATCATGTCTAAGGGTGTAAGTGGATTGGACTGGATTGGACTTTGTCAAATCCAAATCCAGTCCAAAGTTTTTTGGACTCGAGAAATTGAGTCCAGTCCAGTCCAGTCCGATAATTTTTTCTTGAGTCCGAATCCAGTCCAGTCCAGTCCGATTATTATACTTCCTCCGTTTATTTTACATGTTACACTTTCACTTTTCACGCATGCCAATGTAAAATTTTGAGGACATATATCTCTAATTTTGTATTTGTAAAAATTATAAAAAGTACACATTAAAAAAATACATATTAAGACTAATCTAACAAGATCCCACATGACTATATTTTTATCCACGTATAAATCACAAACGATGGTCAAAGTGAAATTTGTGAATAGTGAAAATGTCAAAATGTAACATGTAAAAAAAACGGAGGAAGTATAAACTTTTTCCCCGATTTAGATTCAATGATTTTCAACATTTTCTCATAATTGAATTTGAAAAATTAAGCTCATTATATCCATTCCAGAAGATAAGTCACATACATCTTTTATATTATATATATAAATATTAAATATATATACATTATATATAAAAATATATAATATATATATTATATATAAAAATATTTTCGGACTGGACTTATTGGACTCCAAAGGGATGAGTTCAAATCCAGTCCGAAAATATTTGGACTCGAAAATTTGAGTCCGAGTCCAGTCCAAAAAAATTTCAGTCCAGTCCAGTCCGACAAGTTTGGACTGGACTGGATTGGACTCTGGACTTTTCGCAGTCCGCTTACACCCCTAATCATGTCACCTTAAATTAGGACATTGTCAGGTCATGTCACTTTAGAGTGATGCATTGTTAAATCTTGTCACCTAAAAGGGCTGACCAAAGGTTATTACCCTCTATGGTGGGCCAAACCTCATATGGCAAAATTTTATCTGTTTTTTCCAAAATCTTTCAGAAAATTTTTCATGCATAATGCTTATTTGTTTTATCAGAAAATGATCATCACTATATAAAATAGATTGATCAAGGTCATTATTTTGGATGATCATTAGGAAAAGGGATTGTATCAACGTTTTTGATTCGTCATTGACACAGTTTTTTTTTTATGTTCGGCTTTAGCAAAAATTGTCATACCACAAATGCTTGGTCATTAACCATTGTGAAGGATGCTCCTTATTATCCTATGGACAATACTCAAACTCATTATCCATGGCATAAACCATGGATGATCATCTTTTCCATCTATAAAAGGGGCATGGCTCTTCATTTCCAAATGCACCACTTCCACTACTCCAATCTTTTCCCTAAATTTGCCTTTCACAAAAATGGTTCTTACTTATGAAGAAGCTAATGAAATGCGGAGTCGGGAGAAAAAACAACTCTCGGGAGTCACAAGAAACTTGGAGCAACCAAGGCAATCCTTTTCCTCTTCCCGCTTCACTAAGGTTATTATGCCTTTGCTTTCACTTTCAATTTGTTACGACATGATTCATGTTGCTTCCAAATTTTGGGATGAAACTCGTCATGTCTTCCGCTTTGGAGACCGGGAGATTGTGCCTCTTGTGGAAGAGGTCGAAGGTTTGCTAGGCTTATCATCAAATGGTCCAGTTATCACACCTAGATCTCCTAACAGGATCTCGGGAGATTTATCAACGATTTTATACCTTCCCGGAAATCTTCATGGAAACTACCTACAATATGGTGAGGTATTTCTTGTCAAATTATTTTTGACTTTCCAATTTGGCACTTGGCAATTTTCTAACAATGCCAACTATATGATTGCTAGAGAAAATGCTTGCATTCTTATGATTTTGGGAAGTACCCTCACTAAATGGTCTTTAAATGCATGCCATGTTCGGTGTCTTTCACTTATTCCTCAAATTATTAGCGGGGGTTGTCTTGGACCACTTATTTTGGGGGAAATGTTCCTTGGCTTAGATGAACTCAAAAGAAACCCTCAAAGCTTTGTGAAGGGATGTCCATTAGTCCTTCATTTATGGCTATTAGAAAAAATTTCTCTCATGAAACCCCACAAGAGTCTTACTTACAAAACTAGTCATGTCCGGGAGAGAGAGGTCTTCTTCCTTTCTTCTATCAACTTAGCAAAAACGGTGGGTGGGAGGATTTTTTTCTACATCAAGACATAAAGTGGGTCACAAGCCACATTGGCATTAGTGCAATTGTATATTGCAATTCTGGTCGCAGAGGTGTATAATTTCCCGGGCTTTGCCAAGTCACTTTCTACCTTCCATGGAGATGTCTAAGGCAAATTGGTTGGAAGCAAGAGTACATTCCTGCCCTCCAGGTTCTTCCATCTTGTACCACTTATGAGACTGATATGAGTGGTATTCAAAGAATGCCTACTATATGGCAGGGGGCTAAAATTATATCAGCGCTACCGGAACCTTCATTTTCACTGATTGATGAAGATTACCTTCAATGGCTTCTAGCGGATATTGGTCAAGACAAAGATTCAGACGGGCCTACCATGAAGAGGAAAAGGGTTTGAGAGAATTGTCATGTTTATTTTCTATGTTGTTTTTTTTTATTTTTTTTTAAGTTTGTAGGAAATGAAGGCTTTATGTCTTTTTATGTATGAAATGAAGTACCCCAATTGGGATGAATAAAAAATATGTTTGTGAGAAATTCAATGTGAACACAATTCTAAACACGTGCACACTTTAACATTAAATATGACATGCAAATCATAATCAACTAATCATATGACACATAAAAGCATAACATATAAACCTTAACAATCAAAGACATGTTTTTTCATTTTTCCTTTTTCCTTTTTTCCTTTTTTCCTCTTTTCCGTTTTTTTTTCTTTTATTTATTTTTTTTTCTTCCTTTTTTTTGTTTTTTTTTTCTTTTTTCGTTTATTTTCTTTTCTTCTTTTCTTTGTCTTTTTTTTTTTACATACATCATATAAATATCTCAGAAACTCATGGCATGCTTATTAAGAACAAACAGATATGATACAAAACCCACAAAGTGCTTGGTTACTTGATCATGACAATTACAATTACTTTGATGCCTAAGCGTAATATTTCTTCAACTGATCAAGATTAGTGAAATGGGTGAACTCATTTCCAGCAAAATCCATTAGCTTCACTGCTCCAGCCGTGGTGACATGCTTGACCAGGAATGGTCCAGACCAGTTAGGCTTGAATTTTCCTCGAGGATCATGCAACAGAGCTCTATTTTCGTTTAAAACTAGATCGCCTTCTTGGATGTCTCTATCTCGAACCCTTTTGTTAAATGCACGAGCAATTCTCCGTTGATAGAGTTGAATGTTACGCAATGTTTTTAGTCGGCGCTCATCTGCAAATGCAAGCTCATCATAGCGAGTTTTGTGCCACTGGTCTTCCGATATTTCACTTTCTACTATGACCCTGAGAGATTGTATCTCCACCTCAACTGGTAGGATTGACTCCATTCCATAAACCAAAGAATACGGGGTTGATCCTGTTGGAGTCCTAATTAATATCCTATATCCCCAAAGGGCATATGGTAGTTTGTCATGCCATTCCCTAGTCTTTTCAGTCATCTTGGCAACAATAGTTTTTATTGTCTTATTGGCTGCTTCTACCGCTCCATTTGTTTGGGGACGATAAGGTGAGGACTGATGATGCTTGATTGCATATTTTGTGAGAGTGGTCTTCAGATGACCCTCAAATTGTGATCCATTATCATAGATGATTTCGAAAGGTATGCCATACCGATAGATGATGTTGTTAATCACAAATTCCGAGACTTGCTTTGCCCCTAGATTCGAAAATGATGCAGCTTCAACCCACTTTGAAAAGTAATCAATTGCTACAAGAATATATTGATGCCCATTTGAAGCCTTTGGATGAATTTGTCTGATTATGTCTATGCCCCAACTTGAAAACGGCCAAGGAGAAGTCATATTATGTAATGACACAGGTGGCATATGATTGAGGTTAGCAAATATTTGACATTGCTTGCAAGCACGGACAAAGCTGATGCCATCGCCTTCTAGAGTGCTCTAATAGAAACCTCGCTCGCAAAATTTTACGAGCCAACATTCTTCCATTCATATGGGGTCCACATTCCCCTCCATGAACTTCTTCCATGATGACTTGATTTTCGCCGTCATTTACGCGAGTTGCAGAGTACCACCAAACCCTTTGTGATACGATGCCCTTTTTAGTATGAGAAACTGAGCAGCTAGCCTTCTGATAGCTATGCGGTCCTTCTTGCCACTTCCCTCTGGATATTGCATAGTTTCCAGAAAATTCTTGATATCCTTATACCGACATCATCATCATCTTGTTGAACCATAGGGAGACAATTTGGGCTACCGTCACCGTTGGTCCCTTCCTTTCTTTAATTAAAACCGAATGGATCTTTGTACCATTTTCCCATGTTAAATTAATAGCGAGATTGGCTAAAGCATCAGTGAAACTATTTTGTTCTCGAGGAAGATGTTTAAAGCTGATATCATCAAAATAAGGGATCAATTCTTGAAGGTACCCTGTGTAGAGCTGCATCCCTAACCCTCCAAATTCCTATTGTTTGAGATATGATGAGATTAGAATCTCCATACACAAGTGATATATCTTGCCCCCGCTACCAAGGCGGCCTTTACTCCATATATGCGAGGCTTCATACTCATTTGTATTGTTTGTTGTTTGGGAAGTCCAGCTTGCTAAGAAAAATGGAATATGGACTCCATCAGGATCTACTAATAACCTGCTCCATTACCTCTCCTATTAGAAGCTCCATCAAAGTACATGCACCATTGTGGATTGTCAACGAAGCATAAGTACTCATCAGGGAATACATTGTCATACCCATCTCCTGACATTAGTCCTTCTGCTAGGGCTTCAGATATGGCTCGTCCTTTAACAGATTTCTGGCTGACACATTGAATATCAAACTTAGAAAGCATAGCATGCCATCTTGCCAATCTTTCACTAAGAATAGGTTTTTCAATCAAATACTTGATTGGGTCCAGTCTTGAGATCAGATAGGTAGTACTCAACTTCTTCATGGCATAGACCAGGGAAACACATGCTTTTTCTGGAGGGGTATATCTTGTCTCATACTCAAGGAATTTCTTGTTAAGATAGTATATGGCAACCTCTTTCTTTGTTCCCTCTTGATATTGGGCTAAGAGAGCTCCCATAGCCGTTTACGTGATAGTGAGGCACGTAATCGAGGTTCTCCCGGGTCTAGGTGGCATTAGAACAGGTGGATTTGAAAGGTATTCTTTCATATAATCAAAAGCTTCCTAACATTCTTCATTCCACTAATGGGATGCCCCTTTTCTGAGCAGCTTAAATATAGGTTCACATCTCATAGTGAGTTGTGAGATGAACCTACTGATATATTGAATTCTGTCGAGAAACCCTCTTACTTCTTTTTCTGTTTTTGGAGGAGGTAATTCCTGAATAGCCTTCACCTTTTCGAGTCCACTTTGATGCCGTCTTGACCGACAATGAATCCCAACAACTTTCCCGAAGTGACACCAAACACACACTTTTGAGGGTTTAGCCTTAGATTGTACTTCCTGATTGTTTCAAAGAAGGACCTTAGTGCAGGAATATGCCCCACACGATCTTCACTTTTCACAATCATGCCATCTACATAAACCTCCACAATGTCGTGGATGAGGTTATGAAGGATAGTGGTTGCAACCCTTTGATATGTGGCTCCGGCATTCTTGAGACCAAAAGGCATAACTCGGTAGCAAAAAGTGCCCCATTGAGTGATGAAAGATGTCTTTGTCATGTCTTCTTGAGCCATGAGTATTTGATTATACCCTGAGAATCCATCCATGAAAGAAAACATTGCATGACCGCAGTGCACTATCAACAAGAACATCGATGTGGGGTAGGGGGAAGCAATCTTTTGGTGACGCAAAGATTCAAATCTCGAAAATCAATGCATACCCGAACTCTCCCATCCTTTTTAGGTACGACCACTATATTGGCGAGCCAACTTGGATGTTTTACAGCTTGGATGAATTCGGCATCAAGTCAAGCTTCGGATTTCTTCTTTCACTTTCAGACTAACCTCTGGCTTCATTCGGCGGAGCTTTTGCTGCTTAGGCTTGCTTTCAGGATGTAACGGAATGCGATGTTCCGCAATTTCTCTATTAACACCAGGCATATCAGCATAAGACCATGCGAACACATCTACATACTCTTTTAATAATGAAATAAACATAGATTGTTCACTTGGGGAGAGGGATGATCCTATTTTGACTTCTTTTACAAGCATTTTCCGTACCAATATTAATTACAATGGATTCTTCCATGGGTTTTATGTATGTTTCAGTTGTATCAAGTGATTCATCATTATTAAAATAACTGTCAGAAATAACATCTTGCATGCAAATGTATTTAGATAAAGGTTCACATTCAATTTCCTCACTATCAGAGTCTTCTGACTGGGTATGCAAGGTAGATTGACTGGAAGATGAGCTATCGGTATGATATCCATCTGAAGGGGGTGAAAAGGTATTTTCATGAGATGGATGTGGAGGATGGTTTCCTAAAAACATTTTGAATTCTATAGGCTCGTCTTTTGCCTGGCAATCAATACTCCACTTATGTTCAATGCTTTTGCCAAAAGGTATCATCAAAGACACCGGGTCAAAATCCCCTTCTCTAGAGGACTCAGAAGCGAAAAGCTTCTTAAGGACTCCATGTTCCAGACTATCCACCCAGTCATTTTCTTTTTTCATGTTTTGTTCTTGGACAAACCAACTTTTGATTAAGTCCAAATTTCTAGCTTCATTGAAGAATATTTCCAATCCCGGTAAAATCCTCTGTTCTTTCCTACTAAGCCAAGGTTACGGAAACTCATAGTATGGCTCGCATCTCCTTGCAGGATGAACCCACCATTGAGGGTAGAAGAAGGTTTTTTGGTGTTTTGAGAAGTGCTTGCCGGATCATATCCTAATCCATGTCGGTTCGCTTGTCTACTACAGGGATTGGTTGCTTCATTCCCCTACCATCACGCCCTAATCCGACTTCTTGAGTATAACCCATCTTCATCATAATTTACAATCCTTTGGACAGAGGTTGCAGGGCAATCCCTACATGCTCTTTGACCGCATTCGTGGGTAAGGCTGAGGTGTTTGTTTTCTGGCGGTAATTGGTCATCCTTAGAGAAGGGACAAATTTCTTCTTTTTGGACCTAAAGGTAGAGAAAAAGAATTAAAAGAAAAGAAGGCTACATATTGCATAATGCATTACAGAGTAAGAAAATTTTCGAAAACAACTTTGCCATATTTTGACTTGGAATGGTCCATCTTCGCAATTTTGCTTTTTTATTATTCATTTTTTTTACTTTATTTTGACCTTTTTAAATGATTTTACTGTCCTTGGAGTTGAAAACAGATTTTTCATTCTTCCATTCCCTGCTTAATATTTGAACAAAGACAGAAAATATAGAGATTAGGGCATGTATCCCCATTGATGCGTCAATTCAAAGATTCCGAAATTGCTCCCTGTGATGACTCGGCATCTTGAATTCGATCACATTGCCTCGAAATACAATGGTTAATATATTTGAGTCGAACCCGAAGGTTGCCTACATATCCCCATTGCTCCAAGTGCATTTTATGGGGAATCAGACTCAGCGTAGTTCGTCATTTTAGAAAGAACTAAAGTTTTTTATTTAATAAAGCAGCTGCACTCATATTGAGCTACCTACGTACCCCAGGTGTTACATAGGTGGAGTGATCTCGTAGTGCAAGTGTAAGTTATAAAGGGGATTCAAGCTGCACGTAGTTCTTTGATACTAACGGGCTAAAAGATTTTTTTTTTTGATGGGCTAACCCCCTACAGGACTTTCGCCAAGACTTTTCTCTTTGTGGGAGATGATCAAGTAGCTTTGCGGTAGACAAGAGCTATGTTGGTGATTTGCTTGATGCGATAGCTGAGAGCATGACATTGGTTTGTGCCGTGACCATGCAACTGATGATATTGGCAATACTTGTGGAGATCTGACCCTACGGGACTTGCCCCTGGGAGTCTAGGAAGTGGATGTATCTGACCTTGCTCGACTAATTTGCGGAAGATATCCACTTAGGATTGAGGTTGGGGGCGCGCCGACACTTTCCTTGCGTACACTTCCTTATGAGTTGGACTAATGATGCCTCGATCAATCAGGCTTTGCACTTTGTAGTAAAGGTCATGGCATCGATCGCTTCTATGCCCAAATTGACGACAATAATAGCGAAATTTGCTCATGTCCTGCTCCGGGAAGGGGTAAAAAGGTGCACATACGCTGGAACTTGAAGTATACCTTGCCTCCGAAGACGATCATACACCATACTCAATGGTTCATCCATCTTAGCATAAACCCTTGGACTTGTATTGGGCGTTTCAAGATTTTCTCGGGCCGTTTTTTCTTGCAATTTCAGAGCATCAATGTCAAAGCTATGCTGTTCCATGTGGCTGAGGGAGGTGTATTTGATAGTAATCATGTGACGATAATAGAAATCGTTCAGGTTCCGCAGCAATATGAGCATGAATTCCCGATCAGTAATAGGGAAACGAAGTTGTGTGCGGATACTAGTGCATCTCGAACAAAAATGCGAGAAGGTTACTCAGGCACTCTGACGCAAAGTGACTAACTTCAGTTTCTTGACGTCAGTCTGTTTATACTCGAAAGCCCAATTAACAAAGGCTTGGCTAGCATTTTCCCAACTAGCCCTATCTACACAATCTGAAGAATAGTACCAGTCCAGAGCTGGTCCTTCTAAACTCTTGTCAAACAGCATGGGGTAATCTTCCTCTGGTATGCCCCATGGATGCAAGGCATTCACAAATCCCACTAAGTGGACAAAAGGATCACCGTTCCCATTAAATTTTCTGAATTAGGGTAATTCACGATAGTGATCTTCATGTTGATATCCTGGAAAGAGAATCAGGGATTCGGTGTGAACTTCTCGGATAGGACCCACTACATTAAAGTCCAGATCAAAATCATTTGTCCTAGATCTCTTCTTCAAGTCATTATCATCATCTTGAGGATTGCCGACACATGATTCTTCCGGTGCTCCAGATGACGTATTATGTGTGTCGATGCTTGGAGCTCCTACCTCTTCCTCGTCATCCTCACTATATTCTGGTTCTGTTTCTTCATCACTTTCATCTGGTATGGCTGCTGGAACCTCATTCATCCATGAATTTTCAGGTGCTTCTAGAATACAGTGGATAGTATAACCATCCAACCTAGTGCCCTCCACTTCGTTCAGATACAATACTGATTTTCCGGCGTTGGAGATGGTCATAATTTCTAGATCACCAGAAATAGTCACAGTACCCTGATCAGTGAGAAGCTTTACCTTCTGATGTAGAGTAGAGGCTACTGCCCTATTTTCATGTAGCCATGGTCTTCCTAATAAGAAGTTGAAACAGGCTTGTATGTCAATGACCATGAATTCCACCTTCCTTGCCACGGGACCACATTCAATGAGGAGGCTGATCAAACCCAACACTTCTCTCTTAGCATTATCATATGCTCTGACCACCTGGTTGGATGGTACTAGATCCTCTTTTGAATACCCAAGCCTTGTTAGCACACGCAGAGGGCAAACATTGATTGCGGAGCCATTGTCGATCAACACCGTAGGTATCTCCCATCCATTACAGCGTATAGTGATGTGTAATGAATTGTTGTAGTTGATATTGTCAGGGAGATCATTGTCTGTGAACATGAGAGTTCGATCTACCCCATGAATGAGCCCCACCATCTGGTCAGGTGTTATAGAAGAGCTTACATAGGCTTCATTAAGATGTTTTAGAACAGCTGCCCTATGAGGCTGGGAATGCATTAACAATTTCCAGATGGAAAGATTAGCATTTACTTCTTTCATGCACTTGATAGCATCATCTTCCTTGTTACTTTCCTCTGTCATTGGCTCTTTGCCCTTTTCCTTCCTTATCAATACCTCCAAAGGATTTTCATCCTCCAAATGGGATGGTTTAAAGTGGCGGCCTGCTCTAGTCAAATGAGAGATATCCACATACTCCTAATCACTAATATCATCGAGGCAGATGGGGCGCCGGTATGTATTTGGAGTGGTGGAATGTCCTCCAGTGTTTTTCTCCACAATTGTTAATACCGAAGAGGCATCTTCATCAGCATCAAAGTCCAAAATGAAGAAGGCACCGTCATAATCCAAAGTTCCACACATACCAGAGAATGGATCTTTGTTGAGAGTGAAGCTGGGGTCTTTACAAGGCATCATTTTGACTTTTTCTTGAGTGGAATAGTCATAGACCAGGCACTTGTAACCTACGGCTATCGGCATTTCATACATTTGAGGAACTGTCTTGCGGATTAACTGAACTGGATCGCATCTGTCTGAAGCAGCAGAGATGGCATTAATGGCGAATGAGGGTTTATGATTAGGAAGGGGGTTTTTTGTGATGTTAGGCTGAGAGTCATTTGGTTTATTGGAGATGGATCCCAGAGAAAGTTTTCCATCATCCACAAGGTTTTGAATTTGATGCTTTAGAGCCGTGCAGTTTTTAGTATTATGCCCCGGGCTTTGATGGTATTCACAGTTTTGATTTGGGCCATAACCAGGGTAAGGATTTTTAGGAGGTGGGCGTGGATTCAAGGGTTGAATGAGATTGGCCTTTTTTAAATTGGAGAGAGCTTGGAAAATAAGTCATGTTCAAAGGAGTAAAGTTCCTTTGTGGTCGCAACTGGAATGTAGACGATGCACCAATGGCATGGATCGCAATAGTTGTCTTAGGAGCTGCTGAATCATTGTTTGGGGCTCTTTGTTATTTCCAAATTTTGCATTATAAGTAGCGCCGCCAATAGGTTCATCTTTCTTGTTGTCTCCCCTTTTCACAGCATCCTCAACTAAAGTTCCCGTAGCAATCAAAGCTTTGAAAGTCGGGAAATACTAGTATGTCATATGCTTCTGATAGACATGAAGAAGGTTTTTCACAACCATTTGTAGTTGTTCCTCCTCATTAGGCCTACTCATCATTTTGGAAGCCTTGTTTCTCCATCGAGTGATGAATGAAGAAAATGTCTCATTAAGATTTTGAGAAGTGGTCTCCAGATCCCTTCTAGTAACATCAATTTCTTCATTATACTTGTATTGGTTTGAGAACTCTCTAACTATGTCAGCCCAAGTGGATTTCTTTGTATTTTCAAGGTTAAGGAACCAATGTGCTTGCAAAGACCATCTAAATATTGTTGAAATAGTTGGGCCATCAAGGATTCTTCCACTCCCCAGGGACTCATTGCCCCTACATACATTTTCAGGAATTTGGTGGGGCTACCGGTCCCATCAAACCTTGTCAGACTGGGCATTTTGAAACCATGGGGTAACTGTGCCTTCGGGAAAAGAGTTAATCCATGAATATCCATCCATGATTCAGCCTTAGTCATGCCTTTTAAGACTTCTTTAAGCTTGACTACTTCTTCCTCGAGTTTAGTGGGAATTTCTCTCTCATTGTTCAAAGGCTCAAGATGAAAAGGCGAAGCTACTTCCGACTCCGGAGGAGGAGGAGGAGGCATCTGGGCGCTTTGGTGCATTTATACCTAACACAATTTTATCAATATTATCCTGTCGGTCAAGCATGGCCTGGACAAGTCCTCGGAGCTCAATCATTGGATCAGGTGGAGGGGTAGAGTTTTGTTGGTGCTCGTTGTTCGGAATTTCAGACATGTTGTTGAGATGTGTAGCAAAGAATACAGCTGGTGTAGACAAGGATGACAGTATTACTGATAGAGAACGTTCACTGTGGTCAGAACTTCGGCGAATTAGCCTAGATCTTGAGCGGGCCCAGGCAGAGTTCCTGTGAAATGAGATGAAGGGTTAGCACAGAAGTTTGTCCAGGCTTTGTTTCTTCTTTTCTTTTTTTTGTTTTTGCACGGAATGAAAGAAATGATATCTTTGAAAATTCTCTCTTTTTTTTTTTACCCCAATTTCAGTTATCATTTATTAAAAGGTGTAAGACCTTGACTCTATCATTTGTTTTGAGATTTTTCATTAGATTTATTTGACTTGTTATTCTTTTTTAGACTTGGACTTTTATTTACATTTTAAACTTCCACTTTTTAGACTCATATATTTTTTCTGGATAATACACAAACATTTTTCAAAATCAATTTGATGATATCCTTCCATTTCCTGCTGCTATAGAAATAAGAGGAAAGAGGTATAACGAGGCATGTGTCCTAATTTTGGCAAATTATAATGCCCCATATATCGTTCTTCTTTGTAGTGATCTGTATCTATTGATTGCTTCTAAATGCTGAAACCACAAAAGAAAATATTAAATGCAAAAGGGGCCGCACCCGAAGGTTGCCTACGTATCTCCATAAGTGGATTTGGATTTGGGGAAGAAATTTTTCTTCTGATGATTTTTTTTTGAATGGAGAATCAGGCCCAATGTAGTTCTGATATATGAAGTGAAATTTAACATAATTTTTTCTTTTTTTTTTTTTTTTTTTTTGCAGCTGCACTCGGAAAATAAGTTGCCTACGTACCCCTTTTAGTACATTACATAGTAGAGAAACTAAGATAGATGCATACAACATTAGATTTTTTGTTTTTTTAGGGGATCAAGCCGCACGTAGCTCTACCTATAAAATACAATATAAAAGCGATTAAATGAATCGGGTACTTCCTAGACTTCTCGAGGCTTCGGTTTGCGGGCGCCAAGCCATATGTTCTCCTCGTTTGAAGACGCGCTGTCCCACCTTTCTTTCTTCTTCTTGACATATAAGGGGTTGTCCTCTCGGCTAAGGAGACATGATGCCCATGCCTTGCATACCAGCATGCAAGAAGCTCTTGTTTCATAATCAATTTCATCAAGGAATATATAGGGTTCCATGATAGATTGGATGGCGGCAACTTTGTGTGCTGGACTTTCTTTTCCCTCACACTGAACGGCCCATGTTTCTTTGTATAGCCAATAAAACTTCTCTTCAATTCTCTTCACTTCTCTCATATCTGGTACCCAATTTTGTTGGTCAAGATCCTCCTCGGGAATAGGCCAGTGGAAATAGGATTTTACCAGTTTGAGGGCGGCGTATTTGATGCGGTTTCTACGGAATCCTTGCCATTCCGTTCGTGGTTTAAGTGACACACATGAGATATGTGAGGATTTTGCATTGTTGCCCCCATGGCTATATCTCTCGGGATGGTGATTACTCCGTGCGGAGTTACCATTTTAACTTTTTAGTGCAACGTCGAAATGATAGCATGGTTTTCGTGGAGCCACGGTCGTCCCAACAACATTATGAAAGGAGCTTCGCAATCGATGATCATAAAGTCCACCTTACGTATGACAGCTCCGATACGCAAGATCATAGTTGTTGACCCCATAATTTCCCGCTTGGAACCATCATATGCAACCATGGTCCCTATTGAGGTTTCTCCTTGAGGAGGGGAAAGACCCGAGCCATTTAAGGGTATTGAGGAGAGAAAGATTGGCAGAAGCTCCGTTGTCGACCATTACACCTTTGATATGTCTGGCACTGTGATCAACAGCAATGTACAAAGCACTGTTATGAGCTGGATTGTCGGGGAGATCTTTATCGAGTAAGGTTATGGCAGGGTGGTTTCGGCTGATGCGTGTTGAGAGGTCTTATTGGCATATTACGAGCACAACGAGATGTCGGCATAAGCTATGAGTTGATCAATTGTCATTGGGATAGTGTAAATGGCTTCTGAATTGGATCCTAGGGGTATTGAAGGAACGTTACTCCCTAGCATGCAGGGGTTGAGGGGAACATCTGAGGACCCGTTTCATCCTCTACCGTTGGCGGTGCGGGGGTGAAATTTCTTGGTCGCGTAGGATTCCCATGGATGGTTATTATTCCCGAAGTTGTTGGGCATTTTAGTTTTTGGTGTGCAGGAGAGGCAACGGCTTTGTTCGCATGGAGCCATGGTCGCCTCAACAACAAAGAGAATGAGGTTAAAGTTTCGACAACCGTGAAATTTGCATCACAAATCCAGTCTTTATACCTCAGTTGAAGATTGATCGTTCCTATAGTCCTCCCCTGAAGAATTGTCGTATGCTCCCAATACTGTATCAGTAGGGCTTAATAACGTGTTGTTATACCCTAACTCATAAAGTGTTCCTTTAGGGCAAACATTAAGTGCCGATCCATCATTTATTAGTACGATAATCATTTCTCGCCCATTGCATTTCAAAGTGATGTACAAAGCTTGATGAGGATCTAGTTCCTTGGGAAGATCAACCTTAGTGAAGGACACAATTGGGGGCACCCATGATAGAGGAATGGAAATTTTTCCATCTTCTATTAGCTGGTGGATGGCATGCCGAAGGTCAACAGACGCCGTCTGTTTTTGTGTCCATACCGATGGCAAAAGTTACTGATATAACCCCATGTCCACCCCCAGGCGATGGCAAAGTGTAACAGTGATGCTTCGCTTCTAGAAGACCCTGTCTTTCAGACGACTGTACATGGTTCCCAAAGATTCTTCCGTGTCTACATAGATTTGATAAATAGACCTCCAACGGCCTTTGCCCTTTGCTGAAGCTTTGGTCTGAATTTGCTTTCCAGAATCAGACATTGTGAAATGATGCAGGTTTCAGTTTTCTCCTTTTGTTTTTCTTTTGAATGTGAAGTACCTGAAATGTACATACTAACAACGTTAGTAAATGACTAATGAATTTTTTTTCTTTATATGTTTTTTTATAGCAGGAAATTGAAGAATCCTCTTTTTTCTGTTTTTTTTTAAATGTGATTATCCCTTTTGATTAGACATATTTTTTAGTCAATTTTTTTTAAGACTAGACGTCTCTTGTTTTTTAGACCATGTTTTAATTACATTCTAATTCCTAAACATGACACGTTTTGAACTCGTGATTATGACTCTTTTTATTTTTCATTTTTTATTTTTTTCTTTTGGGATCATATTTTCAAAACAGGATTTTTTCTTTTTTTAAAATCAAATTTGTCTTTGAAAAAAAGAATTATGAAGTAAATGTGAGTTTTTTTTTTTTTTTTGAAAAAAAGGGTGAGCACACATTTTTTTACATGACACTTGTGATAAATAAACAAGAATACTCTTAATATTTCAAAAATCATTTCGGCAGCAATTCAGCTACACTTAATGATTACTGAAATATTGATCGACTGAAAACGGACTGAGGAATTTTTTGAAAGTTTTTTCCACATTATTCAATAACTGAAATAAATAAAGGACATGTGTGCATTGATCCTTGTGTCCTAAAAGTCAACTAAAAGGTGATTCATTTAAGGAGAGATAATGTTAAAGTGGCCTCGAGTCACTTCCATTGTGTCCATCGAGGGTGGACGCTCCTGACAGAGTCGGTCGCAATAGCTCACGGATGCAGGTTTTACGCCCTTAATTCATTAATTTGTCATTCTAAAATTCTGACCCATGCCAATAGACAGAGGTATCAGACCAAATAAGAAAATGATTAAAAAGAGTGCACGTGTATGGATCGATAAACTACCAAGCACACGTAAGTTTCACATAAGCATGCTATATACAAAAATGAATAGCCATGATTAACATTTTTATTATATATACATATGGAAAATAACGCATTGTTCAGGTTTAAACCTCTTATACTTCAAGTGGAAGCTTCTTTCCCCAGTGAAGTCGCCAGCCTGTGGTATCCGATTTTAAACTGTCTTAATTAACGGTCTGAATCCCACGAAAGTCTCTCATTGGACTATGAGTTTTTAGAAAACTTGAAAGTCGCCACCCTATTAATATCTGAATAGGGACAGATTTATTTAATAAATCGTTCTAAAATAAATTTCAAGAAAAATCATTTAAAACGATGATGACTTCATATGGATAAGGCTTTTTTGAAAATTGGTCTTTCATACCATGAGATAGGGTTCGGGGTTTAGGTTAAGAGGTGCGAACGTCTGGAACTCGTCTCCTCATCCGTTCTAAAGAACGGGCTCTTACTAAATGCGTTATTTTCCATTTTAAAGTAATCATGGCTATTAAAAAGAAAGAAAATCACATAATTTGCACATATACACATTAACCATTTTTATTTAAGACCAATATATCATTTGTACATGGTAGGTTTGAGCACTGAAGTTGCACTACGTACCAATCATTGCGGGATAGGAATCCACTCATGGATCAAAACCGTCGTAGTTCGAGCTTATATCTCACCCTAAATGGCCAATTCCACTGGGGAAAGAAGAGGAGGGAATAGATTATGAAAAACTCACCTTTAGAATTAAACAAATCTATCTGAAATGAGGTAATCACTCCAATTAGTGATTGAAATGGGATTGAGATAATCACTTTAATTAGTGATAAAATATGAAGGATTAAGATAATCACCTTAATTAGTGATTAAAAATGGAGGTTAAGATAATCACCCTAATTAGTGATTAAACTTAAAAGGAAA
The DNA here is from genome assembly GCA_947648045.1 of Beta corolliflora. Taxonomy (NCBI): domain Eukaryota; kingdom Viridiplantae; phylum Streptophyta; class Magnoliopsida; order Caryophyllales; family Amaranthaceae; genus Beta; species Beta corolliflora. The sequence goes on along the minus strand of CANSZD010000188.1, from coordinate 25,325 downwards.
GATAATCACCTTGATTAGTGACTAACAATGAAGGTTAGGAAGTAATCACCCTAATTGATGATTATTCAAGGTTTAGGATAATCACTCCAATTAGTGATTAAATGAGAAAAATAATCGTCCTAATTAACGATTATTAAGGTTAAGATAATCACCCTAATTAGTGATTAAATAAGAAGAATAACCGTCGTAATTAACGATTATTAAGGTTTAAGATAATCACTCTAATTAGTAATTAAATGAAAAGTTTGAATTAACCGCTCTAATTAGAGATTAATCGAGTATTGAAATAACCACCTTAATTAGTGATTACATTTATGATTTTCAAGAGATCTTAGAAGTTTGCTTCCTAATTTGAAGGCTTTTGAGAAATAATCTTAATTGAAGATTATTAAGTCATTTAGAGAGAAATGATCAATTTGAGATCAAACTTTGAGAGATTGTGTTTGGCTAATTGGAATTTGGCCATTTAAAGCGAGACACGTGAAACGGCCTAAAATCAATTTGGAGATCATAATTACCAATCTAATTATGTCAAATTATATGATTAATCCATTTGAATATGGAGAACACATTTTAAAAATGTAAGATGGATCATCATACAATTTAACTTAGTTAGATTTGCAATTTTTCCTCTTAATTGAGATTGGGTCATTTGATTCATGTACTATGACATATTGGGCCCAACATGCAACATTTATAACATTGGTTGCTCATTTTATTAAAAAGAATTGTGAAATTATTTATGAACATTATGCATAAACATCTCCATGTTTTTTTTTATTAATTGAGTGATGCAACAATTATTTACAAATAAACTATTATTACAATAATATGTACAAAATATATGATCTATACAAATCTTCAATCTTGGTCTTCACCATGATGATCCTTGATCTTCACCTCCATGAATGGGCTTTAGAATTCATGTTTATTTGTGAATTTGTGAATTTTATGAAAGTTAAAGATTTATTAACTTCTTTGATTTGATTTTTTGATGACAATTTTTATTGATTTTTATTTACATGATGAAATGATTCATTTTAATAGAAACTTAAAATTTCATGATTTTTTTTATTCACATTTTCGTATGAAGAAAACATTTTTTTTTAAGTTGAGTTAATCACTTTATTTCATTTTTCAGATTGCCTTTTTGTTCTTGTACTGACTTACAAAATTCATAACTTTCTGTACAAAGTGTTAAACTGAGCATATGATACATCTATGGATATATCAGTGATTTTTTTATATTGTGTCAAAATTTCCCAAGTTTTTAGTAACAACTTGAATTATGGTGAATTTTATGTCAAGACTGGTCAAAACAGGACCTTCATTGAATTTGTTCTTTGAAACCCAACTTATTAAACTTATTTTGAAGTGAATTTTGGTATGAACATTCTAGACACTTTAAGGAACTAGACTGAAAATTTTTACTTGAATTGGACACTTTTAAGACCTTTTTTTTATTTAATTTCCTTAACTGAAAGGAAAATCAATTTTCTGGAATTTAGTGATTTACATGAATGGTTTTGTAAAAATGATGTAAAATTGTATAAAATTTATATGAACATGATTTTTATATTTTTGAAAAGCTACTGATGTTTTATTCAAACTTGATGTTTTTGGTTTTATCTAAATGATTTTACGGTTTTTTCACCATATACCCCCGACAAATTAAAAAATTCAGCATATACCCTCAATGTTCCAAAAATTCACCATATACCCTTGAGTTTTCGAAAACGTTCACCAAATGCCCTTTTTCTAACTTCCGTTAACCCACAGTTAGCTTTATTTACCATTTTGCCATCATTAACCCTAAACCCTAATCCCTAACCCTAATCTAAGTCCTAACCCTAAAATCTAAACCCTAATCCTTAACCCTAAGCCTAGCCCATTGACCCCCTCCCCAACCCCTTCCCCCTCCCCCCCCTCCACCAAGCACCCCACCCCCCTCCCCCTCCCCCTCCCTCTCCCCCTCCCCCTCCCCGTCGCAGCCCCCCCACCCCTTCACGTCCCCTCCACGTCGCGGCCCCCCCACCCCTCCCCTCCCATCCCTCGTCGCATCCCCATCCCTCCCCTCCTTCCCCGCCGCCCCCCCGCCCCTCCCTACCGCTGCGGCCAGACCACCATCTAGATTTCCCCCTCCCCATCCCCAGCCCCTTCCCCCCCCCCCCCCTCCTGTCTATTTCCCCAGCCCCCCTCTCCGTCGATTTTCCAGCCCCCCCACCCTCCCCCTTGAACGCCGTTGATCTTCGTTCTTCTTGAATCGGGTAGAATTCGAAACCCACCCCCCACCCCCTCCCCGTAGAATTCGAAAACCGCCGGAATGAATTAGGCTCGATTTCTAGGGTGGCTCGTATTCTAGGGTGGCTCGATTTCTAACCGGAATGAATTCTAGGGTGGCTCGATTTAAGGGCGTGGTTTGGTTCGAATGGTGGAGATGGTGGTTCGAATGGTGGAGATGGTGGTCTGCGGGCCGGTAGGGAGGGGCGGGGCCGCGGCGGGGGGAGGGGAGGGATGGGGGATGCGACGGGGGATGGGAGGAGGGGTGGGGGGCTGCGGCGTGGAGGGGACGTGAAGGGGTGGGGGGGGCGGCGAGGGGAGGGGGGAGAGGGAGGGGAGGGAGGGGGGGAGGGGGGTAGGGGCTGCGGCGGAGGGGGAGAGGGAGGGGAGGGTGGGGGGGATGCGGGGTAGGGGTTGCGGGGGCGGGGGTTGCGGGGCAATGGGTTGCGAGGGAGGGGAGGGGGTGGGGGGTGGGGGATGCGGCGGTGGAAGGGAGAGGGGATGCGGCGGTGGAGGGGAGGGGGAGGGGGTGGGGGTTGGGGCTAGGGGTGGAGGGGGTGGTGGGTTTGGGTGGGTTAGGGTTTAGTGTAAGGGTAAGGGTTTAGGTTTAGGATTAGGGTAAGGGTTAGGGTTAGATTAGGGTTAGGGTTAGATTAAAATTAGGGTTAGGGCTTAATGATGGCAAAATCGTAAATAAAGCTAACGAGTGAGTTAACGGAAGTTAGAAAAAGGGCATCCGGGTGCACGCGTTTTGAAAAGTCGAGGGTATATGGTGAATTTTTGGAACATTGAGGGTATATGGTGAATTTTTTAATTTGTCGGGGGTATATGGTGAAAAAACCGATGATTTTATTTTAAACTTTATTGACAGAACAAGCTTAGGTGGTACTGGACAAAATCAGTTTTGTACAACAAAGTTGTATGATTTTTAATTATTTCCAAAAAATTTGTTTTTTAGAAATTACAAAGCCCGGTTCGAAAACGTCTTGCACTTCATAGGAAAAATATAAAATTCTATAAACTATTCTGATAATATAGACGAAAAATGAAATGTAGTACGAAATTAAAACTCATTATAATTACAGCATCACATTTTTTTTATGGAGATGTTTATGCACAACTTGTCGTGAATTTTTTATGAAAACATTTTTTGTGATGAATAACAACTTGATTAAGGAAAATCACATAATCACATTGTTCCTAAGAGTCACCCCATTATAGGTGACTATTCTAGGTGGGGTGATTTAAGGTTGGGAACCTATTAGGACTTCCACATACCCAAATCACTCCAAAGATTAAAAAAATGATAAGAAGAAAACAAGGAGAAAGTTAGTAGATGATTAAGAAGATAATCAAAATAACAAGAACTTCAACTTTACCTTGCTAGCTCAATGATGCACTTCCTTTTTGCAAATTTTTCTACCTTTTTTGTGATTTTCTTAATTTCTAAGTGAATTTTTAAATCCTCTTAATTACTAACTTAAACTCTTTTTGTGTTTTTTTTCTTCTTTTGATGAACTTCTTTACTTACTAATTATCTTACTAACTTTTACTTTCTTTTGCTTAAGTGAGATTTTTAGAGAGAAGGAGTAGAGAAGATGAGAGTGAAGTTGAATTGTGTTTTTTCAACTTGGTTTTGAAATGAAAAGGGGAGGGTATTTATAGAGAAATGAGGAATGTGAACTAGGGTTTCAAAGAGGGAGAAAATCAGATTTTTCATCCAAAATAAATTTGATTTTCTACATCCTTAATCACCTTAATGACATCACTCTAATGACCTCACCCTAATGACATCATCAAATCTCTTTGGAAACACAAATATTCTTATTCTTTTTAGATTTGCTCATTAATGAGGCAAGATCAGATTTTCAGAAAATATTCTTCCTAAAACATCCTAATACGTAAAAAAAATTGCACTGAAAATCGTGCAAAACGAAACTTATCAGGATGCTGCGCCTAGCGCAGGAAGCTACGCTAGGCACAGCACCTTCATGATTGTGAGCTTGGCACACACTTGATTCTTCCGGAAAGAATCCGGATTTCCGCCTCTTACACATGGGATTTGATTCTTATTCTCACATCTTTTCATGATTCTTATTCACTAACTAATGGATAAAGGATGTGTTTAGTGGATAAAGAATATATTCTTATTCTTTATCCAATGAACAATGACTTGATCATCAAGGAAACTGATTAATGCCGGTTTTGGGATACAACTAAAATCCCGACGCCTAATCGCGACTCGCTTTTCATATTTCCGAAAAACTAACTTAAGACAATTAACGAAAACTCGTCAAATTAATAAAAACGAGCATGATTATACTACGAATCATTTTATTAAAACGGTGGTTGTAGTTATTGACTACCACTCACGAAAATTATACTTCTAAGCCGAAACTGTATGACTAATACGCGAAAATGGAAAATCGTGCGACAGAATGAAACTCGCGCTCCGGGGCGCACGCTCCACGATGCATGACGATTTTGTTATTTTTATTTTTCAAAACCTTTATTTATCCGAAAAAAAGGGTTCAAAATTTGGTGTCTACAACTTCATGCCCAACTGCGAAAATATTACAGATATACTAAGTTTAAAAAATATGTACAGAAGATAGATTTTGGAGATAAGCTACTGAAAACTTTTAGATTTATAAAGAACATACCTCGACTCCCCAGGAGAAGATAGCCTTTTCAGTTCGAGATCCATAAACTTCTGCATCACCACCATCCTGTGGAAGAAAAATAAGTCAATATATTGTTAGTTTAGATATCAAATGGAAGGAGCAAAGCCAAGCAAACTAGCAAAGTATACAAAATGAGTTACACCTTGTTGCAAGGAAATAACAATTATTAATAAAACAGCACTTGATGACTCTCCTGCCATATAAACTTGTCATATACAAAATAAAATGTCAGGAAAAGGAAGAGCATACCTTGGGGACAAAAACACTACCAGTGGTATTAACTGCAACCCCTTCAATTACAAGAGTGGATTGCTCCTTGTGCATCTGGGAAGCATCATTAGGTGGATTCAACTTTTTTCTACCAGTGTAAGCCTCAACTACAGTCATCTACAAAAGGATTAATCAGTAAGGATGTGGAAGAATGTCGAACATCACAACAATGCTGAATTCAAATTGAGCTCAACATAGCTGTAGAATTGTGAGTGGGGCTTACACTTTTTGTAATTGCGGTGGTGTGAAATCTCAATCAATCAAAGTGAGACTTGAAATATAAAATCGAAATTACAGATGAGATAACAAATAGGCAAGAAGAGTGCGGACAATAGCGATTGTAAAGCATATCAAAGACAGTCATCTAGCCATTTAAACCATCCACCGCACCCCCCCTTCACATCCCACTTGCACACACCCACCTTCACACACCTCCACACATATCCAGCCTTCCCAATCCCCCCGGCCCCACCCTTCACATCCCCGCCAACCCCCTACACACACACGCCCCCTCTAGAGCCCACTCCGCACACCAACCCCTTCCCACATGAACACTTGCATAGCTTATTCATCTAAAAATTACAACTTTCACATACCATTACAAATTTTCTAAGATTACCTTTCAGTAGGCCGCACAACCTTTCGTAGCTAAGATTACCTTTCGTAGGCCGCACAACCCGAAGAGAAAGCATTAATTTCTTGTCTATACATCCAAGCATTGAATTTTCATTCACCACAATTCTAAGTTATTATTTTCTTTGCACCTCTTATATGATTATGTCTCAAAAGTTCAAAAAGTTGAACTTTGATCTGAACGTAATTACCTCATTCATACGAGGTCGTAGAATTGAAGAACGTTGTACACACAAGGCAGCAGCTAAAAGCATTAGCTTCATCTAAGTACTATCAGGTCCAGTTTGTCGATGAACTTGTATTATTAGTTGCGCCTAACTGACTAAACTAAGTACTATGGCTGTGTTAGAATTACATAAAATTCCAGATATATAATGTTTTTTCTTGAGAAAAATTCGAAAGAAGCAAAAGTCTACCTGTGAAAACTTGTGGTATAACATCTTATCAATCAACTTATAACTCAGGCATCTTGATGCAAATATCTCCAAAATGGTCTCCAGGAGAACACGAGCAATCGAAAAAAACTTGTGGCATCAATGCCACTGCCCAACATCACCAAAAACAACGGCAAATGACAAAGAACAACACTAAACAAACACAAGGAAGAAGTAGTGGCGAAACAGAAACATTAGCAGAAGCAACTCACAAGAGCAAAAAATAAATGAATTGCCGCTCATCGATAGCAATTTCTATGTAATTCAAAACAAAAAATTCAGTTAATTAAAGAAATTAATACTACTCAATTAAACAACATTATGAATTAACATCATTAAAAACAACAGTTAAGGTTTCCGGAAATATAAGAAAAGCTTCATTTTCACAAAACTAGATTACATAGAGACTAATTAGCTAGTCGGACTGAAATTAGTTTCAGGAAAAAGTGAGTAGCAAGCTGCATAAGCAAGAAACAATTATGATCTTATAGTTATCATACTAGCTAAGTGTAACAGAATCTTTAAGCCATCACACTACCACCCATCAAAAAAAACTAAGTCAAACACACCATTGTTCTAGCCAGGGATCACTAACTATACCCTCCATATTCAAATGATCTTATAAAGATAAAACTTGCTCCACATTAATCATTCAAATTGATTGGACTTCCAAGCTTCCTCAGTTTAAAACATAACTGTCAACCATATTATAATAAATCCGATCCAGAACATCCATCCATGGATAAGACAAACTACACTTGCTTGCGGAACACAAACCAAATTCCATGCAACATTAGTAGCAAAGGTATGCTTCTAACCAATGGTTGGCCCAATTCCTACTGTTTGGATCACTACTAAATCACCACCCCCTCGTCGCTAATTAATAATTTGAAAGTAGAATTTACTCACTAGGCTACATGGAATCGTAGATTGTTTGTTAAACAAACATATACTTCTACTAATTATAAGAATCATCCAAATCATTTTAAAAAGAAGTAAAACTAGAGATCAGAAAATATACCTGCCAGAGCCACAATCAATGGCCACTATACGGTGCAACGCCACCCATATGTCCATGCGCGACCTCCCTCCGGCTCCACCTTGCCCCATCTGCTGATTCGGGTAAGAACTCTGCAAACCACCCCGTGTCCCATACCCCAAAACACTCGGGTTCACCCCACACTCGCCCTCCATACCCACCATGTGGTGCACCACCCCCATGATCGGAGCAACCCGCCATCCCACCTCCAAGAGTACCAAGCAAGTTATTCAACCCCAAACCCGGCCCCTTGCAAGCCACCAACGCAATCGATCCGCCCCAACGCCTTAAAATAGCTAGAGCCTTAAAATTTCATACTCATATGCCAACAAAATTTTGGGGTGAATGCTCGTTGACCCGCCACTTTTCTCATTAATCAAATGCCTACATAAATTCTTGATTGGAAAAGTCCTTATGAAGTTTTATTTGGGAAAACTTTGAGAGTCTTTGGAAGCCTTTGTTTTGCCTATAACATGGATAGGTCTAAGGATAAGTTTAGTCCTGAGAGCCAAGAGGTGTGTTTTCATTGGCTATCCCATTGGTCAAAAAGGTTACAAAGTATATGATTTGGAAAGTTATAAATGTTTTGTTACAAGAGATATCATTTTTAAAGAAGATGAATTCCCTTTCAAATCTATTTCTTCTTCTAATTATTCTCGCTCCTCAATCCACAAATCATTCGATACTCCATTAGTATCATTAGACACTGATTCATCACTTCCTCACACTTTTGTCCCATCTTCAGACATACATATACCATCTATTCATTCATCGATTTTAGTTCTTATGCTTTTCATGATTTTTCTCATAATGCTTCTTCTCCTCCTTTATCTCCTATTCCTAATTCTAATGCTTTTTTGATTCACTCTTCTTCTTCATCTTCTCATCTTTCTTCCCCTATACCTATTCTACATGAATCTAGTACTCAAGTTCCTCCTCTTAGACACTCTACTAGACTTGTCTCAAACCACCGCAAAAAATTGCAGGATTTTATTTGTCCCACAATTACCGATAATCTTTCGCTACCCAATCTTTTGTTGTTCAAGCTACTCCTGTTATTCCCCGAACCCACTTCTTATAAACAAGCCACCTCTTTTGTTGAATGGAGAGAAGCAATGCAAAGAGAATTACAAGCTCTTGAGATAAATGACACATGGGAGCTTACTAGTTTGCCAAAAGGTAAAAAAGCTATTGGCTCAAAATGGGTGTTTAAAGTTAAGTATTTGCCTGATGGAAGGGTTGAAAGATATAAAGCACGCTTGGTGGCCACTGGTTATCAACAAGTAGCAGGGGAGGATTTCACTCACACATTCTCACCAGTGGCCAAGTTAGCTACAGTTAGGGTTGTCATTTCCTTGGCAACTGCTAAACAATGGCCTTTATGTCAATTAGACATAAACAACGCGTTTCTACATGGTTACTTAGATGAAGAGGTCTTTATGCAACCACCTTTGGGGTATGATAAGGCTAAATCGGGCGGGTTTGCAAGTTAAAAAGGTCTTTGTATGGGTTTAGACATGTAATAGCCTCACTTTTTAAGATAGGATTATTTGGATAAATAAGGATTATTAATGTTATTAACGTACTTAGTACGTAATCTTTTGTGGCTTTCGGTAGAATAAATCTTTTTAGAATAGCCTCATATGTGAATTTTTGCTGGTGATGTGAATATTGTGTGTTAAATCATGTGTTAAGTTATGTGAGTTATGAAGTCAAATAAGTCATTTATAAATTACGTTAAGAACGTGAGTATCGTTTTGGAACTACGAGATTTTAAGTTATTAACAGTATGGTGTTTGAGATACTCTTTGATTATGAATTAAGGGCTAACTAGGCCTAAATGTCTTCAATAAGGTATGATAAAATATTTTGGGGAGTTATTCTAAGCATGATTAAGGATTAGAGTCTAATTAAGGGAGGAATTAAGATCCTAAAGAAGACCACAAAATTCTAGATTGTTCCTATGTAGTGAAATGACCAAAATACCCTTACTAATTAGGTTAAATTACAAATCTAACTATCACCCATTCTTCTATAAATACCCATAAGAAGGTTCTCTTAGTTCTTCAGCAAAATGATCCCAAAACACACTCACTCAAACACGTCTTTCCTCTCCTCTCTTTCACGCCAAAACAGCGAGAGCCTCCTTGGCTCTTCTTCTCCAAATTTTCTTGTTGATTCTCTTATGGGTTCTGCATGCAAGCCTTTTCCTAGGTTTACCAATTCATCCTTGATAATGGGCAGGTGTTAGATTAAGTTTTAAAGAAGTAAACAACAAGGGAATTCAAGAAAGGTAAGATAGTGCAACCGGTTTGTAAACCGGGTTAATTTGGGTATTTTCTTTAAATATTTGGGGATGATTTTTGATTTATAGTTCCATTCCTATGTGTTTAAGGTTATGGAAGCTCATTCAAGGGAAGTTAAGATTTTGGTGGAGAGAATCTTAAGTTTTAAGCATCTGTTTAAGGTACACAAGCTCCACCACCTAAACTTTGTTTCTAGCTTTGATCATGAAATTTGTTTGTGGAATTGTGAATACTTGGATTATGTTTGAATGTGTATAAAAATTGATTTGCATGTGTTTTATTATGAAAGATATTGTGTTAAAAATTTCTTGCATGTCAAGTTCCCTAAGACTCTCGGAATAATTGAGTAAGAAAGTGATTATCCATTCTCTTGAGCTATGTTGCCGTGACTTTTCCTGCCAAATATCTTTCTTTTTCACTCTGTTTTTCGCCTTGGAGTCTCTTGGAAGTGGTAGATCTTGAAAAGTTATTGAATTTCGACCCAAAAATCACTCCATTTGGAGTTGTACATCAAAAGTTATGCTGTCCGGATATGCATAACAAGTTCCCTCAAAAATTTATCAATCCTTGCTATATCTCGATTTCGTTTTGATTAAAGATCTTGTTGTGACTAAACTTTCATGATATTTCCTTGGAACATTTATGTCTTGATTATCAAATAAACCTTGGCTTCATTTACCTCATTAAACACGCAACCTCAATTCATGGAGTAAAAGAACACCTAAAACTCTATTTTTGCCTAGTTGTTTTTTGGGTTAACTAACCATGTTTCTTTGGTTATTAATTACCTTTAAATGTTGAATACCTACTGAATGTATCCATTTATTTGTTTATCTACCTAAACCTTAGCCAAGCATAAAAGTTTCGATATAAATTTACACCTAAACCCCATATTTTGATATTAACCTCGAAACTATGAAATTGATCAATTGAGTACTTGTGTGGCGTCGCCTTTTCATATATTTAAGAACCTTTTTGTGAAACCTATTCAGGCTGCCATATAATGTCGACCACCTCATTAACCACTTTGGATAACCATGAAGTCGTTTGCGAAATCTTGTTATTAAGTCACTTCTCCAAAAATAGTGGAACTTGACATAGCAAGCTTGTTTTACGAAACTGATTTTGATAAGTTAAAGTTTGTTATGATGGTTGAAATAATTATTATGCATAAGTTTTTAAGTAAGTTATTTGAGTATAATTATAAAGGTATAAGTATTTCAGCATAAGTATTTAATTTTAAGTATTTGAGTATAAGTATTTAAGCACAAGTGTTTAGTATAACTAAATTTGTATAATGATAAGTTTATTTTATAAGGGGAAGTGAACAATATGTGTAGAGCAAGTTTGCCCAATATGTGTTTGGAGCGGGTATTGCTCAGGAGCGGGTATTGCTCCGTTATGTGGGGTCATGACCTAGAAGTCTTGCAAGCAGAAATAAGAAAGGTGGGGAGACGTCCCTCAAATGTGTGGAGTGGTGGCTTAGCCTCCATTCATGTGCCTTCCCTGGAGTTATGTTATGTTTTGTGATAAGTTTTTAGAGTATTGTTGTTCTAAGTATTGAGAATGATATGTGATATTTTGGGATAATTATTGGAGAATTTCTCCCGCGTATGCAATGTAATTTTTATGGAAGTTAAAAGAAAGAATCAACGTATTTATGAGCAAGTATAAACGTATTTCCGAATAAGAACAAAAACCATCTCGATGCATTAATGAATTTCTGAACAAAAAGAAAATGAAGCTATGATTATTATAAGTTTATGTTTTGAGTATAGAAAACGATTGAATAGTTTCAGCCACCTTAATATTTTGTAATTTGTGGGACTTGTGTACCAGCGTAAGCTGACCTGTTTTGTTCTTTGAACCTGTCCTGGTGGGGGCAGATTCAATTGTTTTGCAGGATTAGAGAGAATGTTCGAGTTAGCTCTTGTGTGCAAATGTGAAGTCTTGGTCAATGTGCTTAAATCCACTGCTATGAGATGAATAGTTTTATATAATGATTTTGCAAGTTAAACATGTATTTGATTTATAATCTAAGTACTCAAAACATATTGTAATAACTACTTTATTATAACTTATTTTCGTATTATGCTTGGATACTACGAGACTTCCTACCTTTCCTAGGGGAAGGAAGGTGTGGTAGTCCGCACTAACAGTCTCTGTAATTAGCAACTTAACTTCGTAATTAGTAGGATTAGGCCTTAATTAAGCTGCTATTTGGAGCGGGCTGTTACAAGACAAGCTAGACAGTGGAATAAAGAATTGAGTAAGTTTTTTATAAACTTGGGATTTGTACAGTTCAAACAAGATTATTTCTTGTTTACAAGGACATTACATGGGGAGTTTCTAGTCATCTTGGTCTATGTAGATGACATGGTGTTAACAGGAACTTGTCAAGTTTAGATTGACTCAATTAAGCAAGGTCTTGATGCTGCTTTTACCATCAAAGACTTGGGAAATTTGAAATATTTTTTAGGGATTGAAGTAACTTAACCGAAGGGTACTCTTCTTAGTCAAAAGAAATACATCACAGATATCATCAAAGATCTACACTTAGAAAATGTTAACCCAGTCAATTGTCCTTTACCTAAAGGGTTGGGGTTATCCACATATGTTGGAGATATCTTAGAGGAGCCTGAGCAATACAGAAAATTGGTGGGTAGGTTGTTGTACTTAAACATCACAAGACTTGGCTTGTCATATGCTACACAAAGACCTAAGTCGGTTCTTGAGCCGTCCAAGAAAACCTCATATGCAAAGCCGCAATGTATGTAGTCGATATCTCAAACATACAATAAATGCGGGGTTGTTTTACTCTGCTACATGTGATTTGAATTTGAAAGCATACAGTGATGCTGATTGGAGCACTTGTTTGTTGAGTAGTAGGTCCTTGAGTGCCTACTGTGTTGTCTTTGGCAATCACTTGGTTTCATGGAAAACCAAAAAAACAGAAGACAATGAGTAAATCTTCTGCAGAAGCAGAATATAGGAGTATGTCTGCTACTACATATGAGATAGTTTGGGTTGAAGGATTGTTGCAAGACTTGAATGTTAATGTATCTCTCGTCTATTAATTTATTTTGTGATAACATGGCGGCTCAACATATTGCACGGGATCCAGCTTTTTACGAAAGAACAAAACATTTGAAGCGTGATTGTCACTATGTAAGGGAGCAAGTTGAAGCCGGTTTTCTCAAGACATTACATGTTCACACTCAAGATCAGCTGGTAGATTTGTTAACCAAGCCATTATCAGGACTAGGGGTGTTCACAAAAAACCGAAATCGTAAAACCGGAAAACCGGTCAAAATGGGCGGTTACCGAACCGGTAAAAATTACGGTTAAACGGTACGGTTACAGTTATGATTTTTTATGAAACGGTTAACCGAAAAATCGAATATATTTATTTTATTTTATCATTATTTAATTTTTTATAATAATTATATTAATTATTTATTTATTTTGTTTTATTAAATGCAGTAATTTAATAAGTAATGTAGTGTAGAGTGTAGAGTCTGTAGACTGATTTATGTGAGAAAACATAAGTTAGTAGGTATTAAGTATCTTAGAACTTTGAGATATGTATTATATGGTTCCAAGTGTTTTTAGAGATGATTATCTTTGATAGAGAATCTTGGTATTAATGGTATATTATTTATGTTGAGAAAATATTAAAATCTAATACATAAATTTAGTAAAATGATTTAATAAAACTTGAGTAACGGTTAATGGTTAACCGGAAACCGTACCGAAAAATCGGTTAACCGTTTATGCGGTTACCGGTTTGAACAGTTACGGTTACGGTTTGCAAAAATGGTGAACCGATATTTCCTGAGTACTCGAACCGAAATGTATTTTCGGGATGGTTAACCACCCATGAACACCCCTAATCAGGACCTCAGCATCATGCTCTTGCTTCCAAGCTTGGACTTGTGGACTCTTCACATGTCCATCTTGAAGGGGGGATATGAAATATATTCACCTTTGTTACTGCTTTCAATAAACAGTTAGTTTGTTTTGTAATAAAAATGTTGTTACATTCTGTATCAAACTCTCTCTCTTATAAGTTGCTTCTAGTTCCGTAATTCTCATTTGATTCAATTACAATACAATACAGAGAAAACTCTCGTTTTTCTCCTTTCTCTCTCTACATGTTTCTTACCTTACTTTTAGAGAATCAATGTCCGGGTAGAGATCTCTCCATATGTACTTTCGGACGTTTTTTCCTTCTAATGCTTAGCTTGTCTTTTATCTCAAAGAAAAATACAATCGAATATTTTAAAAATGAAAATTAGTTAGTTGGTTGAAAAAGGTACAAAATCAAAGATGGTATCTAAAATGCTACAAATGCAACTTCTCTAGCATTTAAAAAACAAATGGCAAGATCTCTAGAATTAAGAAAGAATCTCAAATGGCAACTTCTCTAGCATAATAATGAATAAATAAATAACAACAAGTGCCTTCCTCAAAAAAAAAATAACAAGTGGCAACTACATCTATTTCTGAGTAAACACTTGACCCCTTTTACTAATTTTTAATTACTTTTTCCACTTATCTCTTTCTCTATTTAAACATCCTATCTATTCTCTCCCACCTCTTCTCATTCACTAAATTTCCCCCTCACACTTTTTCTCTGCCATCAATTCAACAAAATTGGAAAATGGGAGCATTAAACCAACAGATTTAGTACTTATCTTATAAGGATCCCACACGTCTAAATGTATCAACTGAAAAGGTCGAGTAGTCATACTACTATTAAATAAAAAGGATGTCTAGTCTATTTAGGAAGAGGACGAACTTGACACAAGTTTTAAGCTACATAAGATTATATACATTAACGCTATTCAGGACTCCTTGATTTTGTCAAAAGAAATGTGTCCTAGCCTAAGATCAGGGCAGACTATGGGCCTGTGCAAACAAACCCATAGCACAGGGCCTCATCTTTTTGGGGCCTCAAAATCTCAAAGTCAAGTGGCCAAGCCCACTTCCACTTTCTCTTTCCCTTTCCATTCGTTTGCTCTTCTCATTTCTCAAAGTAAACTTTTGATCTTTTTCTTCCCTAATTTTATCCCCCTAAATAATCTCTTTTAGTAATTCCAAAAAAAAATGGTAATTTTCCATATTCATTTCATTCTTAATTCTCTAATTTTTCATTAATTTTCTTCGTTTACCAAAGTTTCCATTTAACACTCTCAGCTCCCTCTCTCAATTTCTTTGGAATTGGGCAATTGACTTCTTACGTTTTTTCAATAATCCATCGTAAATTCCGGAAAAATTGAGGTTGAGAAATTCGGCTTCTTCCATTCTTCAATTGGAAGAAGTGGGATTCGTGCAATTTGGCTATAGGAGCGATCAAGGATGCGAAGGGCGAGATCCACCTTTACTTCACCGGAGTCGGTTGACACCACTAGGATCGATTGACACGACTTAACTTTTAAAAATCTATATAAAAGTAGGAAAAAGTAGGGGTAAAAAAAAAAGAAAATAACTTGCAGTTATAGACCCTAAACTCTAACATGTGGGAAAGAGAAATGAAATACAAGAGTCAAAAGATACTGAATATCTCTAGAAAATATGTGGTGAGCCATTTAGTTATATATTATTAATACTTTTCTTTTTACTTTGTTCTATAAGATGGAATTTTAGTTTTTGCTTTCAATTTTCCAATCTGAATCCAAACCAATTAGAGTTTGAATCCGATCCAATCCAAGTCGAATTTTCATACTCTAGATTGGATCCGATCCGAAAATCCGATTTTTTAAAAACTCTAGTTTTTCGATGAAATAAATTAAGCACGACAACGACCTAGTAGATTTAGGAATTGAGGAATTAAGTGTTGTTAAGGTTTTAGGGGAAAGGTTGAAGGGCTACGCCTACTGGGCTATGGACTAGGCTTTTTAAAAAAAAAAATCAGTTAAGTACTTAAGCCCAATCCAGATACATAATACAAGGCATATTACTATTCGGTTCTATTGGATTTTTGGATCCAATTACCCTCAATCCAATCCGATCCGAAAATCCATTTTTTCAAAAAATCTCAATCTGAATCCAATCCGAACACAGTTCGAATCCGATCCGAATTACTAATTTGGATTGGATTGGATTGGATTTCGGATTTTATCCGAATAACTTTCACCCCTAGCAATGGGCAATGGCTACTATTAGAAAATTTATTTGAAAACCAAAAAGCAGTTGGCGGCGTACAAAGTATACATGGCAAGGGCACCCTCTATCTAACATTGACTTGACCTTGACTTGCTTAAACCCCACTTAAATTGAAGTCTAGATCCGCCACTTTAAGGATGAATTGGGCTTATTGAGCTGTTAACACGCCTCAAAGGTTCATCCATAGCAACATTAAGTGAAAGGAATTCTATTTCCTTTTTTTAAATCTATTTTCACACATAATATCTTATGTTTTTTTTTAGGGGAAAGTAAGAAAAAATTAATTTCTTATATTCGCTTATTGCCTTCTTATGTTCTTCACAATTCACGACTCAAAGTAATTTTATTTATTAATATGTTTGCTGGGTTATGTGAATAGTGAATTGTAATACGAGTAGATGAAGTTTGTTATTTAAGTATTATTATAAGGGATATTATCTCAGATAACCCTGACATATAGGCCTTTTTCCCAAATAACCCTGACATTTATTTTTTTTCTCGAGATAACCTTAAACTTGTATTTTGTCATTAAACCTAACGGAATTGTTAACGGCGTTAACTATGTTCAAACAACCCAACTTCTTGCCTTTTTTTTAAAGAAAAAAAACCAAACTCATCTCTTTCTCTCTCTTGTTCTTCATCTCTTCTCAAACATTCATCAATGGCAAATGACAAAACGTTGATGAAATTAGGTGTGTAGCCCAACTAAGATTGTCCACGCTAGGGGATGGCGAAAAATCATCATCAATAGTTCAATACTGGCGATAACCAAGAGACAATCGAAGGATCTTGGTGATAACTCTTGTAAGGATGCTAATTTCTCTCGTTGTGGAAAATTGCGGGGCTCTTATTTCTATGGTT
This sequence comes from Beta corolliflora, assembly GCA_947648045.1. Taxonomy (NCBI): domain Eukaryota; kingdom Viridiplantae; phylum Streptophyta; class Magnoliopsida; order Caryophyllales; family Amaranthaceae; genus Beta; species Beta corolliflora. Next base: position 8,650 of record CANSZD010000188.1, on the reverse strand, counting down.
ACGGAGATAAAGATCGAGTTTGCTCCAAGAACTACCAACAAAGTTGCGGAATTATTAGCTAGAATGTGTAGAAGTCTATCTTGTCTAACTTAGATAGCAATTTAATTATATCTCCATCAAAAGAGATGTCTGGTGTAAGTTTGGAGGATATGCCTCCTTAAAACTCTTCACATTAAATAAATAAAAAACAAAAACCCCAAAATCAACCATTGTTAATCCTCTCACAAAACTCAAAAACCCAGGGAAAAAAGCCGAGAAAAATAACAACCCGAAATCAAAATCATGTCTTCTCCTCAACAAAATCAAAAAAATTTAAAAAATTAAGAAGGGAGTTATGACGACAAAATCAAAATTTGCAACCTCCTACCATTGTTTATGCCTTAGATTTCCTCGATTAAGCTCGATGTACCTCTTACCCCAAGCTTCGTAAACGTCGTGTCTTCGCTCCAACAATCTTCTCTCGCCAGGAGCAGTCAAGATGATGAAGAAATCATCACTAACGATGGAGGTGTGTAAGAATCTGGACCTTCCGCCATTGTTGAGAGCTTCAAGGAAAATGAAGATCAAAGGTGTAGAGTTATGGAGGAGAGAGAAAAAAGAGGAGAGAGAAAATTAAGGCGATAAGAAAAAAAGCTCCGGCCGTTGAGAAAAGCAAGAAACGCATGATAAAGAAGGGTGCAGAGTGTGGTGGTGCGGCAGGAGTGAGGAGAGGAAATGAAGAGGAGAGACAAACCATTGATGAGTGCTTGAAATTGAAGAACATGAGAGAGAAATAGATGAGTTTTTTTTAAAAAGCCCTAATTGTTTTTGTTTTGAAACCATGTTAACGCCGTCGACTTTCTCGTTAGGTTTAATGACAAAAATCAAGTTCGGGGTTATCGGAGACGACGCCAAAAGTCGGGGTTATATTGGAAAAAGGCCTATAAGTCAGGGTTATTTGAGATAATATCCCTTATTATAATTATAATCAAGTAGTTTTGTTTATGTGATCCAATTTGTAAGAATACAATCGTAATTTGATTAAAAACTAGTGAGTGTCTCGGGCGATGCCCCGGGTTGTTACTTTTCGTAACTTATTGTCAAGTGAGGAAAAATTGACGTAATGACATGATAAGTAATTGCATGATTTTTGAAAAATAAACCCTTAAAAGTTTGGAGATGAAAGCTATAGCTTAACATTCTACAAGGAATTGGAGTAAGAGTTTATGTCTATAAATAGTCTCTTGTTGTTATCATAAAAAGGTTATTTATATAACTATTTGTGCAAATCTTTTAATGAGATATAATTATAAGACCTTATGATATTTTATTTTGAAATACTTAACAATGTGTTATGTTGGATTAATGGTTAGGCTTTCACCTTTCATTTCTAGGTCACGTGTTCCACACCTCAGAACTACACAACATTATTTTTTAAATTGAGAGTGTCACGCCACAACTGTGCACTTCTATAGCAGAAAAGCAACTACTCACTAGAGAACATCCTTATTCACCAATCCTTCAGTATAAGACAAAACTTCATTGAGCTTATGCAATCCACATTCTAGCTTTACCAACATTGGCTTGCTCATTGAATGGCGTATGTATCAAACATTCAGTTGGAGTAAAATTCACAATGCAAGAATGTCAAAAACTATCTTTATATAACTTAGAGATGGAAATGAGGTTAAGCTAAGCTGAAATATTGGAATAAGCACATTTTGTGATTCCGTGTAAGGTCCAAATTTAACAGAATCTATATGCAAAACCTTGTTCTTATATCCATCATATACTACTATAATAATAAAATGATCATCACCACAAAAAAGTTGCGTGGAAGTGAACAAATCGAGATTGGAACATATATGGCCTGTTGGCTGTTGCACCACTATCTATCCGTTTATTTTTGAAAAATATATGATAAGTAGAAGTTATCGATAGAAGACTACTAGCAGGGCAACAACTAAGCCAAATGAGCCAGAACCTCACTTAGGCTTTTTTAGTGAATTTTTTTTAATATTTTTTAATTTGCTTCCTTGTTTTTTATGCACTTCTTCTCCTGTTCATGGTTTTGCATTAGTCTAAGGTATCATAATAGTTTAGTTGCATCTTTATTCTCCTTCCTCTCCTCTCTAACATTTCCCTCCAAGTGCTTTGGAAGGAAAATGCAGGAAAGAAAAAAGGGACAAGCTAAGTTGGACTAGGAGTAGGCTCTCCTTGGTCCTTGGTCCTTGCAATAGAGGAGCAGGCGCTCCGCGCTCCTCGCATTGGACAAGCTAAAGGATCATATTTTACAAGGAGCAGGCGCTCATGGTATTTTTTTTTACTACTTTTCTGGGTTAATCATGGTTTATGCGTGGTCATATATTGTAATAAGACTATCTTTTCACTTTGTTAATTATGCTCATAAGTATTAGGAGATATTTTTAGTTTAATGCAGCGAGTGAGCGAGAGTACCTAAAACTCTGGTGATAGAAAGTACATCTAGAATCAATTTTAGCTTGGATTTTCATAGATTTAAAAATTAATGCAAGATCTATTCATTTCCTTTGGCAATTAAGGAATATATCTTCTTCTCCTCTACTTTCGTGTTTCATTTTTCTAATAATGTTAATCTTTGCCTTATTTTGCTTGAATCCATGCTTAAATCTTAATTATTAGTACTTAATCTTGTGTTAATATTAAATTTTTAGCGTGACTTTGTAGTGATGGTTCATCTAATAGCTTCTTTTATCAAAATTCTCAATCTTAGTTTCCTTATAGTAGTTAATGACTTTAAACTTAAATAAGATTACGACATTTGACAGCAATAATGAAAATAAAAATTCTAAGATACTCCCTAACTCCCTCTGTGTTTTTGCACAAATTCTTAAAAAACACGGTCTTACATTAAGCTTAGTGTGAGACCAACATACCACCTCACTACACTAACAATGATGAATCCCTCATCTCAGGCTTGGCTCCTCCTTATCTTCTTCCTGTCATTTTACTTTTTATAGTTCTCCTCACTCTCTCTCCTCATTTCCCACCTAATCTGAGATTAGCAGATGCTCTTCTTCCAAAAAAAAAAACCCTTTTAATTCATGCTTTTCTAAACTCAACCCAACTCCTGGAAATTCGCAAAAGCTTTGTCGTTGCATTAGCCCTGTTAAAGAAGTATTCTTGGTTGAAGAAAATGAAACTCATAAACAAACTCCGAGAATTAAGGCCGTAGAATTACGATATATAAAGGTAATTAATCTACATCTCACTTTCAAATGTTTTTTTACGTTCGAGTTTTAGTTACTAGAAGATGGTGTGTTTCGTTGTGGTGTGGTAGGTTGGTTTTATTAGTGTTCGGGTGGTGGAATCTAGGTCATATGGATTGATTTTCGTGTGAGTGGTGGGGTTGGTTAATTAGTGGGCGCGGGGTTCGGTGGTGGAATTTTTGGATGGTTGAGTTAATAATTTTCGTGTAAAAGGTGTATTTGTGGAGGTGATTTTGTCATTTTCAAGTTATAGACTTATAGTTATAGTTTTCCGGTTAGTTAAGGAATTTTGATAAATAGTTAGATATTTTTTGCTCTTAGTTATAGGCTTATGTTTCATAGTTAGCTTTTGCTTAATAGTTATGAAATTTGGATAGATTGTTATGATTTTTAGGTTATTATTTATGAATTGTGGTTAATAATTATGGTTTTACGGTTGATAGTTATGATTTTGGCTATTAGTTATTGTAATCGATAAATAGTTATGATATTTGGGTAATTAGTTACGAATTTTTGGTTTTTAGTTACGGTTTTTACGGTTAATAGTTATGGTTTGGAAAATAAGCTGGAAGATTATAATTATAGCATATGAGTAATTTTTATTAATTTTATGAGTAACAATTATGTATGCATGGTTTTTATGGTTATAGTTTTGATATTTGGTTAAAAGTTATGATTTTTGGGTTGATAGTTATGGGCGGTCAATAGTTTTGATTTTAAGGTCAATAGTTTTATTTATTGTATGCATTAGTTAACATTGTTTTTGCATTGATTATTTGAGGTTGTCATAACTAATGCAAAAATGCGTTAGTTATTTAAGAAATAGAGTATGATTTATGCGTGATACTTGAAATTAGGGCCAATAAAATGCGTTATAGTCGGTTTCTATAATATAACCAATATCTTGGCGCTTAACTAATATACATCGGGCTAACTAATATCTTGAGCTTAACTAATTCATCCGAGGAAGCAATATAAGGCGAGCATAACTAATAGTCAAGCGCTTAACTAATTAGTTCTTTGGTTTGATCTGCACACGCATGATGTCGGCATGACATCGCTGGTCTCACGTGTGTTGCAGTGAGACCGTCTCTTCGAAACGGACTCTCTACTTTTTTGTTCTTCCTACTTGAAATCTTAACTACTATTCACGATTAGAGAATCTTCCAAATTATTCTCGGTATATAAGAAAAAATAGTCATGTGGGTTTTTGTTCAATCGTCTAAATGAGTACTTAATTAATTTCCAAACGTTATAATTTTTACTAATTCGTCGCGAAAGATATTTAAGTTTAAAAAAGTGCGTTGGTAAACGTTCACATTTAAAGTGGAAAGAACAAAAAAAAATATAGACATGGTATAGGTCCAGCTAAAAAAATTTGGTATATATACACTAGATATATACCCCAAATATAACTTCGATAAATATTTAACCCTATAAAAGGTTTACAAATGCCGGTTTATTAACTTCTTTTTATCCAAACCTCCAATCCAATCCGATTTGAAAAAAAAAAAAATCCAACCCAAAGTCCAGTTGAATTGGATCCCCTTTGAGTTTTCTCTAAATAACTTACACACCTAATTCCTCTGAAGTGAATTTTGATCTAGTGCAGTGTGACAAGATTTAAGTTACTCTAAAATTTTGAGAGGACGAACAGCATATTGACATCATCTTGAACATCAAAATAATAGGGTAACACTCACTAGCTATTGACCAACTGTACATCTACTTTAGTGTATTTGTATACAAAAAACTTGTGCTTCCAAAACTTGTAATAAGAGTTGAATTTTATGATTGAAGATTTTTTCTGAATCACCATTAGAGAAAACAAAAACTCGGAACCAATTCTTCATCTTACTTTCTGCTACTAGAAACCCGTGTCATTGACCCTTTACCCTTGAACATTAGATCCATAGACACCCCAATGGTTGATGGTTTCCATGCATGGAAGAATTTCCACGCCGAAGCCAATTCTGGTTCTTTATTGGTTCTCTTCTTCCTTGAAGGCCCCTCGGAAGGTGTTACAGTTCTGGATTTTGACAATGTGGGCTTGAAATTCGATGTATCGAAGGAACGATCTGCTGCGCCAACTGATAGAGGACCATCATTTGATGTATCCCCAGGGACTCCGACAGCTCCATCCTGATGGGGTGGCGGGAATTTTTCGCTTTTGCTCTTTGCATTTGCTTGGGTCACAAATCTCATCCTCTGGAAAAATCAAGCGTAACCACTATAATTAGCCGCCACAACAAAACAAACTTCTCACGTGTCAAGTAAACAGATTAAAGTGAACTCATTTTCTGGACATCTGTTAGAACATCAGGACATGTAGTGATCGAGGTAATTGCCTGGGACAGACTCAAAGGCACGTCCTGCACTGGAGGGCTGATACACCCGTTAGGCCATTACCCATCTCAAAGAGTGGATTTATAGTCCACTTTCAGGGGTACTATTCAAGTAGTTGGAGATATTTGCAGGAATACTTTTGGAAGGACATAAAAAATAGGGGGTATTTTAGATAGAAAAAAAAAAAAAGAATCAGAGTCTCATAGTTGGGGTTATCATTATGTCTTTACTAACTGCTACCACAGCAAACCATTTGCTTCAGTCCAAATCAAGTGACACAAGCTAAAGATGAAAGAGCAATTAGGTAAAAGAGAAGCTTATTGACATACATCTAAATTCGTTTGTAGCTCTGCATTGGCCTCCGGAGCGGGAATTGCGCGGCCAGCCCGGTCACGCATCTTAGCCCTCCTGACACCATCAGCAGCGCTAGCTTTTCCACTTGAACCTTTTTGCCTATTAAGAAAAATTTGATTCAACAGTAAGAACTCTGAAGAAAACTGGCACTGTTGCTAAAGTTCTAAAAGTATCACAATTGAAAAACAAAAAAAGTGGAAGCTGAAACCTTCTCGCTGCTTCATCCCGTATCTTTACATCCATTTCTTTGCTGGGGGGATACTTTGGCAAAGTAGATGGCTCACAAGCAAACGGTTCAGAGGAGAAGAACTGTGCATGAAGGCAACCAAATAAATTATATAAGTTTAAAGAGGATCAAGGTGTCGAGGCTTCTTCTCCAGCTATAATCTCAATAGCTAAAGAGCGCAGATTGCATAACATAAGATGTATGCGAAGCTAGATGGCATGACTCAAGATTAAACTAGGCAATAAGATCATTCTGAGCAGCTAATTGCTATTCAGAGTCTCCATTTGTATGAGATTGTTCTATCCTGCAGGAGGTGGATGCTAGCTGATGAGTGGTTATTAATGTCATACTTGACAAAAAGGGGACCCAAGATTAGCTTTGAAGAACATGTTATAGCCTCTACTATTACTATAGACTATGAAAGCTATGAGAGTTATGCTTTCACCAGTGTAAGGTAACTTTCTTGGAAGAAGGGAATAGATGTTATTAAGTTTAACAATGGGGGTGTTTGGAAAAATGTCTATTAACTTTGGCACCAACTTGACTTGTTTATGTTCATTGAACTCGATGAACCACAACATAAAGTTTCTGCCAGCATCTCTGTGATGCTAGGTTAAATAATTAGAAGGCACTTTATAAGGGACAGGTAAAGTAGGTGTCTTGATTAAATGATGTGAAAAACTTCACCAGGGCAGTGTACTTGATGAAGTAATGCACTGCCCCATTACAGGACTCTGAAAACTCTCATCATTTTTTGACAAAATAGATTTAAGCTCAAAACATGCAGGGCTCAACAAAAAATACTTACTTCGCCACTTAAGGCGTCAGTAGCAGTTCCTCGTCCTTCAGGGTCAATTGAAAGAAGTGCATCAACAAGCGAGAGGGAAGAAGATGGGAACTCTTTAAAGGTCTCTGATACACAACGCTTGTATGGCTGCTGTGGCTTAAAAAGTGTTGCATTTGGCAACTTATATTTTTTCAGTACTCTTCAGATGGAGAGCCACACAACTTGAATATCTTGTGAAGCTGCTCTACCTGGCCACACAGTTGAAATAGTCGTGGATGAATAGTCTTGAACATAAGTCAGAAACATAAAGCCTAGGATCAAATATAAAAAAATTTAAAAACAGATGGTAAACAAAGAGAGAAAGCACCGCATCCCAGATTAACAGTCGCAACAAATTACAATAAAAAACGACACGTAGGAGAAAGTAAACTACTAAACTGCCAATTGAACCCTTTCAAACAAAAAAATGCCAATTGAAACCTGAGGTTTTAGAGAAGTGCTACACCTCAGTCCGTCCGGGCATAATTGGCTTCCCAGCTAGTAACTCTGCCAGGATGCAGCCTGCACTCCAGATGTCAACACTAACACCATAAGATGTGGCTCCAAGAAGCAGTTCTGGAGGACGATACAAAAGCGTGACAACTCGACTAGTCATAGGTTGCTTTTGATTGACAGTGTAAAATGTAGCTAATCCAAAATCAGCTATTTTCAGAACCCCTTCGTTGTCAATTAAGAGAGATGGAACCTTTAATGTCACGGTGCAGAACACCATTATTGTGGCAATGCTCAAGCCCAGAGAATAGCTGCTTCATGAAACACTTCACCTGTAAAAAAATCAGTGGATCACCGATCCAGCCTAAGCCAGCCTCTTCAATTGAAACCAGCAGGAATTATATAAAAAATCAGAGCAGCAAACATATAAATTGGATGTAAGTCGTGGAATCGGGTCAACAAACCTGGAATGGATCAGGGGAGTTGCAGAACAAGAGATAGCAATGTTGTATCTACGCATTTAGCTAAAGAGACTATTCAATTTTCAAAGAAAAGAACATTTACTGTAGGAACGAATTGTGCAAAGGGACGAAGGAAAGATAAGGTATTCCTTCATACATTCATAAATTCTGATTAACATCAACATTTCAGAAAAACCAGCAGCTCTTAGAAAATAAGGATGCCAAAAAAAAGACCTATGTAACAGAAAAAGAAGTGCATTTTTGTCAAAGCAGAAGAGCAAATTTTTGAGGTGGCAAACTTGTCATTCAAATCAGGTTTCGTTTGGGCATATTCAACTGATGAGTCTTTAGGTTTAGATCAAATCCTAGTCGCATCATATATAGGTCTATCGTCAGTTAGTTTATTGTGAAATATCAATCAACACAAGTCATTCAGTTTCGGTTCAAGCCAAAAATTACCTTTTTGAGGATCAGGCACACTTCGGGTCTGGGTGAGGTGGATAATTATAGGTTTACCAAACAGTCACAAATGCAGCAATCTTATGCAGCTTCTTTTGCTACCCTCACCCTAAATATCATATTTGGGCTGTAAGCATAGGTGAAGCTACAGTGGCAGCAAGCGCAGGTCTAGCACCCGCCGCCCATTTTAATTTTCTAGCCACCCCCTGCAGTAATAGACATAACAATAACATATGCATGCAATTTCTTTTTTCCCCTTTTTTTTAGCTTGACAAAGTGAGCATTAGCCAGGTAGTTA
>CANSZD010000187.1:0-199229 GCA_947648045.1 Beta corolliflora | reverse complement strand
TCAGAAGGCCACCAGGGAAAAGCACACACATCATGCACGTTGAAGAAAAGAATTAAAAAAACATATCTCAGCCAAGAAGCAATTTATCACATACGATTACATGTGTACATCTACAGGAAGCTTGAATTGGATAGCTTATGAATTTGCTTCTTTATTACATTTCTTCTAAATTTTTTTATTATTACTCTCAACCATTAAGCATCAGCAAGAAAAATATGGAAAATCTTGCAGAAACTAGCAGTTTCAGATTCATGGAGTGCAGGGTGGTGAACTGACCATTTCCACCTTGCTGCTAGCTTCCAACTAAACTGTAAACTTGAATCTTAAGCAGCAACTCCTTCACGCCCAGGAATCTACAATTCAAATGAAGCACTCCAACACTTTTTTTCTTTCTTTAAACACATATAGCATGTGTCACAAGTAACCCCTCATCTCTAGTTCTAGTCTGGCATTGGTAGAAAGTTATTTTGAAGAGTAAGGCGTAAGATAAAATGAAATCCTACTACTTGTATTAGACCTGTTAGCGAGCTTTTTGTATGGACTTTCTGATGATTGCCTCTCAAAGCTTTGTACATCTGAACAAATACCTCCTTCCTTACATTCTCACGTTCATCAATGTCAACGTTGTGCTGTGCATCCCAAAAGTTTTCTCAGATTCCATCAGATCTTATATTGTGCTCTGATCCTGATTAATTAAACTCGAAAGCTTGTAGATTGGTTTATAATATTCTGAGAAGCAGGTGAAGGGTGTTCCCTGGTGTATATTGTTTTTATAATGCGTGATTTGGAACTTTCTGTAATTTGAGAACTTGGTTTCTGTGAATTGTTGAGAGCCAACTCCTTCTCTCTCACTAAGAAAAGAGAAGGGAAAAGAAGTTGGATCGGTTTCTAACTTCTAAGATCTTCTTCCTTAACGTTTATGTGACATCATACATTGCTTTGCTGAGGTGTGGGAAACCTTTTTTTTTTTTTATTAATGTCGAAAAACAAACCATCTCTTTTTAAGAATCAATGATTATCAGGACTGGGTGTGCACATCCTCCTCCATTTTTTAATGATTAGTGTCAACTTCTTTCTCAACTGCAACTAGCAAATAGAGCACCATCCTAGAGTGCTGCTGTGAAAGGTTATGTATGTTGTTGATATCATCACTTCCCTATCCTGGTCATGATAATTGAAGCAAATTTTCTATAGTAGAGGCACAAGTACTTCAGTGTTCACCATCCATTGTTTTTTCTAAGAGTGTTGCTAATACTTCGTGTGTTCGTGTGTTCGTATGTTCGTATGTTACTAGTTTTCTGTCTGTGTTTCTGTCTTGAAATTGCTTTGTTTACTAGTGGTATGGTTATTTGATTTTTCTTTCTGCTGCAGCTGTCTGGTATAGCTCCTCCACCCGTTTGCAGGAATGTACAGCAAAATACTGCCTCAGCAAGTAGTGAAGGCTCCCCAAGATCAAGCAGTAAACACAACTCTTCAAGCCCCTCGAAGGAAGTTTGTGGATGAAGGAAAATTAAGAAAGGTTCTGATCTGATCCTCTGGAAATTTTATTATTATTCAAATTATTTTCTTGATGAATTGTTAAAGTGCTAATGAGGTAAAAGTTATAATTTTACAATAAGTTTGTTGATGATATTGGGATTCTTAATAAGTTTGTGGATGTGCATGCTATTGGATACACTTTTTTGTTTGTAAAACCACTGTTCGTAACAAAATTCTGTAGTTACCTGCTTATTTAGTTTTGTTATGATTCCTTCATTATGGCATGCTGCTTGGAGAAGAAATAGCTAGTTGGTGATTTCCTTGCATATGCAAATTTGACTCTCGAGGAATGGAGAACTTGAAGTGTTTTGTTTGTTCATTGCCTGGTTTTTTGTAAGATCTTTTTATGTTTGTAGAAAGATATCGACCACTCTTGCGCTTCATGTTCTAAAATATGATTTTTGTTTTATACCTTATGCTATTCGCTTGAGATTTATTCACATGTCAGTGATAGATAATTCTGTTTTTTTTGGTAATAAATTGCTTTGATCAAGTGAAAGTGTTAAACTGAGTTGTGAGACTCACAGCTTGAAGCTCCAATAAATTTTGTCTTAGGAATGTTAGCCCGTCTGTTCCCTTTATTGGCTCTTAATTCTTAGCAACATATCAATATAGCAGTTATCCAGATCTTATTGTGCCTCAGACAAAGTTTCACAGGTTGGAAAATGGAAATGAACTATGAGAAAGACCAGTCCAGGATAGAGGATTAAATAATAATATTTTTGTGCTCTACCATGGTATTATGGATCAACGTCTTTCTCATTTCTGTTCACTTTCAGATATCTGGGAGATTATTCTCTGATTCTGGTCCCAGGCAGAAGTACACGATTAGCAGGAGAAGCAGGAGGAAGCAACAATACGACGACGACATCATCAACTGGGAATGGAACAAGTCATTCTTCAAAGTATATTGGAAATTCTAGGTTGAGCAATGCAGGATTACGCTCTGTGACACCTAAGAAAGGACAGACATGGGCAAGTGAAAGTTTTGAAGAAGGTGATGATCTTTGGAGCTGTAGTAACTGAGCTTGAGCATTTATAGTCAGTAACTCCTGATTGAATTTTGTGGCCCTGAGTGACTATTGATATTGCTGTTTTGCTATTGATTTTTCATGAATCCTTTAGGTTTTCTCTGATTATCTCATATTCTGTACTCTCCAACATGCAGAGGTATTCCATGATTCTATTTCGCTATTTGGCTTCTTTCTATAGTTGAAACATAAAACTTATGTGGAAAATAAGGTTTAACTCGTTTCCATGGCCTCTCATGGCCTTGTCTTGCTCATGTTTCACTTCAGTAGACACACCTTTATGAGCAGCATCACGTTGATTAACTTGCTGATTTTCTTGTTAAAGTTCTCTAGCTATATCTTCTATGGTTTTCAGCTTATTCAGTTTTGGTCAATTTCATCTTTAAAATCCGTAGTTAAATTCTTTACCGTGGAGGTAGTTCTAATCTAGAAGCTGTATTACCAATGAGTGATGCTTGAAGCAAACAGCGACTTAGATCCAGGGATATAATTGTCCTTTTTATCAGTTAAAAAAAAAATTAATTTTGATGATTTCCTATCTATGATCATGCTTCTATCTATTGAATGCTCTCCTCTTTTGCCTTCTCTAATCTGCTAGTAATTTAAAATTTGTGCTTTTTCTACATAGATTTCACTTTTATATGATTTTCCTTGCTGTGTATGATAACATGTGCTGACTTTGCTTACATTTTATGGTCTCTTCCAGGAATTCGCCATGAGGCATTTGATGACTCTCGATTAAATGCACAAGCAAGTATTAGTACATCTTCCTCTTATGATGCTGGTTCTACTGAGCAGGATGGTGGATCTATGAGTTTATGTAGAACTACATGTGATGATTCTAGAGTTCGTAATGGTGCTCTAGAAATATTAGGCCTGTGGAGACTCTTGGGGGATGGCTATAGACTTATTTGCATGTACAAGTGCCAGGTAATAGTTTATGTCGGCTCAAGCAACTGAATTTTGCTGCTCTAGTTGCTGGTTTGAGTACATTGATAGTGCTTTCTAGTGAATTATGTATCCTGATATTCCTGTGACAGCCAGTTAATTTTGCTTTTGTTATGGTTTTGCAGGATGCATTGGACACCTATCAGAAACTTCCGCCCAGACATTACAATACTGTCTGGGTGCTTTCGCAGGTAATTACACTGAACTTCTTGTTGCTGATGATGTGTAATCTATTTTCCTTTTTCACACCTGCCCTGTGGTAACACCTTGTTTTTTATTTCCCCCTTTTGCTAAGCACAAGTTACTACGTTATGTTTCCTGTATCTTTTGATAATTATCTTGATGATAAGCCTTAAAAGTAAAATGTATTTGTAGAGGCGTTTATTGTCCATCGTGTAATGTAAACCATGAGATTCTTTGGACAGCAACTATTGTGGTAGCCTTTATGTTGAACTCTTAGAGCATCCTAGTGTCTAAACTCAACTAATCTTGATTGAAGGGGAAAATTTTTGTAGCTGATATTCGCGATCAATTCTCAAACCTAACTCTTCGCAGTCAATACTTTGGGATTTGGTTGATCAAGTCAAACTCATTGAATTTGTAAGAGAGTGAGATGGTTTTCTAAGGAGAGGAAATAAAATTTAGGAACTTTATTCAATTGTTACTATGGGCTTGATGCTCAACTTCCTCAAACCGTGTTTAAAGTTTGCTTCTTTGAATTTGTATGTTCTTCTATTTCTTTTGGTAACCATTGAATGATTTTTTGTACTTGTATAGTTGTATATTTTATCTTTCTATAGTTCTATACTAATTGAATGATTGGTGCCGACTTTATAATTATGACTGACAACTAACTTCAGCATTTGAAATACAATTCTTATAATAAACATTTGGCATTAAGTATCTGTGGTTCCCGGGAATTAGTAATTGTCTTTAACTATTTTATTGTCATTTTCATCTGTGATGGGATCTGTGGAGGCTGTTTGGTTTTCTGGGTTTGCTATCTTTTGTGGCCTTTTCTATATTACTCCAATGTCAAATTGCCTGAGATTGCGTTTGGAACTTTGGATACCCATATTTCATTTCAAATAGTACAATTCAAATTCAGAATTTCAATTTATGGAATTCAATTCCAAGTCCAGTGTTTAGGTAACTTAAGAATTTCAAATTTGGAATTTCAAATTCTAACAAGTTTGTTTGGTAATACATAGTATTTCAAATCTTGAATTTCAAATTCAAATACTTGTTTGGCAAACCAAGCTAAAGTTTAGAATTGTAATTCGATCCTGACAACCAATGAAATAAAACTACTAATCACTAATACATAATAAAATCCAGTCTAAGTTTTGCTCCTCCGATAGATGTTTCAAGATATCGAACTCATTCACCGGCCCGTTCATAAACCTCTTCCACGACTGAAGCACTTGTTGACCCGAAAAGCCCAAGAACACTAGAGACTACATCGTAGATCTCTTGGGAACTTGGTTTCGGAGGGCCTTGCGCTTTACTCACATACTCTTTGAAAGAATCCGTAAAACTACTAACGGCATACGCTAGACGGTCTCTCTTAAGCTTCTTGTTTGAACCTCCGGAAGAAGTCTCCGATGTACTCCCTCCTTCGCTTTTAGTGTCCATAGCAGCGGCGGACTCCTCGTGTTGCTCAGCCCCATCACCGGTTGCTCTATCCAAAGTGAACAAAGTAACTATATCGTCCCAATTGTCAATACACTTGTTCAAGTATGCAGAGAGGCATTAGGATTTTCCTGCACGTTAAAGCAACAAAATGAAGCATATATTGCACCAAAGAAAATCAGTTATATGCTAGAATTCTCAGTCAAACCAATGTATTTTGGATAAATCGTATAGTTTAATCAAAACAATGAAGACTCAAACTAACAAATATCTTGATTACCTAGCAGTAACTCAAAGCTAAGAGGCCATGCTACCATAGTTGGATATCAAATCAAACTTCTGACAAAAGTTCATCTGATGATGAAAAATATAATTCAGGACCAATTCTGCTGAAGATTACAGCAGTAGACTCAGAAAAACCTGACAGTCCAAGGTTCTAATTTTGATGTAACTCAACAAACCAAAACGTGTGAAAAAACTGCAAACCAAAATAGGCAGGGCTCTGACTCTTTTATAGAAGTATGTCTGTAGCAATACCCCTTTTCAGAATGCACCAAAATATCATGCATCAGCATAACTATTAAGCAATATATAAACAGCAACCTGTGATCCCAAAAAATCAGAATATACCTCACAAGGTCATGCAAACATGTCACACAACCCAAGAAAGCAAGCAAAGTTCACTACAAAGCAAAATTTCTTACAAATTTGTAATATTAATCACTAATAAGATAAATTGCAAAACAAAAATTAGGACATAACATACCTTACGGTACTTATTCCATTCATCAAGCTCTTCTATAGGGATCACCACCATCTTCCTTTCTTCATCCCACTTGAATTTCGTGTAAGCTCGAATTTCGATAATTGTAGCATAGTGCCTCTTCCAAACCCTAATTCGATTCCTAACATGATCTACAATCACAGATATATTCAATTCATATTTCGTCAAAATCATGGATTTGCTTAAATTTATGCTCCATTTCTCTCCACCAAGGTAGCTTAACTTAACATAAGGAGATAGTTTAAAACTTAGACTTAGAAAATAGCTTTTATTGCATCAGTTTTACAACTACTGCGTCCAACCATCCGCCCAACATGACACTACCAGTCCCAGGAATTCGGATACAGGGAAAATCAGCGGAGTCCAATTGTTACCTCCAGCTAATCCCACAAGAAAAACCTCAAATGTGAAAATCAAAGAAGCTAAAAAAATCCGATTTATGGTGCAACATTGAACAATCTAGCAAAGCTTTCAAGGATACTAAAACGATACGTGAACGTAGGTATCTCACAAGCGTAAAGACAACAACATGTCTTATTACGCAATGTATGATATGCAAATGAAATTTTAACTTTAGAGCTAATTACCACAAAAAATCCGATTTTTGGTGTTCAACTTTAAATTTGCCGTTCTAAGAAAAGTATATTTTAGTTTGCCGGTATACTTCTCATTTTCGATTTTGCAAATTATAAACCCTAATTACCACAAAATCTCAAAAGAAATTACAAGAGAAAAAAGCCCTAATTAATCAATACAACGAGACAAAAGAGCAAGATATAAATACATAATACATAGAATCGAAAATTCAATCAACTACACATTCTAGATCGAGAAGATGAAATCTATTCCAAAAAAAAAACCTAAAACAATATTTATAAATCAACAATCAAACAATAACACAGCAAATTCATGGTAAAAAAAATTAAGAATTGAGAAACTAACCTTAGAAATGAGATTTCGCGGGAAAGGAGGAGAGAGAAAGCTTGGCGTGAGAAACCTTGAGGAGAGAGAAAGCTTGAGGAGAGAGAAAGCCCAAGGAGAGAAAGCACGAAGAGAGAGAAGGAGGAAATAAAGATGTCCGTTATTTGGGATTTTAAATGAGAAGTTTTGACAATGGATTTCAAATTCTCAAATATGGGCTTAAGTTTTAAATAGGTTGGAATTGGGCCAATACCAAATCCAAATGTTTGGATTATCCAAACATGCTATTTTGGCCAAATCCAGCATTTCAAATGAAATGCTTAAAACCAAACAGGCCATGAAGATATTTGCAGATTAACTTGTATCTTTGTTCTCTTCCCTTCTTAAATGTGGCATCGTACCTCTGAAGAGTGAAGACAGATGAAGCTCGTTTTCTATCGGCTCATTTTTGTAGTTTGGAACTTTGGTGTTTTTCATGTCTGTGAATATGTATCTTAAGACAACTTAGTGATAGACTCTGTGGTTTCTTTTAATTTGATCTTTCAATGTTCTTAAAGAACTTTGGTGTTTTTCATGTCTGTGAATATGTATTTTGACTGCGTGTACTGCTAATACTGGTTGGTTGCTTGCATGTTTACTTAGGTTGGGAGAGCATATTTTGAATTAGTTGATTATTTAGAAGCTGAACGTGCTTTCAGTCTTGCTCGACGCCAGTGTCCTTGCAGCTTAGATGGCATGGATGTCTACTCTACTGTTCTCTACGTGAGTTTATTTTTTCATCCAACGTCTTTTACTGAAACTTCCAATGTAGAATTCTATATTGCAATCAGTCTGCTTTTCATCTCAGCTTCATATAATTACACTGGAAACTACCAGCCTACGCATTCCCAATCTTATGGTGTAACTGTATCCATATGCTGCCTCTTTTGTCGCCTCAATATATGGATTAGGGATGATGTGGTTATTTTTTGGGTATGACATGGAATTGGAAATTCTTTTGTTGCAGCATTTGAAGGAAGATATGAAACTAAGTTACCTGGCCCATGAGCTGCAATCAATTGACCGTTTGGCTCCTCAAACATGGTAATTTCTGATAACTGTGAACTAGCTGCTTTGTATATTTTTTATATATTCCCTCTGTCCCTTCCTGTAAGTTTGGTTTGGATTTGGCCCTAACCCAGTCTGAATTTAAATTACTGAAACTTATTTTTTTTTGGTTTAGTAATTCATGGACCTTTTTCTTAATGGCGTCCTCCATTCTGAAATAATGCAACATTTTCCTTTTTAGTTGCAAATTAAATGCAACATTTTTATATTTGGTTAAAGGGTTCTCTCTATCTCTCTTCATCACATGAGTTCCTCTATTTATCTCTTTCTTCATCACTTGGGTTCTTCTTTTTATCTCTCTCCACCTTTTTTTATCTCTTTCTTCATCACATGGGCTCCTTGAAGAATGTGCATCACCCGTTATATTGCATTTATTAAAAAACAAAGGAAGTAAATCAAAACTTAAACAAAATCATTTGTTTACCCATTACTTAATGGAGATTTGAATTTTTAAACAAGACAGAATGTACTTTTATCCGTAATCATTATGTTTTTAACTTCTCATTTTCTTTCAAATTGTTTTTTACAAGTGTTACGAAATTAAAAGTGAGGAAATTAGTTTATTTCATAACAAAGATACATTTATTATTTCTTCGATCCATAAGCAAACCTCACACTTTTGTTAGGCATGGAGATATAGAATTGTTTAATGTGAATAAAAGTTTAGTGGTAGATCCGTAGATGTAGTGAAGAAAATGTAAGCAAAAGTGTCGGGATGGAGAAAGAGAGAGTAATAGGAAATTAAATACTTCCTTTTTTTAGTTGTACCACGTCAACTTTCACACTCTCGAATACAGTTTTTGATCATTTATTTCTTTAATCATCTAATAGTAATAATTATAAAAAGTTCTATATTTAGGAAATATACATTGAGGCAATTCCAGCATCTCATATAGTAACATTTGTTTTTTCTATAGTAAAAAAAATACAGCTGAACTTAATAGTGCAAAAGTCAAACTGTTGTGACTATATTGAAGGAAGTATAATTTTATAAGCAAGCAAAGGTCAGCGTGAAGGTTCAAGACTTAGCCAAGCGTTTACTCAAAAATGTAGTATGGAAAAGAATGTGTGAACTGAATTTTGTTACTATAGAGCTTAAATAGCCATGCAAAATTTTTGTAGAACTTTTAATTATTTTACCATTAAATATCGTTTTCAGATTTGCAGTTCTCCTGTTTCTTTTTCTATCAATATAGGTTTTTCTCCAGATTTTTTGCAAAAATAGTGTCTTGTTCTGTTTGATATCTTTTGTTCTTAATATTTTGGCAAATTGAGTGCTAGTGTAGAGTTGCATGATTTTTAGCTTGTTGACTCAAGATCTTGAGATCGACCTGCATTTCTTTTGTGAGCATTCTTCTATTTCGCATATTCTTCGGGTCTGCAACACAACCTTTTTCACTTGGATGTGCAGGTGTGCAATGGGAAATTGCTACAGCTTACAGAAAGACCATGATACAGCTCTGAAAATTTTCCAGCGAGCTGTGAAACTCAATTCAAGGTTCGCGTATGCTCATACTCTCTGTGGTCATGAACATGTTGCTTTGGAGGATTTTGAGAGTGGAATAAGAAGTTTCCAGAATGCTCTTCGTGTTGATTCTCGACATTACAATGCGTGGTATGGTCTTGGAATGGTCTACCTTCGTCAAGAGAAGTTTGAGTTTGCTGAACATCATTTTCGGATGGCGTTTCAGATAAATCCTCATTCCTCTGTGATCATGTCATATCTTGGAACAGCTCTGCATGCTCTAAAGGTATTGTGCTTATGGTGTGCATGCTGGTTTCCTGTATGAGAGCTTCATTTTCACTATCCTTGTCCAATTGTTTTCTGTTGCTGCATAGAGAAATGAGGAAGCTTTGATGATGATGGAGAAAGCAATTGTAGCAGATAAAAAGAATCCTCTTCCCATGTATCAGAAGGCTATTGTATTGTCTAGCATGGATAACTATGATGAAGCTCTAGAGGTCCTGGAAGAGCTAAAGGAATATGCACCTCGTGAATGCAGTATCTATGCATTGATTGGTAAGATGTATAAGCGAAAGAACATGCATGAGAAGGCAATGTTGCATTTCGGACTTGCCTTAGACTTGAAGCCATCAGCAACTGATGTTGCCACCATAAAGGTAACTCTCATCTTTGGACTATTTGATGGATTGGCTTATCTCGCTTATTCATGTCCATCTTGAACATCAGGATTGGTTAGGTACTTCAGATCAGAAGCCTAATGGCATACACTTCCCATTTAATTATAATCCATTCCTCTGTATTTATATTCCATTCAAGAACTTGTGAATGGTTCAATGTAGCAAGTTACGCGTAACTGTTTTTTAACTATGAAATGCAAACATTATTGCTCTCTGTTCAGAAATAATAGTCAATCAATCAAATATACTATTTTGGGATGTGTGTTCAGATATAATAGAAGTCACCACTCACCAGTCTCCCTTTTATCTTAGTAGCTTTATAGCTTGTTGTGTGGTTTTCAGGCTGCCATTGAGAAGTTGCATGTGCCAGACGACTTAGATGATATCTTATAATAGAAGGATTAACCAGTGAAAGATGCTGAAAATGTATTGGGTGTTTCAACACACTTGGAGCTGTCTGTCCCCCGCAATGCTCCTGGTTGATCCTCTATCAGGTGAACTAGGCTATATGCACTCCATGACGATTGCCAGATCGCTCCTGACCAGGAGATGTAAAATATAACTTTTTGCAGGCATTTGCAAAAGTAAAGTAATCGAGATAGTGTTGTAAATCACACAAGGAGAACCAGTCATGAGTTTCACATCTTCAATCATGCTGGGGAAAGATTTGTATATCAGCTGCAGTTCAGTAGTTTGTACAACCTTGACGAGATGTTATTTATTGATCTTGTAGCACTCCTTTAGTGACCACTAGTCCACCACTAGTGCATTTTTAGTTTCAACTTATGGAAAACAAACCCATTTGTAAACTAAATCTGTCTCAAAATAATAGTAAACACTTTTCATTGTTCACGACGTTAAAAATCTCACGTCAAAGAAAAATAAGTGATTTCCATTTTCTCACTGAAAAGAGAGAGCATCTCACTCTAGGATATGATCCCTATTCTCTAGTGCCCTCTCAATTAGGCTTGTTCAATGGGGGCGGGTCAGGGTCGGGCCGGGTCAATGTGTAAACGGGCCGGGACAGGTCGGGTTAAGGGTGGTGATTCACGAGCTGGCTTGGTTAGACCCATTATAGCCCGACACGACCCGACCCGTATTGCCTAACTTAAAAAGGACCTACTTATTACATTATTACATTAATCCATTCACAGCAGTTTCTCCATTCACAAGTTGGGGATGATGATGATGATCGAATGATAGGAAAGGGTGGAGGCTTTGGGCTTTGAAATATAGCAGGCTTTGTTTCAAAAAAATAACCTTTTAAACCCCCTCAAGGCCCGCCCCGAGCTCGTTCCAACCCTCTTATTCCTTGATCCTTTAAGGACCCGCCCCATTTATAATAAGGGTCGGGTCATATGTGTTTTAAAAGGGCTCATTGGGAGTTTTTATTGGGCTCCCGTGATGAAACAGCCTTTACCTCTCATGCATTTCACAACTTTCTTAGAAGAACTCTTCAAAATTTGTCAAACGTATTTATCTCAAACTCAAGAGTCAAGACACCTTTCTCGATTGTCACTTGATTTCTCATCCCTTTATTCCTCGGAAAGAATTCAAAAAAAAAAAAACTACACAAAACAACCTTCTTCTCCTCCTCTCTTCTTTCATTCTCTTTTCATTCCCTTCTGTATTACCCAGTACAAGCTACCTTACGTAGCATGGATTTTGTCTGCCGTGAAAATGGTGGAGGCATATGGGGTTGATCATCAAACCTCAGCCAGATGACATTACAAAAGACGTCAAAATACTTTCATCTTTTATCATTGGCAAACTCAAAGATACTCGTGATTTCGTTGAAGAGACTATGCAACGTTTGGGTTTCATCACACTTGATTATTCATGGTTCAATCTCAGTCAAAAAAATAAACAAACTTTCCTTTTTCTTTTGCTCATGCTCAATCGATCAAGAAAATTTGTTATTGCTTTGTGGATCCGCTAATTATGAAGGTACATTAATTTTATTCACTCATTGGTTCCCAAGGGCCACACTTCACTCTTTTGAATTCCAAACGGACTCGGCTCTAGGTGACCATTGAGGATTTGCCCTTACTCTACAACAAACCCTATGTCGCCAAGAGCTCTAGAAAAAGTAAGAAGAATTCTCTTTTATAATCTAGACTCTACAAGAGAAGGTGTCAAAGATTCCTTAAGAACAAAATTCAACTACAAATCAACTCCCCTCTCATTCCAAGTTTTTACTTTGAATATGAAGATGGTGAGTGTATGTGGGTTCACTTCGATATGAAGTTCGTTTCAACTTTTGCTCCAAATGTGGGAGAGTGGGTCATGCAAGACCAAAACACAAGTTCTCCATAGATCAATCTCTCATTCAGTTTAAAGTGATCATGAATCACGTTTGTAGGGAGCACAATCTTTTGAAAGTTTCTCCAACTTATATCCCTCTCTTCACTAACAAACTTATCGGGATAAAAAGAGTAAAACATATTTCGCACCACAAAGCTAGATTTAATTGATTATACTTGGATGAGGAATAATAGTGGCCCAAGTTCATCAAAAAGTCCGAAAGAAACTTCTTCATCATCCTCAAGAAAAGATGATCACAAAGATGATAGTTCGTCTGATGCTAGCTCAAAAAAAAATGACCGTTCAAAGATACTAAAGAGTCATCCTTTGATTCCAGCTTGAATGATCCAGATTCCGTTCCACCAGTGCAAAAATAAACCAAGAGTTGAAGCTCCCTTATCCAAGCCTCCCCACAAATCATTTACTCACCCACCTGAAGCTGCGTTTAAGCCTACCTACATTTCTCCCTTCATTACCCGTCGGCCGTCACTGGCAAAGATTAATTGCTACAAAAATCTTTCAACTCCTCAATTGATAAGAAAGCCCCCTTATCATCCCACCCCACCTAATGTTATCAAACCCAAACCTCCACTTTCTACCCTTGATTATCATCCATTGTCCAACTTCTCTTCCAAAAAGTTAACCCTCTTAATGGCACACTTTATTATTCTCTCATCTTTCTACTTCCTCCGCACAGCTCAAGATACTCATCTCTTTGATTTTAACCCCTAAAAGAGTAATTACTCTTTGAGTCCTACCACTTTCATTCATTTCTACCACTTAACTCCCACTTCTACCAATCCTAAACTTCTTTATATATTCTTATTCCTCAACTTAACAAAAAAGTCTCTCACCTTTTCTTCCTATTTCACATTGAGGATAGTCACTTTACTTCCTCCTTCAAAAAAGTCTCTCACCTTTTCTTCCTATTTCACATGGATCGATCCTTTGACCATAGTTTCGAAACATGTCCTCCGTTCACTCTTTGTGCATTGTTAAGGTAAGTAATTCCGATAAATTTTACACAGGAGAGTTAAAAGAGTTTCTAAAGTGAAAAAAAGACTCGAAAAGTGATTAAAAGCAAAAGCAGGTAACACATAGCTTATTATACATTGAACAAACTTCCAGAAATAAATAATTTTGAAATATTATCAATAAAGATAGATAAAATATAGTAAAATTAAGTTTTATATAAAAAAACAAAATAGAAAATACCTCCAACAGAACTTGACCGAAAAATTAAAACTTCTAAAAACTTGGACCAAAGACCGGTCTATTTTTCATTTCGGATTAGAAGATTAACCTACCCCTAACTAGGGGCCCAATTTGCAGATTCACCCTTAAGCCTCTAAATTCTCGGGGAACGGGGGTAGTCAACCAAAATTTTGAAAATATATGTGAATTGATGCGTCCAAGCTTAACGACGAAAATGAGCACCAAACTAGTGATAAATCATTTGCATTCTGACATTTTATCCAACTGCTCCCTCCTGCCAATTGTGCCAGTGCGTCACCCACTTTACAGAAGTGTCTGAAGGAAAATTAGCCTGGAGCTGCTTCCAAACTATAACAACCCATTTTTGTATGTTCTCATTATCAATTGTACCCGTACTGACACATCTTTAATGCGTGCCACGACACCATTGTTGCCATTGCAGATTGTGTGGTGAACCCCTACTATTGGTTATTTTGAAATATATTCATCGAAACCATGTCACTCTTGTAACATCCCGACAATTCTCTATTTTCCAAAATACCTTTTTTATATAAAACTTAGAGAATTACTAAAGCATTATCACCCGTGTGATAACTTATCGACTTATTCAGAATTTTGCAGCGGAAAATAAATAAACAACTTTGAAAATAATAAACTTACTAAACCAAAAGTCAAACTCCAAAAACCAAAGTCAAAGTCATCCAAACCAAAGTCAACCAAATTTAACCACTATAGAGTATAAAAGGTTAAACACAAGCTCTCCACGAATCCCGAACCCATGATGCATCATCTTCGAACCTGAAATGGACAATGCACTATTGATCCCGAGAGACTGCTCACCAAATGGGTCATCACATGATCAATAAGGCATAGTCATGATCGACATACACAACAAAAGCACGTAATTAGCAAAGCTGAGTACTACATACTAAACAAATATAAAACCTAACATGATACTAATAAACATTAAGGCAAAGATAAATAATAATATAATAACATAACATACTACTTTACTGAACTTGACTCTACGACTTAAATTAATTATAACTTAGATTGAATAGGCAATGGAAAAAGTTGTCGAAACCAAATCAGTCTTCAATTTAGAAGATAAAGTACGGGCGCGACTCCGTACTCCCCTGACCAACGATATCGAGGAACCTTTTAAATAAAATTGGACACGGTGATCAATCCGGGTCCCCAGAAAAGCCATGGGCTACCATCATGTACTCCAACTCATACTAGTCCAACACTTCAGACGTGCACAAGTCTAAAGCTTATTGCTATTCACTTTCCACTTTAAGTGATTAATAATTTATTTACTTGTTATGACTCACAAAAGTAAGACAAACAATATAATCATCAAGGATACATAAACTTTAATCATGAAAACATTAAATCAATCCTTAAAATATAAACTTAACATTAAATTAAAATAGAGGAGGAAGAAATAAACCAAAGAAAAAGGAGGGAGGGAGGAAGACGGGGGCACAAGGGGAGGCGACTGTCGTTGGGCTGCTGCGGCCGGTGCTCGGCGGCGGTGGTCCGCTTGGTGGCTGCCGAAGAACCCGAAGGAGGAGGAGAAAAATCGGGAGAGAGAAAATGGGTGAAGGCCGAAAAAAAGGGGGAGAAGAAAGAGAGAGAAAATAAGTGTGGGGGGAAAATTTTGGGGTTTATATAGTTAAACCTTTTTGGGGCTTAGGGAATTGTGGTTGGGCTATCATTTAATGGTTGACACTTGGCATAGTTGGGTTCCTCTAACCCATTTTAAAATCCTTTTTATTAAAGCTTGTTTAAATAATTTTCAAAGCATGACTAAATAAAATATTGGAAAAATTCACATCAATAATCCCAACTATGAACACTCTTCCAATATTAATCCCAACTAAGGATTATTCTAGTATAATCCTAACTTTATCGATTGTCTTCACAAATTGATCCATTACAGTTATAACCTTGTTTAACGAGGTTAATTTGCTTATGTGGCGCAATCTAATTCGCGAGATTTTTATTTTTCTTTTTTCTTTTAATATCTTCACATCTCATTCTCTCTCTTTCCCTCCACACACCTTCTGCGACCACCATATCTCTCTCTTTTTCCTCAAACTGTTGAAATAACCCACATGCCATCCATCCTCCCACCTAATCACCCACACACCGGCCACCACCCCTCCACCAAAATCAACAACCACACGTCAACCGCTGCACCTCCCTCACTTATCCTCACCGCCTCGCCGAGTCCCCAATAGCTTCTTGCGGTGCACGTCCCCAACACCTCACCATCTTCCCTCCAGTCCACCCCCTCAAGCCCACCTCCAAACTCTACTCCGCCAACTCGCCCCCCACCTTTAGTCCCCAACCTCATCATCCCCTCCCTCAAATAAATCACGCTCAGCATTTAGGTTTGAAAGTGAAGAAAATCTGAAGTAAGAATCGAGAATTTCAGAGTTGATTTAACACAAAAATTAACAGCAAAAACACTCGAACAATAAATTGGACGCAAAAATTAAGGAAATAGAAAAAACCTCAGCGGCGATTGTACTTGCCTCTTGGCGGTTGCTGCGAGAGACGGCTTTCTTGGCGGTTGCGCTAGCGCCGAGTGTTCTTGCCTCTACCGGCCACGGAGGAGAGATAAAGGAGTGAGAAGCTGTAGGTGTTGGCGGTAATTGTACTGGGTTTTTCTGGTGGGTTTGGGTAATTGTGGTTGTGATTGTGTGTATGATTGTGTGCGTGGTGGTTCCGGTGGGGGTAGATTCTGTATTAGTTGTGTAAGTGGTGGTGGTTGTGGTCGTGAGATGGTGGTTAACGGTGGGTGTGGTGGTGTGTGATGGTGGGTAAGGTGGTGTGTGGTAGTGGTCAACGGTGGTTAGGTGGTGGGTGGTGGATTATTGACTTAAGTAAATAAATTAAGAAAAATTACAAAAATTACCGGTTTAGTAAGTCACTGGGTCGGTTGGGATCGTTTTGGGAAGATGCACCCCATATTTTGGATTATACTGGAATAATTCTTAGTTGGGATTAATATTGGAAGAGTGCCCATAGTTGGGATTATTGATGTGAATTTTTCCTAAAATATTTGATTACTTAAAATCATTAAATAATCTTTTTCACTTTCAAATAGTCAACATTCTAAGAAGTAAATTCTTTAAACACTAAAAGATATATATAAATATACATTAAAATATATTTATAAAATTCATAAAATTATAGGGGATTACGGTCTACCCCTCTTAAAAGAAGTTTCGTCCCAAAACTTGTCACGAAAACCCTCACGATTTCAATTTTTTTGACTCAAACTTCCATTTGGAAATACTTGTGTCACAACGTGTGCACACTTTACCACTTTAAAACCACTTGTGTTACTCATGAACACACTTTTCCATGCGGAGAACCAATTTATTTTGCACCAACATGTGCAAATTGCCAAAATAAGCATAAAAATGCATAAAAATACCATAAAATAAGGCAAAAAGCTCGAAATTCTATTGCATTCTACCCCCTTAAAGAAAACGAGTACGCCCTCGTAACTCACCTCAATGAATAACTCGGGATATTTCTTCTTCATTTCATCTTGAGCTTCCCATGTTGCCTCTTCGGACTCATGGTTAGACCAAAGACACTTTTACAATATTCACATCCTTATTGCGTGTACTATGCACCTTTTTATCCAAGATTTTCCACGAGGCCTTTCCTCATACGTGCGAGGCTACTATCAATTTGAATTCTTTCAGGCTCCAAGACATGATTCTCATCAGGGATATATCTCTTGAGTTGGGAAATATGAAACACATCGTGCATTTTCTTAAATTCCATTGGCAAAACCAACTTATGAGCAACCTTCCCAATTCTTTGCAACATCTCATATGGGCCAACATACTTGGCACTTAATTTGCCCTTCTTACCAAATCTCATCACTCCTTTAGTCGTGACACTTTCAAAAATCACCAACTGCGAATTCATCTTCTCTTCGCTTCAAATCAGCATAACTTTTCTGCCTATCCTGAGCAGCTTGAATTCTAGCCTTGAATCAACTTTACATTCTTAACGGTCTCCTCAATAAATTCTATCCCCAATACTATATTCACACTAAAATCATTCCAGCAAATGGGACTTCTACACTTCCTTCCATACAACGCCTCAAAAGGAGCCATCTTAATGCTCGCATGGTAACTATTGTTATACGAGAACTCAATCAAGTCTAAGTGATCTTCCCAACTACCTTGGAAATCAATTGCGCACGCTCTCAACATATCTTCCATAATCTGATTGGTCCTTTCAGTCTGACCATCGGTCGCGGGATGAAAGCGATGCCCATCTTCAACGTTGTTCCAAGATTCAATTGGACATTTTGCCAAAATTTCGAGAGGAATCTCGAATCACGATACGAAATAATGTCCATCGGGACTCCATGCGGTCTCACTACATGCTTGATGTACATCTTCGCAAGTTGCTTCTTCTTCCATGTCTCTTTGATCGGAACGAACACGGCAGACTTCGTCAGACGGTCCACGATAACCCAAATAGTATCATTGCCATTTCTCGTCTTCGGCAAAGCGGTCACAAAGTCCATCGATATAGAATCCCACTTCCATCCAGGAACTTCCAAGGATTGAATCTTCCCCATTGGTCTCTTATGGTCTATCTTTACAATCTGACAGGTCAGACACTTTGACACGAATTCAGCGACTTCACGCTTCATATTCGGCCACCAATAAATCTCCTTAAGATCCTTATACAACTTGTCACCCCCACGGTGCACATAATATGGAGTATTATGCCCCTCATCCATAAGTCTTCTCTTAAGCACTTCACATTTTTGTGGTACACACCACCTTCCCTTGAACCTCGAGCTTCCATCACCATGAATCTTAAAGTCCACTTCCTTACCTTGCTTCATATTCTCCTTAATCTTATCTAGGTGCTCGTCTCCAACTTGACCCTCTTTGATCTCATCGAAAGCCGACAACCCCAATGACAAATCACTCAATCTTGCCTCGATCTCCCCGGGATTTAGAATTTCTAGGCTAAGCCTTTGCATATCTCGGCACAATTCCTCGGGAACTACCAACACATTCATGCTATGGATTGATTTCCTACTCAAAGCATCGGCAACTACATTCGCCTTTCCTTCATGATCTTTTGGATATATAGGTCATAATCTTTGATCGGCTCTAACCATCTTCTCTGCCTTATATTGAGATCATTCGGGTGAAAATGTACTTCAAACTCTTATGGTCAGTAAAGATCTTACAAGATGCCCCATATAGGTAATGTCTCCAAATTTTCAAGGCAAACACAATAGCGACTAACTCTAGGTCATGGGTAGGATAATTAGACTCATACGAATTCAAGCAGGCGATCACCTTCCCGTTCTGCTGCCCAGATTACATGTAACAACCCAAATTTTTAAGAGTGTTTTAATCATCATTATTAGTCAAAATTATATATTAAATACTCTTATTATATTTAAGATGGAACTAATGATCTTGTTGGTGTTGATATTATATGTTATTTATATGTAGCAAGTAATACCTTAGACGCGTTTAATTATAATTTGTAAGTTAAATATTTTATTAGCTTAAGTATACTATTATAATTCCGAAAATGAGTTTGAATAGTTTGGGGCTTGATTGAATATAGTTATATGTTCGTAGTAGCATATTTGCGGGTAATTTATAGAAATGAGTTAGTAAGTTGTATTGTAGGAATATTTGGGAGTTAATTAAAAAAAGGAAAGAAAACCAAATTACTACCCCCTAAGTCGGTTCTAAGAGGAGTCTTAGAACTTCCTCCTCTCCACGATC
Organism: Beta corolliflora; assembly: GCA_947648045.1. Taxonomy (NCBI): domain Eukaryota; kingdom Viridiplantae; phylum Streptophyta; class Magnoliopsida; order Caryophyllales; family Amaranthaceae; genus Beta; species Beta corolliflora. The sequence goes on along the minus strand of CANSZD010000187.1, from coordinate 179,805 downwards.
TTCATTTCCTCTAAAACTCCAAACCCTTGATTTTCTCTCTCTCACTTTGTGAAATCTCCTCCATAGCTTTCACTTTCTCTCTCTGCCTTGCCAGTCGCCGGGAGCTTCATCGCCTAGCGGCGTTGTGGTCCGCCTTTTCTCTCACCCCTCTGCGGCGTTATTGGTTCTCTGGTCCTATTTCCCCCCTGTTCGTGTTCGTGCTCTACGTACATGCGGTGGTGGAGTTCGACGCGGCTCTTGGGTCGAGTCTTGCTTGCCACCACCGACGGGTGGTGCTGCTTCTTGCCACTTTTGTGCGGTGTTGCCGCTATAATCGCGGCCCATTGTGAGGTGCCACACTCACTTTTCTTTTCTCTTTGTTTTCATTCTTGAACTTTGGTTTGATTGAGATGTTTAATGTTAATATATGGGTTTTGAATTATAAATTATTAATCCATCAATTAAATTGATGAGTAATTGTTGATTATACTTCGATTTTCTTGCCGAGCTATATGAGTAATTCTTCTTTGAAATTTTGGGTTATGTGTGTAAAATATTGATGGTTGTTAAAATTGAATCACAACGAGTATTTAATCAAGTTAAACTTCAAATATTATTTTGAATCAATTTGAAAGTTTGATTCAGTATGGTGTGTTCTAAGTGTATAATGTTATTCTTTGAGGAGTTAGAATTTGGACATGGATTATGGTAGATAAGATGAGTTCTTTGGACTAAATTATGGTATTTATACTGCATCTACGATTACTATAATAAATTGAGTTGTATTCCAGATTTCACAATTCCTTTACTAACTTAAATCCTTTACCACTCATGTAGTGTAACTTATGGTGTAGTATTATTGTTGAAGTTGGAGTATTGGAAGTTCTTGAGTGCGAAGGAGATTTTTGCGTTACATGTTAAAGGATCTTATTGAATCTCTTAATAAGCTTATAAGAAATGTACTCAATATGACTATAAATATTTGTCTATTCGTTTAAAATGGGGTGTAGAGTAAGTCGAGTACTATTTGGCATAAATTTCTATTTTCAATTACCTAAATCGAGATCTAATTATTGTTTATGAGTTGGAAAGTTGCGGAAAGTGACATAGTTAACTATAATGGGTATATTTTCAGCTTTCCTATGTGTTTTAAGATTATGATCTATATTAGATTAATGGACCTATTTGATGTGAATATGGAACTATATAGAGTTGATTCAGATTGAAGTATGTGGTATGAATTATAGTGATATTGAATGATTTGATGAGTTCATTTGATTGTAAAAATCATTGATTATGTTGATTGATTTGATCATGGTGGGAGAAAGATTGTACCTTTGTTGATCTTGATTTCTTAAGAAGATATTAATCGTGGAAAATGAAAGATTACATGGACTAACTATTCGAGATATAGATGTTATGTTATATTATCTTCGCCCGAATAGGGAAGATATTGGATTGATTGATATTCGCCGCATGTGGCAAGATATTCAACCGTCCTCTTCTCTAGCGTGGCCGGTCGGGTCTCCCGGGTCACATAAAAGCTTGAGTTGAGGGGTGTGCACACTATAGGTTATTGGCCATTGAAATTATTGGTAAACCGGCCGGAGCTCCCGGGTTTACATTATGATAGACCGGCCGGGACTCCTGGGTCTATCGTCTACTAATTTATTAGTGGGTCGTAGGGGCTCCCGGATCCACTCTGACTTTCTCGTTGGATTATTCGATAACTCTTGTTCAATGGAATGATCTTTGGATTTGATAATAATTGATGTTTGTTCCTCGTTTTGTATTTGATTATCAAAGATAAATCACTCATGAGTATGGACTCAATGAATCGTTATTAATGTCTTAAGATACTCAAATGTCGTGACCGTCGTGACTTGTTACTTGATTACTTTGTGATGTCGGTGATGAAACTTATTGGTAATTTTATTTGACTCTATTCTCGTCTACATAGTTTATAAGGTTACTTTACTTATCATGATCATGTAACTTGTTTTGGAATTTGAGGATTATGAATATTGAGTATAATTGATCTGCCTTTCAGATACGAATACTTTAGCTTCGAATGGATATAGATTGACATAGAAGTTTTAAAAGGGGAATTTCGAGATAAGAATATAATGAGAATTTGAGCTATACTTTTATCTTTTGGAATATATTTCAATACTTTCTTGTTACGTTTAAGGTGGAGTCTTGGTACTCGGCTTTTTTGCGACGTGTCTTTGTATTTGTGTTTGTTTGTGGTTGTTGTTCTTTCCCTTTGGGTTTAAACTGTGATGACCCATGTACCTTGTACAATGGCGAGCGGTTGGCACTAGAGCCGGGTTTCATGTTGGATTTGCGATTGACGTGAGGATGATAATTCATAGAGGACCGTTGTATATTGAAGAGTTTCGGATGTAAATATTTACTTAGGTTGATATATGTATTATTTAAGTTATTATTGTTAAAGTTGATTCAAGATATCTTAGATGAGTTTGTAATATTGAGTAGTTTCATTGAGGTTGTTTCCGCGAGGCGTCGATGATTTGGGTTTTGAGATTGAGAATATTATATTTTGTTGAGTTTGCAAACAAGTTTAAATTATTTTCCATTTTGGGTTGTCCAATTTTTAGGGGAAATTCTGCCGAAATTTCGAGTCAAATTTTGAGATCAATGTATTGAGATATTTATGAAGCGTGTTTAAGGATCGGGGTGTTACATTTACATCCCAAACCATTCTTTGAAGCATCACTATACACCTCAAATCCCTCATTTCCATCGGGGCGGGGTTAAAAGCGGGTGCAAGGTCAAACGCTCCTTCAAAATGCGAAAAGCTTCTTTGCACTTCGACTCCACTCAAAATTTGACTCTTTCTTCATCAAATTGGTCATTGGCCTTGCTATCTTCGAGAAATCTCTCACAAATCTCCTATAATAGCCAACTAATCCCAGAAAACTCCTAATATCTGACACATTCTTCGAAGTAGGCCACTCACTAACAGCTTAAATCTTTGCAGGATCCACAGAAACTCCTTCTTTGGACACATAATGACCCAAAAATGCTACTTTTTCCAGACGGAACTCACACTTAGAGAACTTGGCATACAATTGGTTCTTCCTAAGCGTCTCCAATATTATCCTCAAATGCTCATCATGCTCTTCTTCACTCTTTGAATAGATCAAAATATCATCAATGAACACCACAATAAACTTATCTAAGAACTCATGGGATATCTTATTCATCAAATTCATAAATATAGCCAGAGCATTGGTCAGTCCAAACGGCATCACAGTAAACTCATAATGATCATAACGCGTCCTAAACGCAGTCTTAGGTACGTCCTTATCAGCTACCCTGAACTGGTGATACCCCGAACGCAAATCAATCTTTGAAAACATACTCGCTCCATTCAACTGGTCGAACAGGTCATCTATCCTAGGCAAAGGATACTTGTTCCTAATGGTCGCATTGTTTAACTCCCTACAGTCAATGCACAACCTCATACTTTCATCTTTCTTCTTCACAAACAATACAGGAGCTCCCCAAGGTGATGCACTAGGCCTAATATAAACTTTATCCAACAGTTCTTACAATTGCGTCTTCAACTCGCTCATCTCAGGAGGTGCCATTCTATATGGTGCCTTAGATATAGGTGCAGTACCAGGAACTAAGTCTATGGTGAACTCAACGGCTCTTTCAGGCGGCATACCAGGAATCTCACTTGGAAACACATCCATAAACTTATTAACAATTGGTACGTCCTCAATCTTCAATCCAACCTCTTTACTTACATCTTGCACGCTACAAAATACAACTCACATCCCTTCTTCATCAACTTCTTCACTTGCATTGCAGAAATGACCCAAAGCTCTTAGGCTTCCCAAAGCGTCGATACGAAGTCAACTTCCCCGAAGGGCTTCTCAACACTACTTTCGAGGCTTCACGAGTCTATTTTAGCCTTATAGAAACCTAACCAATTCATCCCAAGAATAACGTCTAGGTCTCCCAGATTGAACTCTATCAAATTAGAAGGAAAAACACAGTCTCCTATCTTCAAAGGTAAGTCTCTATACAACTTGGTACACCTTATGACTTCTCCAGTAGGTATACTAACAGGCAGGTCAATTACTTCAAAGTCTACCAACCCCAAAAATTTAATAACGGACGATGAAATAAATGAATAGGTCGCCCCAAAATCAAATAATGCTTTAACGAGAACGGAGTTAATAGAAAAAGTACCAAAAACTACATCGGCAGATCTTTCAGCTTCATTGCGACTCATCACGAACAACTTACCGGGAGCTTTATTACAGTTTGTTGTTGTTTCTCTCACTAGCGGAGCTTCTTGTAGCTTCCTTGGTTGTTCTGCGCCCCTATAGGCTTCGAACCCTAATTTCCCGATTGGTTGAACCCAGACCTTCCCTGATTACCACTCCCATTACCATTCCGCTCTTTCCTTTGCTTGGTGAAGCACTCAAATTCTCTATGCCCCTTCTTTTAGCAGTAATGACAGGTTACTAGGTCTCCTTTACAGTCTCTACCAGGGTGGTTCTTGTTACACTTCTTACAGTTGTAACTCCTCTCAGACTGGCCCTTATTATATTCCTTCCTTGGAAATTTCCATTCCCATTTCTATTCCTCTTAAAATTCCCCTGCTTTCCTCCAGCATTGAAATCTTTTCTTTTCTCACCCATTACAACGTTCTTCTTGTCACGCCTCGACTAAAGACCATAAATATGGGCGGCTCTTCCATAAACAACATCTAGGGATGCAAAAATCTCACCACCTAACCCCAGTTGGATTTCCTTAGTCAAACCTTGCTCAAATCTTTGAGCTTTTAGCTCTTCGGTAGCTCCGACCTCCCGGTGCGAACCTAGACAATGCTATGAACTTGCTATAGTACTTAGAAATGGTCATACTCCCCATCCTAAGGTTTATGAACTCCTAAGCCTTTTGTTTTCTCATAAAAGCAGGGTAAAATTTTCCTCTTAAAGCAGTAATAAAGGAATCCCAATTAAACCATTCTACAGCACTAAGTCTAGTTCCATTCTCTTTCAACCATAAGTCACCCTCATCTTTCAGATATAAAACAGCTTGACCTACTTTCATAGCCTCACGACAATTTACAACCCCAAAAATCTTTTCAAACTCCCTAATCCAACTCTCTAAGAATGTAGGGTCAGCTTGCCCTTTAAAGTACGGTGGCGTAATCTTAGCTAGTCTTTCAAACATGTCCCCAACAGGATCGGGACGCTCAGCTCTTTCGTGAGTCAAGTCTCTGCCAATAAGCGAATATCAGAAGCTAAGGCGTTATCGTTGTTTGCCATTTTACTTCGCGACCTGAAATTTAACGTAAATCTACTTTAGGTTTCGATTCACAATTTATTGCCATTCTCTACGAAGGCATCACTTGATTTGACCATACAAGGTCGCATCAACATACAATTCTTTATGGAATCATAACAACATTAACTTCACACACTATGAACCATAATAACCATATACTCATTCATGAATAAATATTCACATCACCAATTCATATATATATGAGGATAAAATAAAATTCAATCACAACAATAGAATAAAATATTCCCCATTCGCGTACTAAAATAAAGTCTTGCTCACTTTTGATTCCTCAAAATGATGATGATAATATTTTTTTCCAATCCATAATAACTATGCTTATTCCTTAACCAAGACAAAGATACTAAAGACAGAAATTTAAACCATTATAACTTGACTACTTATCCAACAACTAATCTTAAAGCATAAGTAAAAAGTCTACGGAGATACATTATCAGTCTTATCTTCCAAATCTTCATTGTCCTCATCCTCTTCTGATTCAGAATCAGTATGCCCACCAAAAACAATCCTCATAATGGCAGTGTAGATATCCTTTCGGGTATGCCCCCTATCACGGTCAAATTCCTGAATAACCTCATCACCGCTATCAGGATTGCTAACTTTCAACACACGGCGCATCTCCAAATCTATGCTAGTGTAGCTATTACAATCAGAATTAGACTCCATATCGGACTCATCATCACTCAATACAATTGGGTTGAAGTAGCTTCCTAGTCGAGCAGCTTGACTATCTGACATGACTAGAGATCCTATAACAGATGAATACGACATCTATAAGTACATAGTTCCCTCACTTAGCGTATATTCCCAACAATAAACAATAAGCAAGAATAAGCCGATAATTTAAAGCTAGGAATAACACTAAGCGAGTTAATCGAGATAAGAAAAACATAAACATCTTTGAACAAAATATTTAAATGCGGACATATAATATTTCAATCCTATATACCCTTCTTATACTGCCCATCTCTCACAAAATTAATAAAGCAACTAAAATAAACTAGAAGTACTAAAATAAACAACTAGTGAATAATATATATAATTTTCGAAAATATGGGAAAGAATCGAAAATTTTAAAATAAAGAAAAAGAAAATTTTCGGACTTCAAAAAAAATTCGAACCGAATAAAAAAATAATTCGGACCTCTAAAAAAAATAATTCGAACCAAATAAAAAAAACACCACAAATAATTTCAAACCTATTTTTAAAATTTGAAACATGTTTCGAAAAGTGATTTAAGCACAACAAATAAGTAGGAGCTCGTTTTCTTTGAAATTCATTTTTAAGTAACTAGGCGCCTAAAATTTAAGGTTGGCACGAAAGGCCAATAAAAACCTAAGCTTTGATATCACTTTGTAACACCCCGACAATTCTCTATTTTGCAAAATACCTTTTTAATATAAAACTTAGAGAATTACCAAAGCATTATCGCCCGTGTGATAACGTATCGGCTTATTCAGAATTTTACAGCGGAAAATAAATAAACAACTTTGAAAATAATAAACTTAGTAAACCAAAAGTCAAACTCCAAAAACCAAAGTCAAAGTCAACCAAACCAAAGTCAAAGTCAACCAAACCAAAGTCAACCAAATTTAACCACTATAGAGTATAAAAATTAAACACAAGCTCTCCACGAATCCCGAACCCATGATGCATCATCTTCGAACTGAAATGGACAAAACACTATTGATCCCGAGAGATTGCTCACCAAATGGGTCATCACAGGATCAATAAGGCATAGCCATGATCGACATACACAACAAAAGCACGTAATCAGCAAAGCTGAGTACTACATAGTAAACAAATATAAAACCTAACATGATACTAATAAACATTAAGGCAAAGATAAATAATAATATAATAACATAACAGACTACTTTATTGAACTTGACTCTACAACTTAAATTAATTATAATTTAGATTGAATAGGCAATGGAAAGAGTTGTCGAAACCAAACCAGTCTTCAATTTAGAAGACGAAGTACGGGCGCGACTCCATACTCCCCTGACCAACGAAATCGAGGAACCTTTTAAATAAAATGGGACACGATGATCAATCCGGTCCCAAGAAAAGCCATGGGCTACCACTAGGGGTGTTAATGAGCCCGGGTGGCTCGCAAACTATTCGAGCTCGGTCAAAGCTCGGCTCGATGGGGCTTGGCTCGAGTTCGGGATCGGCTCGAGACCATAACGATCCGAGCCTGAGCCTCCTTAAGTTCGGCTCGATAGTTCGTGAGCAAGCTCGAAAATATTTAGATAGTCTTTATGTAAAAAAGTAATGTCCCACATCGATAAAAAAAAGTAAACACCAACCTTGCTTTTCCTATATAATCTTATTACCCTTTAAGTCTTTAACTATAATTATTGTTTGATTTGTCTTATTTTATGATGTTGGACGGTCATTAAATATGCAAGATCCAAAAGCTTGAACTTAGTATAAAATTAATTATTCTACTATAATTTCATCACTTTAATGCATCTTGGAAAAAATAATCAACACAGCTAGCAAACCTTACATATTACATTTGCAGAACCACATGGCATGATGGCAGTACGTATTATAGAACATGCAGGGAAATTAATTTTGTTGGGTTCTAGCAATCCCACATCGGCGAGGAATGAAAGGTAGAACATTACAGTTGCTTATATAAGGCTGAACCAGACAAGCAACTCATACACCTTTTCTTGGCTCTTGTTGTAGCTCCAATAGTGGAATCTTCGGTTGGGATTTTAGAAGTCCCACATTCGATAGGAAGCAAGGGGTAACAAGGCACCTGTGTATTAAAGGGGCTTGTATAGGTAGGAGTGTAATGTATGATTGTTGGGCCTTACATATTTAATAAGGATTAGCCTGACAATTATACTTATACTTATGAGTTTGACAAGATTTCATTGGGCTTTTCCTGAATAAAGGCCTGGTGGATGTAAGTTGAGTCGAATTTTCTTTTAATTTTTGAAATTCAAGTTCACGAGCCGAGCCTCGAGCTGAGCTTGGCTTTGCTCTTTTCGAGCTCGAGCCGAGCCTGAATCTTTGAGCTCGTCGAGCTTCGAGCTCGAGCCGAGCTCGACCATAATCATTCTCGAGCCGAGCCGAGCTTGGACATGTTCGGTCTCGGTTCGGCTTGTTAACACCCCTGGCTACCACCATGTACTCCAACTCATACTAGTCCAACACTTCAGACGTGTACAAGTCTAAAGCTTATTGCTATTCACTTTCCACTTTAAGTAATTAATAATTTATTTACTTGTTATGACTCACAAAGGTAAGACAAGCAATATAATCATCAAGGATACATAAACTTCCATTTTTATCTTAGGATTAGATAAGGTGATCATCAACTTAACAATCCAAGAATAATTCCAATTATTAATTCCATAACCATTATTTATTTGTTGATCCAAGTCAACAATCAACCAACCTTTCATAGGTGAATAACCAACTTACCAAATAAGGCCCTCGGTCCTTATAAAGTAATTAAATAATCCAAAGGGAACAACAACATGATCCAATGCATGATCCAATAACAACATAATTATTAATCCCTCATGTGAATTAATAAAAGAAAGTTCCCAATCCCATATGATTGCATCAATCATCCATACAAACATAGCATAACCAGCATATTCAACATGTTTCACACAACGACATAAAACACGCAATTTCACTTGAATATAATTCACATATGAACTATAAATAGTTCCTTATGCATGATACTACATCAATCCCATCCTTTGTACATGATACTAATCCAACCAACACATAGGTATGTACGTACCTTGTGTGGACGATGTGCTTAGGCCACTTTAATAATCTTAGAAGTCGCCTAAAGAGAATTCTCCGCCTACCAACAATCAATACAACCACTAATCAATACTTAATCAAAATTCCAGCAACATTAAAATATGTTAAACCCTCTTTAAAAGTGTTTAAAAATCCTTTTTGACCATTAAAACTTCACTATTAATATCTCCTAGTATAGTATAGTACCACTATACTAGTCATTAAAAATCCTCAAAAATCCATCATAACCATAACAATAAAAATTACAGCAACTTATAAGGAGTTCAAAACCCTTTAAAACATGCTTAGACATAATCATAATCATAAGAGTACCCAATTTCACTAGTGGAAAAAACCTTATCTGACACAAGATAACTGATCCGGTTTTTCGAAGACCGGATCAGTTAAAATTAACTGATCCTGTCATTTATCATCCCGAATCAGTTATTTCAAGTTTTCATGGCGCAAAAGTCTGATCAAATAAACTGATCCGGTCATTTTTAGACCGGATCAGTAAATTGGCCCAAATCACGCCATCAGCCCACAGCCCAGGATGATACTCTTTTTAGCGCCCCTTATTTCACAGCCCAAAACCCTAATTAAACACCCCCTCACCAGCCATCTCTCCCTCTCTCGTCAGTCCTCCTCTCTCACCCTCTCTCCTTCCCTCTCCTCCCCAAGTTCCCATCCTCGACAGTAGCACCAACAACAACTCCACAACAAGCCATCCCTCTTCCCATCGTCTCACCACAGCCCACAACCCTTCATCCTAATCTTCCTGTTAGATCTACGGTTTAATATTTTTGCGCCACCACCATCTTCACCCTTCATCGAAATTTTGGTGTCTTGATTGGATGCCTGGTCGAGTTTCTCCTCCGACACCGCCACCACTGATGGCACGGATTCAAGCAGCTTAAAAATTCACCATTTTCTCACTCGCGGTTTAATTTCTTGCACCACCACCATGGCACCATCTACCTGTTGGATCTAGGGTTAGATGCTAGATGTTGTGTATGTTTAAGAACACTTTCCAATCAGGGTTTCTGTCCATTTTATACAGTCTTGGGTATGTTTTTGTTTCGATAAATTTAACTTTTTTTATTTTTATTATTGTTATAAGGTAATTATGATTTCTATTTCTTTGTCATACAGGAGCAAGCCTCTGCAGATTTGGGATAAAGAAGGTAAATGTTCGTGCTTTTGAATGGTTGAGTTGATGTCTGTGACTTAAATTTTGAAGTATATGTTCATAATAAGAAGGAGAACTAGCTTGTTTAATCTTTTATTTTTGTTTTTGCTGACTACATGTATCTTGTTTTTAATGGTAACTGTTTGAAAAATACAGGACTGTGAAAAAAAAAAAGATGCTTTTGTTTTCAGTACAATATTTATCACGTTGTTATTTGCGGCTACCAGTGAAAGAATCAAAGTTATGGTTGTGTGGGGTTTTGTGATATGTGAAAGATATGGACTTGCTTTTTATTATTTGGAAAACAGAATCATACATGTATGGTTTAGTCTAGTGTAAACTGTAAACTGTAAACTGAAGCTAAGAAGTTGCTTCAGATTGATGATTTAACTTCACTGAAGATAATTATGGGTTTCTTTCACATCTTGTAGAAGTAAGTATTTTACTCATATTCATTAGAGAGTATCTTATGGAGTGCCTTGCGGGAGATGAAGGTGCGTGCATCATGTTCGCCTGTTGTAGGTCGTTGTGGTCATCTTTTCAGATGCATATTTCTATGGCGTCTGGACTTGCCCCTCGCTTAGGAGAACTTCCAAAACAAAGATGCCGACAAATGAATATTAGCGAGAAAGTGACGGGAGTAGAGGGGATTCTACTATTTATATACTTTTCTTGATCTACATTTTTTCTAGTGGATTAGAGGCCAAATCTGGTAAAGTAGTAATTGAGTTTGTTTTTGGTCCAATGTCATATCTCTAACTACTTTGACCTGAATTAGTCTCTCACTTACGCCACACCCCAAAATATTCCCATGACCTGATGTAGCCCCAAGCTTGGCTCGTCCACCCCATCAACACTTTGTGTATGCCCAATTTGACCCAGCCTGGTATAGTGGTATTGGCCAGGTTGACCTACCCACCCTGTCCAATAATCAGCCTACAAGTAGCACCACATCGTTTCTTTGGTGTATGCAAGATTAAATCTTGGTACGATTGATACCAAAGAAAGGCTTCAATGAGTATGCCACTGTCCCTATAAAATAAAAAATATGCGAAGTTATGCTAGATTTAGCTACCTGTGTTTAGTTTCCGGACTCAGCCGTATTGTGATTTGTGAAAAATTTGCATGTTTTGGTCCTACATGAAGTGGCAAGTGTTAGTACCTACGTAGTATTGAGTATTAGGCATGAGTACTTGAGTATTGAAGTGAACTATTAAGGCTAAATACAGATTCAGGGAGTCTCTTATGTTGAGGCGGGAATCTTTTGAAGCAATCTGGCAATCACATCCTATGGTAGAAGTAGGAATCTTCATATTGTTGCAACTTGCAACTAACTTCTGCAGTCATTAGATGAGTAAATCATTGCCTCGATTTGTCGTCACATCCTTAGAAATATCATCACAAACCAATCTCCACTATAGAAGCAGCATCACCAAGCTTCCTTTTCTGAATTGAATTTTGTAAGTCGTATAATCAAGCTGATCCTCATTTTCAGGTCCACAATGATTAGACTTTCTACAACATATATGCAATAATGGAATAAGCTTGTATGAAGATGACTTAAAGTTTCTTGTCTTAATAAGGTATTATTTATGTTTTGCAGAGTCGACACTTAGAAGTACAGTTAGTATGCGATCAATATGGCAATGTTGCAGCATTGCATAGCCGTGATTGCAGTGTTCAAAGGCGGCACCAGAAGGTGGGTACCTAGTTGACAATTTTGTTTTATTTCCCTTAGTTTTAGTATGTCCTGGGTCTAACATATGCTTCTCAAAGGGACTTATTTTATGATTTTTGTAAGCAACATATATCTTATGGATTGTTAGGCAAACATGATATTGAATGGTTCTATCTCAATTGATCAGATTATTGAAGAGGAGCCAATAACTGTAGCTTCACCAGAAACAGTGAAGAAACTCGAGCAGGCAGCTAGAAGGTTGGCCAAATGTGTAAATTATGTTGGAGCAGCAACTGTTGAATATTTGTACAGCGTGGAAACTGTGTAGGGATGATGCAGACTCCTGCATTTCAACCTAATTTCCTCTGGAGTTGAACAATCTCACAGCAATGTCCTGATTGCATGCCTTGCTTTAAATGTTTTTTATTTTATTTTTTCCCAACATATCATCATATATGTTTATTCCCATCTTTCAAGTAACGTCAACCATGCCTTGTGAAGTTTCAACTACACGCCTGCACCTGCTCATTTAAAATCTCATTCTTTTCTAATAAATTATGCATCTTGCACTTTTTTTTTTTCTATTCATTGTTATTTGAAGAAAATGTTGGATATAATGTGCCACATTTTAAATTATCTTTCTTGCATATGCTAAATGCAGGTGGAGCACCATGTTACTGAGTGGATTGCTGAAATAAATATTCCAGCTGCTCAGGTTGCAGTTGGCATGAGTATCCCTCTTTTCAAAATTCCTGGTAAATGACTGGTTCCCTTTCTGATTATATATTTTTTGTATTCCATTGTTCGCGTTTGTGAGATGTCCTGTTTGTGCAATTTCAAAACAGAAATTAGGTGATTTTATGGTAAGGAACATGGTGGGGATTATGATGCTTGGAGAAAAGCATCAAATCCAGACTACTGCTCACACAGGATTACTTGCTTCTCAAGCTCAGACATCTCAAGCTTCTTCTTTTCTTTTTCCCAGTTCTAGAGCTTACAGAAAATTTCTTGGTCTAAGGTACCTAAGCTTTGTCATTAGAGTGCTAAGTTGAGCTACATTGATAGACATTGTAAAGGATTCTTATGCATCAATTGAGCATAAAATGCTTAATAAAATGAGTATTGATATATACTACTGATTTTGTATCGATTAATTATGAAAAAATGCAAAAAAAAAAAAAAATTTTTTGGTTTTTGGGGTGGTCAACTGCTCCGGTTTTGGGTCAAATCGGAGCAGTTAACTTGATTAACTGCTCCGGTTTTGGGTCAAAATCGGAGCAGTTAACTTGCTTAACTGCTCCGGTTTTGGGTCAAAATCGGAGCAGTTAACTTGCTTAACTGCTCCGGTTTTGACCTAAAACCGGATCAGTAAATGATTAACTGATCCGGTTTAGGACCGGATCAGTTAATCATTGCGAACTACTGCGAGCCCATCCGATCTGGACGAAAATCGGATCGGTAAGCCCTGTTTTGACCGGATCGGATGGGCTTCTTTCCACTAGTGTTTGATAAACTATAATATAATACTATGATTTTCCAATTCATAAAACCCTAAGAATATGTACTTTGATACTTAAAACCCTAGTTTAAACATGATAAATAAATCTGAAATTTAATTACTTTATTATATAAATTACATAATCTGAAATTTATATTTAAATCATCAAACTATAAACTTTAATCATGAAAACATTAAATCAATCCTTAACATATAAACTTAACATTTAATAAAAATAGAGGAGGAAGAACTAAACCAAAGAAAAAGGAGGGAGGGAGGAAGACAGCGGCACAAGGGGAGGTGGCTGCCGTCGGGCTGCTGCGGCCGGTGCTCGGCGGCAGTGGTTCGGCTGGTGGCTGCCGAAGAACCCGAAGGAGGAGAAGAAAAATCGAGAGAGAGAGAAAATTGGTGAAGGCCGAAAAAAAAGAGAGGGGGAAGAAAGAGAGAGAGAATAAGTGTGGGGGAAATTTTAAGGTTTTGGGGTTTATATAGTTAACCCTTTTTGGGCTTAGGGAATTGTGGTTGGGCTTTAAATAATCATTTAATGGTTGGCACTTGGCATAGTTGGGTTCCTCTAACCCATTTTAAATTCCTTTTTACTAAACTCAAAGGTGTTTAAACTGTTTAAATAATTTTCAAAGCATGACTCAATAAAATATTTGATTACTTAAAATCATTAAATAATCCTTTTGACTTTCAAATAGTCAACATTCTAAGAAGTAAATTCTTTAAATACTAAAAAAAATATATAAATATGCATTAAAATATATTTATAAAATTCATAAAATTATGGAGGATTACAACTCTAGTTAGAGTAGGGTCAGTTACACCAAGGATCCAAGTGGACCCCTGGTCAAGGATATTCCCAGATGCATCTAGGGTAACCCAAGCAACATCACCATCAGATAGTCTCTTCTTATCAAGGGTTGTCGTCGAGATGTGTCACAAAAGTGCCATCGCACTCAGCATTTGGACGATCCCATGAAGTCTTATAAATAGTCTTTCAAGGAATAAACTGTTGCAGGGTAGCGCACGAAACGTGTCATAAACATAAAACCTGAAGAATAAGTATGCACAAAGTGATTAATAGCAAGCAAAGGTAACACATATCTTATCAATTGAATAAACTCCCAGCATCCAGCCAATTATAACAACTAACACAATAGCAAAGGAGAACAGAAAATCGAGCTTACAAATTCAAAATCACAGTGTAGTAAATCATACAAAATTATCAGCAATCAAGTAATTAACTATCATGGGATAGATTGTTGCAAAGTAGCGCACTAAACGTTTCCTAAACATGGAACCTGAATAATAACAAAGTGATTAACAGCAAGAACAGGTTACACATAGCTTATTATAAATTAAACAAACTCTCAAAATTAAATATTTTTAAATATTATCTATAAAAAATAGATAAAATATAGTAATATAAAGTTTTATATAAAAAAAAATACGCCCAACTAAACTGGACCGAAAAATCAAAACTTTTAAAAATTTGGACCAAATACCTGTCTATTTTTCATTTCGGATTAGAAGATTAAGTTGTGTGAATTGATGCGTCCAAGCTTATCGACAAAAAGGAGCACCAAACTAGTGATAATTCATTTGCATTCTGACATTTTATCAAGCTGCTCCCGCCTTGCAAATTGTGCCAGTGCGTCACCCACTTTGCAGAAGTGTCTGGAAGAAAATTAGCCTCAAGATGCTTCAAAACTATAAAAGTTCATTTTTTTCATGTTCTCAATATCAACTGTACCCCCTACTGACACATCTTTAATGCGTACCACAACACCATTGTTGCCGTTGCAGATTGTGTGGTGAACCCCTATTGCAGATTGTGTGGTGAACCCCTACTTTTGGTTTTTTTGAAGTATATTCAACGAAACCGTGCCACTCTAATTGAGTATGGTCAGTTACACCAGGGATCCAAGTAGACCCCTGGTCAAGGATATTCCCTGATGCATCCCGCGTAACCCAATCAACAACACCATCAGAGTGTCCCTTCTTATCAAGGCTCGCCATCGAGATATGTCACAACAACGCCATCGCATTTAGCATCTGGACGATCCCACAGAGTCTTTTACACAGTCTTTCAAGGAATAAACTGTTGCAAGGTAGCGCATGAAACGTGTCCTAAACATGGAACCTGAAGAATAAGTATGCACAAAGTGATTAATAGCAAGAAAAGGTAACACATAGCATATCAATTGAACAAACTCCCAGTATCCAGCCAATTATAACAACTAACACAATAGCAAAGGAGCACAGAAAATCGAGCTTACAAATTCAAAATCACAATGTAGCAATTCATACAAAATTATCAACAACCAAGTAATTAACTATCAAGGGATAGATTGTTGCAAAGTAGCGCACTAAACGTGTCCTAAACATGGAACCTAAATAATAAGTATGCACAAAGTGATTAACAGCAAGAACAGGTAACACATAGCTAATTATAAATTGAACAAACTCTCAGAAATAAATAATTTTGAAATATTATCTATAAAAAATAGAGAAAATATAGCAAAATAAAATTTTATACAAAAAAAAAACAAAAAAAAAAATACGTCCAAGTGAACAGGGCCGAAAAATCAAAACTGTTAAAAACTTGGACCAAAGACCTGTCTATTTTTTATTTTGGATTGGAAGATTAACATTACCCCTAACTAGGGCCCCAATTTGCAGATTCACCCTTAGACCTCTAAACTCTCAGGAACGGGGTTGTCAACCAAACTTTTGAAAGCAAATGTGAATCTATGCATCCAAGCTTATCGACCAAAAGGAGCACCAAACTAGTGATAAATCATTTGCATTCTGACATTTTATCCAACTGCTCCCGCCTTGCAAATTGTGTCAGTGCGTCTGTTAAATTATTTCTGCCTCTTGGAACCCACTCTACAACAATCTTCGGAGGAAAATTAGCCTGGAGCTGCTTCCAAACTATAACAGCCCAATTTTTCATGTTCTCATTATCAATTCTACCCCTTATACAACGTTAGAAGCAAAGAGCCCAATCAGGCAATCACTTGCTTAAACCCATATAATGACGTTTAAAGGTGACAACAATGAGAAGGTGCACGTGGATAAAAAATACTAGAAGACAAGCTCATATACAAGGTCTCTTAAAAATAGCCATAAAAGAGACGTTCTTTACTTCAAGTTAACGTATATGGCATGACTTGGAGGTGGCCAAAATAAGAATGATATGGACTAGCCGCCACCAGATTGAAACTACTAATGAATCGAGCTTGTCATCGAATTTGATCGTGTACTTAGATAACCCATACATTATATCACATGCGCCCGATAAGAAGGTAGTATTGACCTGCCTTTATTACCACGCGTGAATATGTTTTGGCAAGTATGGAAAATTAGGGTTGCATAGAAAGATGGAACAAAGACTTGTTACAATGGGGGCATGGGGCCACGGTCAAGTAAAAGTGTCAATGAAACTTTTAAAGAGACTCATAAACATAAGATTGAATTTTTATAACGGCAAGGGACAAATTGAATGTACTAATCCCATCATAGGTTTTATTATTCCTCAAAGTCTTCAAATGACTAATTGTTGACTATGAACAGGGATTATATGCAGTGAAGGAATATGTCCTTAGACATCCCGGTAATTACTAAATATAAATAGGAATTATATTATGAAGATAATAAAGTTAATTATTTTAGTAATCGTCTTTTCTTGCTAGAGAATAAATATGATTAATAGGACAATGTTGATTGGGCCTATAACCAAAATAGATTAATCCTATGAGGTCACACATTGTAGCACAAGTTGGACAAAGCAATCAAATCCCATTTAGAATTAGGATTGGGCCGGTCCAAAGGGGAATATGAGGATAATTAGTTCTCCTAACTTGCCTATGACTCTTCTATTATATATAGGATATAATATTAGGGTTTAGGTGATCAATTCATTTAAGCAGTTTCTTTTCACAAGAGAGAGAGAGCAAGTGAAACCCTACACTATTCCCTCTAACCGGCGCCTATACCACCTGAAAACTAGAGATTTCTTCTCTTCCGTTCTAGCAAACGTTGGTGTTCAACTAGTGCTTCGTGGGTGATTAGAGAAGCAACACTTGGGGCTCTCGGATCTTCAAAGTTTGCATACAACAGGGAAATCACGCTACAAAGGTTTGATATTTACTCCCTATTGAATGATTCATGTGTTTGATTATACTTGCGATCCTATGATAGATGTTAGAAAATTATTTCCTGAAATTCCGCTATTTGCATCTACATATTCCTACAGTGGTATCAGTTTTGCCTAATTCATAATATTCATATGATCATGTTATTGTATGCAAAGTTGTTATTTTTATTCAATTAAGGGAGGCTTTATTTATGGCTTAAATTTGCATAATTGATATTTGATATTAATTTATTGGAAATTGTAAATAATTTATTTATTTTGTGATTTATGCCCAAAATAATTTATATAGGTCCGAAATTTTTATATTATGGAAGGAATTAATTGTTAATTCATTCCTAATTTTCGGATATTTATATAGATAATTTGATAGATTTAAAATTATTTATGTTTAATTTGATTAATCATTGAAATAATTTGTTAACAATTAAAGATTTGATTTTTAATTTGTTAAATAAATCTAATGTTCATCACCCACATAGATCTAGAATAATATGATGGCTCAAAATAATTTGATTATTTTCCCACTAATTTTGAATTTTATCATATTATTTGTGAATTTTGGTTAAATTTTATGTTAAATTTGATTATTCATAAAAGTTAAGGATAACAATTTAAATATTTGATTTTATTTGTTACGATAATTCAGTATATCATCTTTAAAATTATTTTCGAATTTTTGGATATAATTTGATTTTTTGCCCTAATTTTGAATTTTTGTTAGATTTAATGTTTAATAAAGATTAAGCATTCAAGATCTAATCTTAACAAAACTAATTTGTTTGAATTTGTTAAGTGATTCAAAATTTTACGCTCTCTATTTTCGGATTATAAAACCTAATTAAATCCTTAATCTTTAAACAATTGTTGAATAAAGATTAGTTTAATTATTATATAATTGTTACAAAAATTAAAGAGGAAGCCAACCATGGCTGGGTGGCCCCACCACTATCGGTGGAGCCACGGTGGTAGCGAGGTATCGGGAAATGGCGTAGAGGGTGGCGTTAGTGGGGCGGGGGTCGGCGCGGTGCGTGCGACGTGCGTCGCTGAACCTTCCTCGCGAGCGTTGGCGGGGCTGTTCGGCCTTCTTTGCCGCGGCGTCGGCTCGTGGTTGGGGCCCGGCCGGCGAGGTCGGTGGAGGCGCCTCGGCGTGGGATTGGCGGCACACTTGATTCATTGATGGCTGGAGGTCGTGAGTTGTCGAGTGTGTGCAGCGTGCGTTTTCTTGGTGAAGGCTGGTTTTGAAATTTCCAGCAAGGTGGGGTGCGTGGTTGGCTATTGACTGGCAGCCTTGTGCTGCTGGTCAACGGTCAACAAGTCAAACTTTAGTAAAAAAATTATTTTTTAGGAAAATATGATTTTCTAAAGTTGAGCATAAATCCAAAAGTTTCCTATTTTGCAAATTTGTGTATAATAATGATTATTGTCATGTTTAAATAAGTAATTGAATTAAAATAATAAAGTTTCCTAAATAATTTCTAGCTTAAATTTGTTAAGTTTTATAATTATTATGGAAAGTTTTATTTGCTTATTCATTGTTAATAAGTAAATAGTTTGTGTTTATTTTATTATGATATTATAAATGCGTGGATGTTTAATGTAATATGTATGATATTGTATTTTGCATGTTATGACTAGTATGTCCCAAATTAGGATAGTAAATATGATCTGCGAATCGTTATATTTGAATGTAAATTAAATACGATCTGCGAATCGTTTGTATTTTTGTAACTTTAAATTTTAGTTATTTATTTAATTCAAACTATGTAATCAAGCATGAGGATCCAAGGAGTTTCAAGGACGGTGATCCATGGAGATTCAAGGGAAGATTCATGAATATTAGTTTTTCCTAAATTTAGGGGCCATACTAGATCATTTTAATTATTGCTTTTATTAATTTCTTGCATTTATATTGTTTAAATGCTTGCTTCTAAGTTTGTATGTGGTTAGTTAATTTATGTGTTCACTATTAATTGACCATATTAGTAAACTTAGGTCCCCAAAAGTAATATTGAGTTTGATTGCTTTTCCAAACAACACCTATAAAGCCTTAGATAATGAGTAATAGGTTCCGCCAAAGCAGGGTGTTGCTCATAATTCCGGGGAATAGTAGGGTAGGTTTTTGAAACTTGCATGTTAATGTATGGTTTAACTCAACAAAATCATCAAAAGACAAAGTTTTGGGTTTTGAAGCTAAGAGATAGGAGTAAACAAGGAGTTGTTAATAACCTGTCTACCAAGAATTATAATTAGTTATAATTAGTAATAAAATGTTTACTTACCTCAACTACTATATATTGAAGGCAGGGCCAAAGTCCGTTTGATTGTAGTGGGACAGGATCTTGGCTATTTCTTTATTCAATGGGGGACTTTTATTTTGAATAAAGGGTACTCCCTCCGTCCCAGAATAGTCTGAACACTTTCCTTTTATGTTTGTCCCAAATTAGTTTGAACACTTCCACTTTTAGCATGGTCCCAATATTAATATATTATTTCTTTTACACTTTTTTGGCCCACACTCAACCTTTTATCAATAAAAAGTTACCTAATTTTCTCTCTCCTCTAATAATACCCCCACCAACTCCTATCACATCTACTTTTTAAATAAAATAACATTTGATAACTACACTACAACTTATCACCTTAAACTACGTGTCTCAACAAGTGTTCAAGATCTTTTTGGGACGGAGGGAGTAATAGTTAATTAAAATTTGTTTAATTACTGCTTTATTGACAAACATTGATTGAATCTTGCTTTATTAATTGTTGTAGTAATCATTTCTAGTAACAACAACATCAACACCAACAATTCTACTTGTAATTTGCGCTCCGTCCTTTCAAAGGACAAATTGAATGCTGAACGTTTCATTGCAAGTGAAAGGGATATGAGAATCGTTCACGGGCGAAAAGTTAAACAACTTTCACATGCAAGGAGAGGAAGCAACGATGCAAGAGATGCATGATATGCTAACTTAGGCCAGAGCGAAACGTCCCTAACAAGCCAGGAAAAGAACATAAGGATGTTATTATGGTTAGTAAAGGGCGATCGCTCAATAGGATTGGGATTGCTATTAAGAAGGACGAAAGCAAACAAGTTGCCAAGTCCGAAACTTTTGAAAAGCAAAAGACTACACCAAAACCAAAAGTTGCTAATGGCCAGCTATTGTTACACCAGTAACAAGGTTGGTCATTGGAAAAGTAGTTGCCACAAGTATCTGAAGGATCAAAATAAAGGAGTTTATAGTTCAGATATGTATGTTATAGAAGTTAACTTAGCAACTTCTTCTTCTTGGGTATTTGATACCGCTTGTGGTTCGCACATTATTTGTAATATGCAAGGCCTCAAAAGAAGTAGAACATTGGGAAAGGGAGAAGTTGATCTTCGCGTTGGCAATGGAGCACGAGTTGCTACATTGGCAGTGGGAGTATATAGTCTACTTTTACCTTCAGGATTAGTTTTAGAACTTAATAATTGTTATTATGTTCCTGCTATCACAAAGAACATTATTTCGATTCTGTTTTGGATTCGAAGGTTATTCATTTACAATAAAGAACAATTGTTGTTCTCGCATATTTGAATGATATGTTCTATGTCTCCGCTAAGTTATCAAATGGTTTATATGTGTTAAGACTTAGAAACCCATATCTATAACATTGACAACAAGAAACATAAAGCAAATGATTCAAACCCGACATACCTATGGCATTGTCGATTAGGCCACATAAGCTCAAAGCGTATTGAGAAGCTTCATAGAGATGGAATTTCTCAAATCATTTGATTTCGAATCATTTGATACTTGTGAGTTTTGCTTGATGGGGAAAATGACAAAGTCTCCTTTCACAGGTTCAAGTGAAAGGGCCAATGACCTTTTAGCCCTCATACATACGGATGTATGTGGACCTATGCGTAATTTGGCTAGGGGAGGGTACAATTACTTCGTTACTTTTACAGACGATGTAAGCAGATTTGGATTTGTTTACCTTATGCGGTCGGAATCCTTTGAAAAATTCAAGGAATTCCAGAATGAAGTACAGAACCAACTTGGGAAGAAACTTAAGGTATTGCTATCCGATCGTGGTGGTGAATATTTATCTCAAGAATTTGGTGATCATTTGAAGGATTGTGGAATACTTTCACAATGGACTCCACCAGGAACACCACAGTTAAATGGCGTTTCTGAAAGAAGGAATCGAACTCTACTTGATATGGTTCGATCCATGATGAGTCTTGCTGATCTTCCTATTTCATTCTGGGGATTTGCGTTTTAAACAACGGCATTCACACTTAACAGAGCACCATCCAAAGCAGTGGAAAAAACACCATATGAAATGTGGACTGGAAACGTTCCAAAATTGTCTTTTCTAAGGATATGGGGTTGTGAAGCTTATGTAAAACGTTTACAATCTGATAAGCTTTCACCCAAATCCGATAAATGTCTTTTTGTGGGTTACCCAAAAGAGACTAAGGGATACTTGTAATGCCCCGACTTTCATACAACCTTATTAGGTTAATTAACCAAGGTTAGCAGCGGAAGACTTAGCTTAGTCGGCGCGTTACCGCCGTACTTTCCACTAGGGGAAAATACAAGGCGACATTTAACATTAACTTACAGGAACATTACTTTGATTTGTCACTTGTGAAAGAAACACTTTAATAATAGATTAATATTTTCTAGAAATTTCGACAGAGTTTCCTTTGTAAATTGGACAACCCACAATGGGAAAATGTTTGGAAAACCTGTTACAAATAAAATATTTCCCAATCCATAACTCAACGCTTTCGCGGAGCAGCAACTAAAGAGATCAGGAGCAATATTGCTCATCCAGAACTAGAAATAAAACTTAACCATTACTTATTATCTATTACAAAGTGGAACGTCCTCGCCTCAAAAGAAACGTAAAACAATCACAGCTGAACTCTTAGCACGTAACTGCTTCTATCTTGGAAAAGATGCTCCAGAACTTCAACCTGAAACTATTGTAACACTGCCACCCACCAAGTGACAGGCCACAGTAGTGACAAAACAAAACATTGACATACACATCAGCACAATGCTGAGTACTAATCCATGAAACATTCTTAAAACATGCTTTGGTGTCTACGACTCTCACGTAATCAACATGTTCACATCGTTCATAACCAAATCACAACAACATAGCAACATTCACATTATTCATCATGTTTCATGATTTATAAGTTCTCACAGATATCATAGCAGAATCGTAACATCATCATAGTTCTTTCCTATCAAAGCAGAAGACATACTTTCGTATCATTAGACAATAAGCATTCACAAACATATACTTGAAGTCATACAAGATATCATAAATCATCATCTGATCATTTACTTAACTAGCAATGATCATACTATCTTGATAACATAGCTATTTCATAGCATTCGTTCGTAAACATCACTAATCATCATATTCATAAACATTCCATATCTCCTAATCCAATCATCGATAACATAATGTGTGAAATCATAAACCATAATCACAATCATAATCATACTTTCGTAACATCAAATTCACCATACTTCATAGCATTAAAATCATAAAATCATCTACATAACAGATATTTCGTTTCATATCATAAGCCTCATCATTATCTTTTCATTTTACTTAATCATATTGGTATCTTGGCGAATACGACAGAAGGTAAGCCACAGAGAACCTTAGTTCGCCAACAGAAGGGGCAAACCAACACGGGAGACTTTCGTCGCCCAACAGAAGGTGGCTTGCCACGGAAGATTTTCATCCCCCAACAGAAGGTGGCACAACGGAATACGGGTGCCACGGAAGATTATTATCCCCCAACGAAAGGTGACAAGAACCGCGGGATGGAACATGCACGACCAACATAAAATGCCACGGGAGACTTTCATCGCCCAACGAAGGTGACAACACCGCGAGAATGGAACGTGCATGACCAACAGAAGAATACTTAGCCAAGAACCATCTTTCACTTTTCTTTATCATGTTTCGTTGTTTTTACGCACCACAATTACATTACATCATCGTAATCATAATCATGGAACGTAATCATAAGCATGACATATTCATAATCATGTTCATATACTTTTGCATAATCAGATATTCATAAGCATATCTCATAACTTAAAGTTCTTTTCAAAATACATAATAGAAGCATATCTGAAGCATAACAGAAACATAGCAGAAGCATAGTAGTCTTTTCGTATTCTATATCATTTAAAATTCACTCATACTTTGAAGCTGTTTCAGAATTAAAAGGAATACTTTGGCATATTCAGAATACATGAACATATATCATAGCAAATATTTCATACTTCGTCGTTCATAAGAATAAAAGTTATCTTTACGTACTTCCATATCATTATATAAACTAGAACATTTCCACATCATATACTAACTAATCCATTTCTTAATTTCATGAATCAACTCCAACTCCAACTACTTAAGTCATAATAACAAGATAAATTAGTGCTAATTCTCTGAGAGTGCTACACCTAAAACCCTCCTAGATTAAATATAATTACTTTCGCCAGATCACTGACATCCTTCAGTTAGCACTTATTAAATGAAATCTCTCGAAGCTAACCCTATCAAGTTGAACAACATTAATCAAAGAACTTCTCATCGAGATTCCAAATAGATACATCATAAAGCGAAACGTATATTGACGAGAGGATCTCATACTAATTAAACTAACCTCACTACAATTGATATTATATGAGAGTAAGGTTCTATACAAACAAAACATCCTGAACAAACATAGTACACCAATATATATATATATATATATATATATATATATATATATATATATATATATATATATATATATATATATATATATATATATATATATATATATATATATATATATATATATATGTCCAGATTTTGCTGACATGGTGATTACCATCAAATCTAGGTAATAAAATTCAACATCAAAATTTACCCATTATTCAAAAGCAATCTCCAAGTCATTAACCCTTTGTCAATTATCAACACTAACTAGAATTCAGATTTTCAACCATTTCTTTGCAACACTTATAAATCCATACTCAATCATCAACATACAAGTTCTATCAACCAATTCCATACTCAATAATCCATTTGATCAGCATATTTTGAATATAAATCAGAATAAATCCAATTAATAGAAGGATTGGAGAGGGGTAGTTCCAATAAGGACAGCAACATAAGGAAGGAGATGCGAGCAAGGAAGAGAGAAGAACAGGGGAAGCACATTTCGCAAGTTACTGCTCGCGGTGGCCGGATTAGAGTAGCGGCGGCAGCACCGCCTCGACGCAGCAGCAGCAGCAACGAACGGAGGAGAGAGACACACGAGCAGGGGCGCTGGCTCAGCCGCAGCACCGTGCGAGCAGGGGAGTAGAGGGAAGTTCCGACGAGCTTCAAGAACACCGGGAGGGGTGGCCAACGAGGCAGCGGCGCAGGGGAGAAAGGGAGAGGGCTGGGGTTCCATGGGGAGGAGAGAGAAATGGGGTTGGGGTTTCCTTTTAGGGTTTGAGAAATGACGAGAGAGGAAAAGAATTTGGGGGTTCTTATTTCCTCCTTAAACCGACAAAGTGAAGAGAAAAAGGAACCGACTTTGGTTTTCTAGTCAAGGCAAAATGCCACTCAACTCATTTGGATATTTAAAACCCAAAATAATTTTAAATAATAATATCTTTATAAAACTAAATTAACAAACACATTGCAACATCTCAATTACAAATTCATAATTTTTGGAACATAATTAATATAATAAATATGATTAACACTAATTAAAACGCTCTTAAAAATCGGGGTATTATAATACTACTTCTACAACCAAGCGAAAACAAAGTGTTTGTTGCTCGTAATGGTGTCTTTCTGGAAAAGGAGTTTATTTCCAGAAAAACAAGTGGGAGAAATGTATATCTCGAAGAAGTTCGAGATGAGCAACAAATGGATGAGGTTAACACCTCATCAGAGGCGGCCCGGCATGAAAATGCTCAGGAGGTGGTGCATTCAATTCACGTACCTCCTACCGTCCCATATGGAGATACTCCATGCGATGTCACTCAACCTAGTGAGGTCTGTTGTTCCCCAACGTAGGTCTAGTAGGACCATTATTCCATCAACGAGATATATTGATTTCCTTTTGGTCGAAAGTTACGAAATAATGATTTAGAATCGAGAAGAACTTACTAGCTACAAAGATGCTTTGGATAGTCAAGACTACGAAAGATGGCTTGAGGCCATGAAATCGAAATGGATTCCATGTCTAAAAATCAAGTATGGGACTTGGTTGATTTACCGATGGGGTAAAACCCATTGGATGCAAATGGATTTTCAAGTTGAAAACAGGACAAGGATGGAAACATTAGTGTTTTCAAAGCAAGGTTGGTGGCGAAAGGTTTCAAACAAATTCATGCTATTGACTATGACGAAACCTTCTCACCAAGTAGCCATCTTGAAGTCCATTAGGATAATCCTTGCGATTCTTTGCCTTTCATGACTATGAAATATGGCGAGATGGATGTCAAAGCCGCTTTCTTGAATGGGTTCTTGAAAGAGGATGTGTACATGACACAACCTCAAGGTTTTGAAGATCTATAAAATCCGGGGAGGGTATGCGAAGCTTAAGAAGTCCATTTATGGACTAAAGCAAGCATCAAGGAGTTGGAACCTCAGATTTGATGAGGCAGTCAAGAAATTTGGCTTTCTCAGAAATGAAGAGGAATCTTGTGTATACAAGAAGTAAGTGGGAGTAGTTTTACTTTTCTGGTCTTGTATGTGGATGACATACTTTTCATAGGAAATGATAAGACCATGCTTGAGTCAGTCAAGGAACGGCTTAAAAATTATTTCTTTATGAAAGACTTAGGAGAGGCTGAGTACATATTGGGAATAAAGATCTATAGAGATAGGTCGAAAAGGCTGATTGGACTTAGTCAAGAGACTTATATTGATAAGGTTCTTGCAAGGTTCAAGCCGGGAAAACTCCAAGAGAGGTTTCATTCCCATGCAACATAGCATAACACTTGGCAAGACTCAGTGTTCTTCGAGTCCTGATGAGGTCAAGCGTATGAGTAATGTTCCCTATTCTTCTACAGTAGGATCCATTATGTATGCCATGATATGCACTCGACCGGATGTTGCATATGCTTTGAGTATATGCAGCAGATACGAGTCAAATCCAGGAGATGCGCACTTGATTGTAGCGAAAAACATCCTTAAGTACTTGCGAAGGACTAAGGATAATTTTTTGATTTATGGTGGAGATGGTGAGTTGGTTGTTACTGGATACACCGATGCAAGCTTCTAGAGTGACAAAGATGATTTTCGATCTCAATCTGGTTTCATAGTTTGTCTTAATGGAGGAGTTGTGAGCTGGAAGAGCTCTAAGCATAGTACCATCGCGGATTCTACAACAGAGGATGAGTATATTGCGGCGGCGGATGCGGCAAAGGGAAGCTCTTTGGATCAAAAAGTTCATTGGTGAGCTTGGTATAGTTTCTAGCATTGAGAATGACATTGAGTTGTATTGTGACAACAATGGTGCCATTGCTCAGTCTAAGGAACCCAGATCGCATCAAAAGTCTAAACATGTGCACAGGAAATTCCATCTTATTCGAGAGATCGTTGGAAGAGAGGATGTGAAAGTAAGCTAGGTTCATACTGAGGATAATATTGCAGATCCTCTGACTAAACCGCTTGCTCAACCTAAGCATGAGTGTCATACTAGGTCTATGGGGCTTAAGCATATGAGAGAATGACTTTAGGTTATTTACTTCATGTTTACAATTGTAAAGACATTTATTGTGCTTTGGATGTTTATCAATAAAAATTCATTTCTTATTTAATTGTTTGGTTTAGTATTAAATAATATGTCCAAATAATTTGTGTTTTCAAATAGGATTATCAAAAACGTTTTGATAATGGAACCCAATAAAGTGAACTGAAATAATAATTTATTTAAAGTCCCTAGTCTAAATCACTAAATTGGACATAAGTGATTTATTTAAAAGACTAGTATATAATTAATTGATAGCGCATTTTCATGGGCTATGGAGACATAGAGATGTCTAGTTGATTATATGGATGTATAGTTGATACATTGAGACTTGACCTAATTAGATTCTAAAAGTAGAATCAAACTACTATATTTAGTGGATTCCTTAGACATGAGTATGTCTCAATAACCACAATATAATTAGTTTAACTTTGACACTGTTAAACGTCGCGCCGTAAAAGGAGGTTATAAAGGCAGTGATCAGGTGAGCTAAAAATTGAGTGGGAGTTATGGTTATACAAGAGTGGATAAGTCCTCCTATTAAATAGGAATGATGTCTGGGCCTCTTGATGAGCGAGAACTGGAAAATTGCATGGCCATGCGGAATAGGATTAAAGAGTTAATTATTTGAGCAGTTCGAACTCAACGATCAAGGAACATGAATTTGAGAATAACATGGTGTTATCAATTTGACATTAAGTGACTTAAGGAATTTAACATTGCGCTCTTGTTTTCGGACAAGTGGGAGATTGAAGGAATATGTCCTTAGACATCTCGACAATTACTAAATATAAATAGGAATTGTATTATGAAGATAATAAAGTTAATTATGTTAGTAGTTGTATTTTCTTGCTAGAGAATAAATATGATTAATAGGACAATGTTGATTGGGCCTATAACTAAAAAAGATTAATCCTATGAGGTCACACATTGTAGTACAAGTTGGACAAAGCAATCCAAATCCATTTAAGATTAGGATTGGGCCGGTCCAAAGGAGGAGGAGAATTAGTTCTCCTAACTTGCCTATGACTCTTCTATTATATATATGATATGATATTAGGGTTTAGGTGATTAATTCATATAAGCAGCTTTTTTTTCACAAGAGAGAGAGAGAGAGAGAAAGTGAAACCCTAAACTATTCCCTCTAACCGGCGCCTATACCACCTAAAAGCAAGAGATTTCTTCTCTTCCGTTCTAGCAAACGTTGGTGTTCAACCTGCTCGTAGGCCGATTAGAGGAGGCAACACTTGGGCTCTCCGGATCTTCAAAGCTTGCATACAACAGGAAATCACGCTACAAAGGTTTGATATTTACTCCCTATTGAATGATTCATGTGTTTGATTATGTTTGCGATCACTATGATAGATGTTAGGAAATTATTTCCGAAATTCCGCTATTTGCGTCTATATATATATATATTCCTACATGCGGGGGTAAGGGTACAAACTAGACCAATGAGCCGTAATTTACTTGATACAATTCTCGTAATCTATACTAACATTGATATTATGATTAACTAACTAATTAAATTGATTGAACAACCAAAGATAATAATTATGTTAGATATTATTCTTTTTTTTAAAATTGCACTTGGTTCCATGAAGGATGATATCTTAAATTAGCATCATGTTAATGAGATCCTAACAAATAGTTCATTATTATCATATTAGGCATGATTGAAATTGATAAATCTTTCTACCACATGATACAAGGTGGATAAAAAGTCAAATTAATTTAGTCACTCACATCATATAAACAAAACAATCGACATAAGCAATTGATCACAATAATAAGAATATAAGGGGACTAAAAATTTGTACATCGAAATAGAGAATTTATAGGATTAGTTCCTTGGAGCTATGTACGTCAATTGCTTGAGAGGAACTAGAGAAACCTCTCAAGTTCTTCTTGATTCACCTTCACATCTTGAGTGAATGTATAATCTTGTATGATGGGTATAAGGGATGTGTTTGTTGTTTGGAAGAATCCTTGTGCATGAATAATTAGTGAATAATGAGAATACTAGATAGATATGAGAAATGAAGACTCCTCTTACTGTCGTGAGGAAAATGATTATTGCTAAGGAGCAACGAATTATTGTTTCAGCTTATTATTAATAAAGTTAGGAGTGACTCATAAAGTCTGAAACATATCTAGTGTTTTGAATATCAATCGCGATCCCAGCGGCATCAACAGATATTGCTACGTGTCTCGCTTGACAGCCATTGAGGATTGAGGCAAAGTGAGATTTTTGACATCTTTTCACCTTTAGAAATCTCAATTTACTTCCTTTTAAACTTATAGGACTTATAATTAGATCCTTTTAGGATAATCTTATTTGGGCTCATGGACTTGAAAAGAACTAGGCCAGGCCACAAATAGGCAAAAGGCTCTATGACTTTGTCCAAATATACCCATTTTTAAATTGCAATTATTCTACTAATTATCAAATTTAAAGGAGATGCTTATTAATAAGCACTAGAATAGGAAGAGATATTTAGGTGTGCACACTCCTCATGAGGGCAAGGCATTAGATCAAGGTTTTGTTTTTAATAAGAGCGTTATACTAATCTTTAGTAGCAATCCCAATGTGAAAAAACTTAGACAAAAGCAAAATGGTAGTTAGCGTATTCATTTGGAGATGTTTAGGTAGATGGTAAGCAACAAACTTATTAAGGTTGCTTTTTGATGATGTCAAATTAGTGAAAATAGCATATGTGAGCATCTTAATTAGTAGTGCTAAATTTCTTATTTTCTACCTATATTTTTCTTGACCTTTTAAGTGCTTTGCATATATCAGAATTGGTGAAGTCATTACTTACTTCAATATGTGCTTATGAGAGAATTGAAGTTGGCTCAACAATTTATTTTTCATTGACATGTATTAAAAGTATGTTTATTCTTCATTCTAAAAAAGGATAATTTGTTAAGGCCTCAGGTATATTTGATGATAATAAACACAACCGTATCTCATCATGTGTTCTTGTATTTTTTTCAATGATGCATATTAATTTAAGAATATCTAGATGCTTGAGTTCAAACGATTTCTCTACTCCATAAATATTAAAACACCATAATGGACCACTATAACAAAGTTATAAACATATATACTTTTGAAAAATTGAAGTTTTCAAAACAAATAAAAAGGAGAATTACTTAGCTACACACTGCATTTTTCAACCAATTCCAACCGCATCTCATTTTAATTCTTATAACCAAAAATATCACTCAATTTACCAATTTAATTCTTCGATTACCACACCCCGTCATCTCTGGAAAAAAAAAGGAAAATTTATTTAAAGGAGGCAAGTTGTGAAGTGGAGTACTAGATTTGTGAACTTTGCCTACTCCCTCCTATATTGTTTGCATTGTGTCACTTGTGTGGGTTTTTCTCCCTCCAAATCTCATCAATTTATTTGACTCTTCCTCCCACCAAACAGCCAAAAAAAGAAAATAGAAAAAAGAAAAAAGAAAAAAGAAAAAAGAAAAAAGAAGAAAGACAACATATAGCAAAAATAACGGTAGCATATAATATTAGTATATTACTACTTCCACAAAGCAGCATAGCCATTAGCCAGTCTCTCTCTTCCGCCTCACCAAGCCGCCGATTCGGCGTATATCAGTCGCACTTTCTCTCTCCTCAATCCGCCATTTTCAAAAGGTTACTTTCTCTCTCCTCTATTTTCGTCCTCCATCATTTTCGCTTTTATTTGATTCTAGCAGTTGCATCACCTACTATTACACTACCACCAACATTCTTTCAAACTTTTTCATTCTTTGACTTTTTCTCTTCGATTTCAATCAATTCTTTACGCTTTAATTTTTTCTTTCCAGATTTAGTTTTCGATCTGTTTTAAAGCAGCAACAATGTCGTGGCTTGTGAAGCAAGTTGTTAACAATGGACGTCTTCATTCTTCTTCGGTATAGATTTACATTTTTGCAATTTCTCTTTTTTTTTTTTTTGTTTTTTTATTGTTGTTTTTGTTGTTGTTTGTTTTAACAATGGAAAATTGTGCACTGGTATATCTCGGATGCTGTAGATTTAGTAGATTTTTAATGTTAATTTTCATTTGCAGAAACTTCGGGCTTTACAAAATGCGGCAAGAGCTTATGCAACCGGTGGAAAAGAGGTAATTTGTTGATTTTAATTATTATTTTTGAAATATTTTGAATTTTCATTTTGACATTTATATCACAAAGTTATGTAAATTCACCTTCATTGATGTTTTCTTTGTAATTCACTTGTAGATATTACACTTTATGGTGCTGTTATTGTATTTTGTGATGTGATAATTGCATTGCCGATTGCTATGTTAGGTTTAAGTAGGCAGAATGCAGAAATGGGTGAGATAATCGCTTTCTGTCGTGTACGATTTTGGAAGAGTTGGATTGAGTTATCTTCGGGTTGTAGTTCATTATTTGTTTGCTTAAGCATGTTTCTCTAGACCTGGGCATGGGCCGGGCCGGGCCTGTTCAAGGCACGGGGCCCGGCCGGGCTTGGGGAAATGGCGGGGGGGCCGGGCCCGAGCCCGTGAGTGGCGGGCGGGGCCGGGCCGGGCTTAATTTTCAGGTTTTGTCCACGGCCCGCCCAGGCCCAGGGCCCGCGGGCCGGGCTCGTGCCTCCTGCGGGCCTGGCCCGTGTTTTATGTTGTTTTTTTGTATTTTTGACAGTTTTAGGCTAAAAACACAAAAAAAAGGGGGCCTGCGGGCCGGCCCACGCGGCTCGTGGGCGGGGGGGGCCTGAACTTAAATTTTTTGACCGTGGCCCCCCCCACGCCCACGGAGCGGACAACGGGCCGGGCCGGGCCTTGAACGGGCTCGTGCTGGGCCGGGCCCAAACCGGGCCGGGCCGGGCCGGCCCGGGCGTGCTGGCCCGGCCCATGCCCAGGTCTATGTTTCTCTTATTAGATTGTTTGAAGAGATCCATTGTATGTAAGTGTCGAAGAGCAGTTTCAGTATTATTGGGTTTTTGGTTCGACATTTGGGGTTTGGAACATATTGCCTGTTTCTTTTATGTTGAATTCTTGCCCTTGTTAGGTGTGGTTGGTCTTCCAACTAGACTTGTTAGGAGCGTCTTGTGTACTATTTTTTTTAGCTTCCTTTCGCTTTATATGTTAATTCTGCCACGGTAGAAGTCGAGAGTTTAGTGTCCTTTAGCTAGAGCTAATGTATGAAGGGGGGTGTTCTGGATGAATGCTTTGCCATTTTCTTCCCTTTGTAGAACTTATTATGCTCAGGATTGTGCACGATTTCTTTTTTGCTTAGTGCCTCTTTTTTGGATTTCTGTGATGACAATGTCATGGATTTTGCAGATGACAGTGAGGGATGCGATAAATTCTGCACTAGATGATGAAATGGGTGCAGATCCTAGAGTCTTTGTGATGGGTGAAGAGGTGGAATGAGAATACTAATGGATAACTATATATTCTGCTCTTTTTCATGAATGTATATTTTTATAATCCAATGCTGACTTTGTATCTTTTGCACGTTAACAGGTTGGTGAATATCAAGGAGCCTACAAGGTGAGGATTCTGCTATTCAGTTTACGTTTTTGTCATGGCTTTTTTCATTAAGAGTATTCTTCTCATGTGCATGTTTTCTGTTCAAATATTTGCATCAGATCACCAAAGGGCTTTTGGACAAGTATGGTCCTGAAAGGGTTATTGATACTCCTATAACAGAGGTTTCTTTCTTGAACTGAATCGAAGTTCTCCTTTTATTTTTCATGTATTTTGTTATATTGCATTCATTATCCTCTACAAAATTGCTTTCATTTGTTGTAGTCAATTTGGGCAGTATTATATGTTTTTTTGTTATGCAGGCTGGCTTTGCTGGTATTGGAGTTGGTGCGGCATACAAAGGTCTCAGACCTGTTATAGAATTTATGACGTTCAACTTCTCCATGCAGGTTAGTAATTTCTTTTTTGAAGTTTATGTTTTACTTATTGGTTAAAAGGGTGAGCAAAGGATAATTTAAGGAGAACGCAGAATTGTATAAAGTATATCTTTGATGTTGAGTCTGTTTTTTCTGCCTTATGTCAGCTACAATCCCTTGTCTCAACTCTCAATACATGGATAAGGAGATTTCTTTCAATCTAGGTCCTTTTAAAGGAGATTCTACTGAATGATATCTAGTAATTACTCTAATAATTGCTACTAAGGGTTGTTATTTGACACACACCCACGTTCTTTATATGATATAGCAGCTTCTGTTTAAAGTTTAAACTCCTTGTGTTATGATTGTTTTGTAGGCTGCTCGTGTATTTTCATGAAGTTGAACTAAATCCTTAAAATATCAAAAATTGTGAATGATATGAATTTTAAGTCTGGTGTGTTTCTACTCTTGCCCAAAATCAACAAGTATTTTGCATACCGAA
Source organism: Beta corolliflora (assembly GCA_947648045.1). NCBI lineage: Eukaryota > Viridiplantae > Streptophyta > Magnoliopsida > Caryophyllales > Amaranthaceae > Beta > Beta corolliflora. Next base: position 146,021 of record CANSZD010000187.1, on the reverse strand, counting down.
ACAGCCTCGCAGGCTGCTTTTATATCTCCTTCCCCCACCCTAAAAGGACTATGTCACTATTTGCTTGCTTGATGATGTTAAAGAGTTAGCAAGCCTTTACACCACTATGTAAAGCTCAATTATTTGAAGCACAAGCAGACATTGATGAAGCATCTGCTCTTTTATATGTGTCCAACACATATGAAGACGCAGCAACAAATGGTTGTTGGATTAATTTCATGGCGATGAAATTGTGATACTTGAGAAAACCTGAACCTACGACTCATGGGCACATGGTTAATCTTGGATGCGATAGCGATTGCCATTGCAATGCGGATGGTTTGTGGCTGTTGGCTGTTGCAGCCTAATATCTCGGTCACGATGCTGCCGAGATTTAATACCATAGATGGACAGTGAACTTACCGGCTATTACCAGCAAAGGAGTTGATTGGTTTGAAATGGGTGCTCAAGATGATTTCTAAAGACTGGTGCATTTACAAAAACTAGTTGATGGTAGTTGTTAAGAGTCGATATTAACCACATTTTCACGCCAAATGCTTACATGGAAACAATAAGATTGGTTTTGGTGGTAGCACATACCAATTACCACTCACTTATCAACTGAGCTGGAGTTGCAAATGTATCCAGTCTGATTATAATAAACTCTTTTATTAGAGCTCTGAAAGAGGAGATCAAGTATGAAAATCAGACATAAGAATTTGAAGTGCATGGGGAATAAGACAATGTTTACAACATCTGAAAATGCGAGATAAAAAGAGGGACCCATGTGATAAAGAGAGATAAAAAGAGGGACTTATGCGATGAAGTGAGAGATAGAGAGAACCCTTTAACCAAACATAGAAGTTTTGGAAGTGTTGCATTTATATTAAGATGAAGTAATTTCTTATATGTGAAACTGCTATCTAATCCAATTACATTAGCGTGTACCCAATTTTGCCTCCAAGTATTTTTGCGGAATTATGAGCTATGCACCTTCGCAATTATGCTGTGGCTGTTATAGAGGGAAATTCAATCACCATATCCTTGTACTTTGTAGCTCTTTTGATGCTAATGGCAGTAGCAAAAGTGATAAAAAGAGTCATGAACGGCTTCACCTCAAATGGCAATCATGTTGGGGCATGGCATAATTACAGGAACATTCCAATTCATGGCTTGAGAGGATTAGTAGTCTTTTTAATGATTTTGCATGTATTATCACCAAAAATCACTTTATGATCTTATTAACCTGGCCCAGATGTAGCTAATTCCGGAGGCCTGTCCTTTCACACAGAATAATCTCCCTTAAAAAGCTGACCCGTACTTAGTCATTTCTACCCTTGTCGTCTTCAGGAGTGACTTGACCTTAAATTCTTGTATCAGGTCTTTCCTGTCAAACATAAACAAGCAAATTTTTGTGTTACTCTTTTGCACTAACAAATTTCTGCCTTGCGATCTCCATGAGTGACTTAACTATATATATTTGTATGAAACTTCTCGAACAAGTCTTCAGATCTAGTCTTGGTGTACCTTCATTATATGCTCAAACAAGTATAGGACATTTGGTCTTGTATTCTTGCTTTCCCTTCTAGAAGTTTCCTCCTTGATCTGCCTCAGACAGATTTATCTGAGATTGAAAAGCTTTCCTGTGGTTTGACTTGAAAATGCTTGCATTCTTTTTTTAATATATACAAAGTCATCTACGCAAACACTGTGAGCTTCAATAATTATTTTTGATGCTTCAGTGGCAGCTATCACCTGATCACTATCAAGGTTAAAGACTTTAAAGCTTTCATCACAACGTCCTTACTTGAATGTTATCTTCATAACTTCTAATATGACTTATTATCGTTTATACTCTAGATAAATCTTGCAAAATGGTTTCATTTACCTTCATTGGTACATCTTCAAAATTTCTTCACAACTTCTGGAGCTTGATACTTGATCCACCTGCTTTTGAAATCCCCTCCAGGGTGCATTGTTTTGCTTAAAACTTGATGAATACAACATAGTGCCTTTGCATCATTCTTTGCATTTCGGGAATTAGAATGAGCAAAGATCGTACTAAAATTTCGTAAAAGAGAAAGTACTGGCCATTAGAATGCTTTATTTGGGACCTGGTACCACTTTTGTTGGTTGAATGTTTAGCACAGGGGAAAGCAAAGAGGAAAGAGTTATTTTGACATTGAATTGGAGTTTCCTGGCACATTAAATACAATTCCAGCACCCTATTTACATGAAGAATTAGACTAAACTAGACACAGATCCAATAGACTAGAATAACATTCTGTGCAATCAATTCCTTGGACAGATTAAGTAATTCCAAATCTCTTAGCCTTCTTAACAGCTGCATAGCTTTTACTAGAGAAATTTCCAAAATTTATGTTGCATCTTATTACTATTTTCTGCAATATTACTATTAGAGTTGACAATCACAAATAACTTTGCATACTTTCTCTATTCTCTTGCTTCATAACAAAATCATATTGTATGTCGAAAACCTTCCTAGAAGCAGATATGTTTGCCTTCATACTTGAATTTTTTTTTTTGTTATTTCCTAGTAGATACATTGTAGCATGAAGATGGAAATATATATTATAAAAGTAATGGAAGAATATTCTAATATGTAGTATGGTTGCTCATGCTCAAGAATGATTGTGATTTATGCTGATAATGTCCATGCCTACCTGTTGCAGGCAATTGATCACATTATAAATTCCGCTGCCAAATCAAACTATATGTCTGCTGGTCAGATAGCTGTACCCATTGTTTTCAGAGGTCCAAATGGTGCTGCCGCTGGAGTTGGTGCTCAGCATTCCCAGGTTCAATTCTAATTGCCTCTTTGAGAGAGTCTATGTGAAATTGTACCTGTATCTTACTAGATTATCCTCTCTAATTTATGTCTCAGCATCAGGCATGATGGGCACTCTAGATAACTGACTTCTGATTAGACTTGTCCGAGATGTTTAGATGCCCTGTATGTTTATCTTCATTTTGGGAAAAGGGAACAAAGTTGATCTGTCGTTGGTAGTTCTGTGGCTGCTTTTTCTTTTTGCTTGAGCATCTCAGTATGCTTTTTTCCCAAATGGCCTAGATGGTTTCAAAGAATTGTAAATACAAACCCTAGCTTTGGTGATATTCTAATTTCATCCATTGGAATGTGGCCTTTAGATTACAAAAAGGGAATATGATTTTGGCGTCTTGAAGCTTTTCTTTAACCAACGTATATGCTTGGAATTCTACCATGCTCCATAAGCTAGATATTTTGTGCTTCTCCTTGGTAATATTGGCATATTGCCTCTGTTCCATTGTATGTTACAACAGTTTGCCTTTTTTAGTGTTCGAGACCGAACTTTGACCTTTATTTTTCAATACCGAATGATTCGAAAAATATTTATTAAAGTTGTCCACAAATAGATCTCTTAGTAATAATCTTAGTAAATTCCATCAAGTTTCTTATTTTACATAAATTGGGGTTTAAAGTAAAGTGTACCTTCTATAAGTCTAACTGTTGCAACAAACTATGATGGGTTAAGCGTTAAACTGAGGAGACAAATGAAGTATGAGTAACATTGATTCATCACTTCTCTTTGGATCTTTTGTAGTCATTTGTCCAAGGTTTGACAATCTCATTATTTTTTTTAGGCCCTGTTTGGCAATTATTATATTAGCTATAGCGGATTGTATTAGCTGGTTTTTTTAGCTGATTGTATTAGTTGTTTGTATAAAGTTGTTTGGTAAGTACTTCCTCCGTCCCTAAATAGACTTCCCATTTCTAATTTGGGCACTATTCACAAGTAAGGAAAATCCTCCATTTTTTTCCAATATATACGAAAAAAAGTCTTGTGGGATTCTGTTTGATTCGTCTCATCAGATACATTACGAAAATCAAACTTTTATATTTTTTACTAATATATAATTAAAGATACTAATGATACAAAATGTGCATTGGCAAACGTGAAAAGGAGAAATGGGAAGTATGTTGGAAGACGAAGGGAGTAGTTGATAGCTGATTGTTATTTAATTGTGCAAAATGACCAATAAGGACATGAGCAAAATCCACTATTGTACTTTTTATTGTTTATAAATGTAATTTTGAAGAACCTTAGGACATAAATGTAATTTACCTACTCATTCCCAAACCTCTAATGCTAAAAAGCTCATTCCTCAGCTTTTTCAAAAAGAGCTTTTTGGGCCTAATAAGCTATTTTAAACCTCTCTTCACCAAACCCTTAAATTAGAGGATTGACTAATTTTGGATCCTCTAATATGAGTTGAAACCTCTAATTTTTCCCCAAACCTCTCTTTACCAAAAAAAGGCCTCAGCTTTTCTGCTCATCCTCAAGAAACTATTTTTTTTCAACATCTACACCTAAATACTGTTATATCCGCATAACATAGTGGACTTCTTGTTTTAAATAATTAAATCTCGATGGTAATTAGCTTTTTTTTTTCATGCTTTTATATCTGCAGTGTTACGCAGCATGGTTTGGTGCATGCCCTGGTTTGAAAGTACTTGCTCCATATTCAGCAGAGGATGCCCGAGGGTTGCTCAAAGCTGCCATTAGGGATCCAGACCCTGTTGTTTTTCTAGAAAATGAGCTTCTGTAAGTGACTAATTATGCTACTATATCATAAATATGAGGTGTCCATTGTTTTTGTAATTGACGAAATCTTGATGTTTTCCTATATAGATATGGTGAATCTTTTCCTGTCGCAGATGAAGTTCTTGACGCTAATTTTACCCTTCCAATTGGGAAAGCAAAGGTATTAATTTTTTTTGATGATCTTTTTCAATGATAATATCCATTACTGAACTTTGAGTATAATGATTTGTTTATTAATTGCCCCATTAATATAGGTAGAACGACAAGGAAAGGATGTCACAATCACTGCTTTCTCTAAGATGGTGGGCTATGCTCTCAAGGTTCGTTATTTTATAATAAAAAATTTCCCTTCAGTTTAATACACTGTTTTTTGTATTCTTTCATCTTTATAAATTTTTGGTGCTCCCATTAATGATGATGTATATTTCTAAACTAAACACTGACTGTATTTCATCTCGCAGGCAGCTGAAATCTTGGCAGAAGAAGGAATTAGTGCTGAGGTAATTTTTGTTTATTGTTTATTTATTGATATGATAGGACTATTCATCTATTTTGTTCTTAACAATTTGTTGTTTACTTTTTAAGAATTCTATCTATATCTTGTATCGCTTAGGTGGTAAACCTGCGCTCAATTCGCCCTCTTGACAGAGCTACAATCAATGAATCTGTCCGGAAAACTAATAGGCTGGTAACCCTTGAAGAGGGTTTCCCGCAGCATGGAGTTGGTGCAGAAATATGGTAATTATTACTTCAAATATTCTTGGTCTTTTTGCCTTTTTTGTCAGAGGAATGTTCAATTACTATTTGCTAATTTAGATTCTATTTCATGGACATGGTATGTGCCATTGCATCTTTTTTTATTGGGTGTGCTGCAATGAGTTCTTATGAGCTTAGCCAAACTATAGCATTGAGTTGTGAACTATACTTACATATACTCTTGAAATTCAGCAACTATATCATTCAACTAGAACTTTTTCCTTCTTCCCTTGCTGTACAGTGCATCAGTTGTTGAAGATAGCTTTGGGTACCTTGATGCACCAGTCGAGAGGATTACTGGTGCTGATATTCCTATGCCTTATGCCGCCAATTTTGAAAAGATGGCTGTACCACAGGTCTAATACATTTTTTTCTCTATTGGTCGTATTTCTATGGCGTTTGCCCTCAATAACTACACTGTCAAATCAATCCCTTTCTTGCCTTTTGTTTCTGGTTGATCTTAGTGTTTTTCTTCTGTTGCAGATTGAGGACATTGTTCGGGCTGCCAAGAGAGCATGCTACAGATCAGGTTGAACTGCTCAGTACAAAATCTCAGGAAGCAATGAATATTCTCTAATTTCTATACATTGATATTGATTAATGTAATTTGTTATTCATGCCGCTGGGTGTGGCTGCTTTGATAAAAATGTGAGCAGGAATAGTTTAACATTTTTGGTTGCCGAAATAAAATTTTGTACCATTTACCTACCAAAAGATTCTTGTGGAATCCACAGGACCGGTTAGCTAATTACAAAAGTTTGTAAAGTGCGTAATTCTGCTACCTCATTTTTCTGTTACAAAAATTATCTTAATGGGCTATTCATATTTTCCTTTCCTTGACATATTAGGTTGTTTGATCGGTTTTGTGGATTAGTGCTCAATATTTTTTTGGTCTGGGTGAAATTTCAAGATAACAAAAGACATGTTTACCAAAGCAACACCATGCGTCCATTCCCGCTTTAATTCATTGATTCTGTTTGAGCAGATAATTTCCGATAAACCGGCTGCAAATTTTCTGAGTTTAATCGACACCAGAAAACACTCCTAAGATACATGATGATACATCCATAAGATAGACTTCACAGCTCCAAAAATCACTAAGAGTTACTGACAAAATTAATCGCTATGAAGTATGAACAGACATTCTAGCCTCAATATAATACATATCTAATTATCTATCCCCCTTTGAGAAGGGTTTGAATTAAATGTGCATCATATCTGAAATGGCTTTACAAATTCTTTTAGCTAAACACTGCGTATTTCTAAAATATAGAATGCACATCTTTTTTTTCTTTTTCTTTTTTTTTTTGTGTGTGAAAAGTTATTCTTATTTGAGAAGAATCTAATTCAGTTCCAACGAAGAAATGTAAATTGATATTAAAAGATTGCTTTAATAAGAGCTGGCAAATTTTTCTTCTCGCCCTTCTCAAATTTAGTAGCTTAATTGAAACCAAAGCCACATTCTTTGATCATTTTCCCATTTAACAAAAGAAATTGACTAGGAACAAAAAAAGACTATAAACGAGATTGATTAGGAACAAAAAAATTACTCCATTGGTTTCTAGTATTTCATTAATTGCACAAAATATAAATTATGATAATTACATCCATCTCACATATTTATCAGATAGCTCTGCCGCAAAATAACACATAGGGCACGAACTATCTAGACATTTTGACTTTAATAGTCAAAGTTAATATGCTTTGACCTTAAAAGTTTGAACAATCGAAATATAATGATCATTTAGATCTCGTTTGATTTGTTTCATATATACGAACAGTGAAGATGTAATGAAAGCTCAAGTAGCAATGATCTACTTCTCAAAATATATACCTTTATTAATGGGAGAAAAATACTTAAAACAAAGACTATGAGTTATAATACTCCATAAACGCTCTAAAAATCTACAATATTTTAATAGTACTACTAAAATCTCCCTAGTTCCTAGAAGATAGAATCAAAATCTTCTATCGCATTATTTGTAGACTTGTGTTTGATGTTTCAAAGGTTGAACATTAACCTTAATAGCTTTGCCACCCTGAGCACTAGTTTCAAAAGCCTTCACCACATCTTCTTGAGAGAATCCAAATCTATGAGTTATTAGAGGTTTCACGTCGATCTTTCCACTGCTTATGAACTCTATACATTGTGGCCATGTGTTCTTGTATCGGAAAACACCCAACACATCCACCTCCCTACAAAAACATAAATAATTGTATCATAATTTGAGGACATTTTATTTAATAATTCAACGATATACTTCCTCCGTTTTTTTTAATTACTAATATTTGCCTTTTTAATGAAGTATATTAAGATATTCAAATGTTGCATCTAAAAAAATAGAGGTAGATGTAACTATTAATCTCATACGAAAATGAATATATTACCTCGAAGCTGCCGGGGTAAGAGGAACTGTCATGTTACAATGACCCATCCCAATTAAGCAAACCTTACCACCATTACGAGTTGCACCAAAAGCTGTTGACACAATTTTCTCAAAACCAGCACAATCTAATGTTACATCAATATCTCTTCTCATTGTTTTCTTTATTTCATCCACTTCTGTTGCTAACAACTGCAATAAACACCAAATTGATGTAACACACTAGTAGCAAAATTTACAATACTCTTTAAAAGTTTGCCAAAATTAGAACAAAGCAAACCTCTTTAGTCGATGAAACTTTGACAACTCCATCAGCACCAAGATTCTTTGCCACAGAAAGACGATGATCATCGACATCAGCGACTACGATTCTAGGAGCACCGAAAGCAAGAGCAGATAGCAAGGTTACAAGGCCAATAGGTCCAGCCCCAATAATCAAAACACTAGTCTCAGCCCCTACGTTGGCTCGACGACAGCCATACACGCCAACACTCAAAGGCTCACACATTGCTCCTTCTTCCAAGGACACGTTGTCGGGCAACTTGAAGCATAAGTTTGCAGGATGCACAATCTACATACATTCATAATTATTTCGTTAATGGACCGAATTAAATTTCATGTTCATAGTTTCATAATTGTCATAAACTATAGTATAGTATGAAGTTGTACGTACCTGATTAGCAAGAGAGCCATGAATAGGATGGGTAGCAAAGAAGCGCATATCAGGGCATAGATTGTAAGAGCCTTCTTTGCAGCGGTCACACTGCCAACAACCGATCCCTGGCTCGAGAGCGACTCGATCTCTGGGAGCGAGTGAAGTGACCTCGCTCCCGACTTCTTCAATAATTCCAGCACATTCATGGCCGATCACCATAGGTTCTTTAACATGGTAGTCACCACAGCTCATTGTCTAATCAAATAATTATAAACCATATTATATAACATTAATTAATATAGAATAACATAATATGCGACATACAAATGTCGGTCCGAACAATATGGAGCGCATGCTTAATCTTGAAAAATAGGCCCTTGTATAAAAATAAATAAAAGAAACCACCAAAATATGCAAGTAAACCAAATAACAAACATGCATCAAACTAAGTTTTTCTCTTCAAAATCTTTTGATATATTCCAAGATTTAACCGAATTCAACAAACTTGCAAACATTTTGACTATCACTTCCAAGTCTTTTGTGTTTAAATAAATTTTTTTTTCAATTTGGAGGCCCTTTTGGAAGTGAGGCCCTGTTCCGTGTCCCACTTTGGACATGCTAAGGGTCGGGCCTGGCGACATAATCACTACGTTATTGTGTAAAATATAATCTACGTACGTACATACTTTTAGGTAATTGTTACTACCATTTTTAGATGTCCAGTAGCATTTATTATGGTACATTGTATTAGACCTCAAAAGGTTTAATTTCGTCTTAACATGAAGGCCCAACAAGAGCATGAAGCCCAGTGGACAAAGTCAACACAAATCAAAGTCAATAGGAGAAGATTGTCAAGACCATCAAGAGATGAAAGTCAAGAATGATAAGCGTATAGGTGGTTAAAGAGCAATCATTAGACGGATCCACATGAGGAAGAATGTGCAAGGCTACGGTTATTCAGCGCCAGAAGACGGTTGAGATTTGAATCAAAGATGATTCAAATGTTTTCCCTCTAAGCAAGCACGGAAGTTACACATCATGCTTATCTATAAATAGAAGAACGATCATCAAGCAAAGGACACACAAACACACAACAACTTGCATTTACTCTCTTCTTAGCGTAGCCTAGCCTTAGCCTAGCCAACCCCCTTATGTGGTTATTGTTTAGTTCCTTAGACGTAGAACATGTTCTGGCGACGAGTTATGTAATTCTTCGATTGAAGCAAGGAACCATGGAGGTAACATCCTTCGTGTCTTCCCTTTAGTTGTCCAGCCTGACATATCCCCCTATGTGTTGTAAAATGTTTTCTTAAAGTGTGTGGCATGTAGGGATGTCAGTGGGTAATGGACCCTACCCGGATCCGTGGATCCAGATTCGCTTAGCGGATCTGGATCCTTAAATTTTGGACCCTACGGATCCGGGTAGGATATAGATCCTAGTTTTTGAAAACGGATCTGGACCGGGTCCTAAATTATTACCCAGATCCGGATCCATTACCCGTTTTTGAAAGTTATTTTAAAATATATAATTAAAAGGGTAAAAATTAATGTTAAACTCTTAATGTTATTTATGCTTGGATTTGTTATATTAAGGTTGAATGCTTGCTTACTTCAACATCGATAAATGAAGATGTTAAATGGCGTTGTTTTGTTCTTTAAAATCTCTAATTATTGTGAAAATTAGGGTCGTTTGAAGAAATTAGGTTAGGATCCATTTTGGATCCGTTTAGGACCCGGATCCGTAGGATCCATTGGATCTGGATCTGGATCTTATTACCCAGCGGATCCGGGTAGGATCTGGATCCTTGCCTAAAAAACGGATATGGATTTGGATCCTAGAGGACCCTGTCCAGATCCTACCCATTGCCATCTCTAGTGGCATGTATGGGAATGTTGTGCTTTAATTAATAGATTAATTATTGTTTGCTCTATTTATTGCGTTTCGCCCAAATTTATTAGGCGCTGTAGTTTAATCCTAAATTAAATTGCAACAAAGTACGTTAGCAAGGTTTTATCTAATTAAAACCGGTAACCCCCGGGGGCTAAGTCTCCCAAGACATTCAGTATCAAACTATTGGGTGTGCAGTGACTTGTTTGCAAAGTCAACCAACTGATTTTGCACCAACAAGTTTTTTGGCGACCACAGTGGGAGGAGAAGATTCATAATCAAATTGTGAACTTTCTTCTTCGTACTTTCGAAAAACTAACCGTAAAAAAAGCTTGTTTATACGAAAATGCCGGATACACGTTCTAAAAAGAATAAGGAAGTTGCTCAGGAGGAAACAAGTTTCCAAAACATGGAAACGAGTTCTTCAACTCCTCCAGAAAATAAGGTGCATGGTAACAATGGTGAACCAATTCACCATGGTCATGAAGAGTCAAATGGAGAGGCCCCACAAAGGGAAGGCTCATCTCCAGGTAGTACTGGTCGTGGACTTATACAACAAATGTATGGAAAGTTCACAAGAAATAGTAAATAATTTACTGTTAGAAGCCAGAGAGAGTCAGAGACAACAATTTGACTCCAACTATAGGACTCTAGCCCATGAGTCTGCCAGAGTCTTCACAGACATCCTACAAAGGATAAGTGAACAGAATAGAGAAATTAACTCTAGGCAGATTGATAGAATACTTGTAGATATCAATTATACTATGAGTGCAACTTTCTCGGCAATGTCAATATCTCTTGCCACTGAAGTACTTACTCGTCTAGAACCACTAGTCGAAAAATACTATCAGTTAAATGAGAAACCAATTAAGGCCTTAGAAGAGGCCCCGTTGAATTGAGCAAGAGGAAATTCTGGTACAGAGCCAGATGTTCCTCCACTAGGGTATCCTCCGAGGGTACAGTTCTCCCACCCTGAAACTAGAGATATACTTATTTCAGGCGATCCACAAACTTCCTCCCATGAGCACCAAACAAGGGCAATACCCTTGAGTCATGGAGAGGGCAATCATGGAAACCTTAGGAGAAGTGATGGAATGGCAGCGGGCGTGGAGCCAGGCTGGCACCAAGCGTCAGGATATCACCAACCTTCGTTTTCCATAGGTGGTGGACAAGTTGGTGATAACACACACCAATCTGGACCATCGCGAGGAGGACAGAGGCAAGATACTTTTTGTTACAAATAACAATAGTACCCCCGCATGCATATGCGCCTCATAACCAACCAAATATGGTCGGGAGTCCTTCTTTACCCTATGTTTACATGCCTCATAACCAACCAACTATGGCCGGTACGCCTTATTATGGGAATATTCCCGGTTATAATTAACCCCAAGCTCCATTTGCCCAAGCAACCGGTGCTTATCAGCAGAGGATGCCCACAAATGGACACACATTCCCACCGCAAATGGCGCAAGGTGCAACCAAATCCTACTTTTATGCAACACCAGGAGATCCCTATGGGAGGTTATCAAAATCAACCTTTTAATCCTAACCATAATTCTGCATATGACCAAACAGGAAACATGGGGAATGGGAATATGGGTTATCAAGGAATGCACCAGGATCCATTGGCAGCACAAATTGAGGCACTAGTCCAAAGACTAGTAGGGGATAATTCTAGGAAAAATCAGAGGCAAATAGGTCAAAAACCTTACCCTGAATGGATTGATAGAGCCAATCCATTTCCTAAAACGTTTAAGATACATGACCTTACCTTGTTCTCCGAAAATGATAGATTTTCCGCCGAAGAACATTTAGTTAGGTTCAATTGTCAATGTAGGGAAGCAAATGACAATGATTTCTTAAAACTTAGAATGTTTTCCATGTCTCTTACTTGAGACGCTTTTTTGGTGGTACACTAATTTACCACCGAATTCCATTCATTCATGGTAAGACATGCAAGTGCAATTTACAAATCATTTTGCACGCACCGAACCAGGAGTGACTTTAAGTGATCCCGCCGTAATCCAACAAAAGTTAGGAGAGTGTATAGAAGACTACCTATCTAGATTCAAAATGGCCAAGATTAGGTGTCATGTTAGCATTCCCGAAAGAGAATTTGTACAAATGGCTCAAGAAGGAATGCTAATTCGGCTCGAAAAGGTTTGATGGTCATGCCTTTGGCGATTTTGTTGAATTAGCGTAATTGGTTGTGAGGTATGAAAGGAACCTACAAGCCGAAAGTGCAAGAAGACACCAAAACTTTTTTGCTCAGAATGGCGAGCCCTTCCACTTTGAAACTGCACAAGAAGTGGACGTGGCAGAAATTATTCATGGAGCACCCTTTATATGTTCTCCTTTAGAGAAGAAAGAATTCCTTGCGCCAAAAGATATGAAATCTGAACAAAAGAGGAAATATACTTTTGATGCTAAGAAAGCTAATTCTATCTTTGACTGGTTATTATCTAACAAAAAGATAAAATTGGTAGGGAGACATAAAGTAAGAACTACAGAAGAGGTTAACGGTAAAAAATACTGTAAATGGCATGATGCAGTAACCCATGATACTTTTGAATGTATTGTCTTTAGAAACAAAACCGAGGATGAAATTGATAAGAAAAATATCACGTTTCCTGATGATGAAGATGTTAATGTAGTTGGAATGGACGAACCATTTGGACTATTCAGTGGTATGGTAGAGACTAATGATGTTTACAGTTACCTTGCAGGCATCTCAAGCTACCGAAATAGGTAACCAACTCTTCAACAGATTGCTTGATGAAGGAATCTTGGTTATGCCAAAGCTAGCCAATGAAGAGGGATTAAAAGATATGTGCAGATGGCATATATATGAATGGGTCACATACAACAGACCAGTGCCAAGTTTTCAGAGGGTTCCTAACTAGGCAGCTAAGTCTCAAAAGACTAGTTGTCTCAGAAATGGAACATCATGCCATGGATCTAGAAGCCTACAAGGCTAACTTAGCCAAAGCTAAGGCGCCTGATAAATCCAACCCAACGCCAAACTTGGTGATGCATGAGGAAAGGGCCAAAACCTATAAGGAGGCTGCTTAAAATTTCCCATTGCAGACTAGGGCGATAGAAGGGTTGAAGGCTCTGAGAAATGGAATGTGCTCACTATGTGCAGACAGGTTGACCTTTGAAATGGTTAGAACCCATATCATCCCAAATGATCCTGCCTATGTGCCTCGCTACCAGGCGTCCATTCCCGAAAAGGTCCGAAGTCAAGGACCGAGGAAACAAGACAGATCCCCAAGCCAGCCCTCCCTTAAAAGGGAAAGAAAGGGAGCCAAGTCAAACTCTTGTGCCCAAAATTCTCAAAAGAAGGGTGAATTCCCGTGGGGGCCAAGGGAAGTCAAATGTCAAGTCAGCAATTAGGCCTTGGCCACTACAAGATGTCCAAAACTTTCCTAAAAGTAGGACAATCAAGATGAAGGAGTTAAGTGCAAAAGCTGCTGCAGCAAGGGCTCAGATTAGCACTCAAAATGTGCAGGAGTCCCTTATAGCAAACATCAGAATTGATGAGGAGGCGCTCTAAGCTGGTATTACTAAGTTGCTACCTCTAGAAGAGGAGCAATGTGGTATATCATCTACAAAGCATGATAACTAGCAGCCTCAATGAGGTGATTCTCTTATGAAAAAGAAACCGGGAAATAGCTTTAGTGAGGACTATGATTCAGAGTTTGGATCTGAAGATTTGGACTTATTGGTTTCAGACAGTGACTTAATTCTGGATGGAGACCCACTGATGAGCGAGCCTCTGACAGAGATGGGAGAGGGACAAAAAGCACAGTGTAATGTGATCATGCTACCAACAGAGTTCAAAAAGTCAGAAGGCCAACCAGAATTTCAGACCAATACCACATCATGGGCAGATGAAATTGACAAGGAAGAAAGGGCATGTAAATTTAAAATTCACTAGAGGAAAAAAGGCCAAGGGCTGCGGTCAAAAAGGGCCCAAGGGCTGCGTTTTTCGACCGCAGCCATTGGACTAGCAGCCCTTGCGCGTTAAGGGCTGCGGTCATGGCCTAAACCGCAGCCCTTGGTGGGTTAAGGGCTGCGGTTAAGGGCCTAAACCGCAGCCCTTGGTGGGTTAAGGGCTGCGGTTTTGGCCCTTACCCGCAGCCCTTAACCCACCAAGGGTCGCGGTTTTTGCCCAAACCGCAGCCCTTATGACCCAAAAAAAATAAAAAAAAAATTTTTTTTTTGCATTTTTTTTTGTCCTAAATGTTCCCAAACAGTTATATATATATATATATATATATATATATATATATATATATATATATATATATATATATATATATATATATATATATATATATATATATATATATATATATAAGTATTTTTTTTCATTACAAATTATGTTTCGTACACAAATATAGAGAAAATAATAACTGAATTACACAAAGAACTTCTCTAGAGATGACAAATAAAACCAAAATCTCCGAATCAACCGGCAAGTTGGAGCTACCAGCTGCCATGGGTATGCTCTATGTATTCCATATCAGTATCACTTCAGTATGAGACATGCAGATCAGTATGTAACTGAGATGTCAAATTTCAAAGAAACTGAAAGAATGTTGCTCTTCAATGATTAGAAATCAAACTAATTCTATCTTTAGTACGCCAAAAAAAAAACAATGAAACTCTAGTGCTCAGATATAAGAAATGTAAGATAGACCAAAACAACTAGCTCAAATAAAGAAATGTCCAATCATCTCGAGTGCAACAGGGAGGGGGCCGGGTCGTGGGGAGTGCGACAGGGAGGGGGCCGGTCGTGGGGGAGGCAAAGATGGAGGGGGTCGCAAGGGGAGTCCAAACAGGGAGGGGGGTGCTCAGGGGGAGTGCAGCGGGGGGGGGTCGGGTCGTGGGGAGTGCAGCAGGGAGGGGGCCGGTCGGGGGGTAGTGCAAACAGGGGAGGGGGGGTCGGGGAGTGCGGCAGGGGGAGGGGGGCCGGTCGGGAGGGAGTGCAGCAGGGAGCGTGGGGGGCAGGGGGAGTGCAGCAGGGGGAGGGGGCCGGCAGGGGAGTGCAGCAGGGAGGGGGGGCTGTTCAGGGGGCAAGTGCAGCAGGGATGGGGGCTTGGTTAGGGGGACTGCAGCAGGGGAGGGGGTCGTGGGGGGAGTGCAAAGGGGAGGGGGGTCAGGGGGGGAGCAGGGGAGGAGGGGTCAGGGGGGGAGTGCAAAGAGGGAGGGGGCCTGGGGTCATCTGGGGAGTGCAGCAGGGAGGGGGCCTGGCCGCTTGGGGAGTGCAGGGGAGGGGCCGGGAGGGGGCCGGCAGGGGGGGGGGGGGGCGGGCCGCAGGGAGGGGGCCGGGGTCGGGTGGGACGGGGAGGCAAGGGTGGGGGTCGGGAGGAGGAGGCAAGGGGAGGGGGGGGTCGGGGGGGAGTGCAAAGCGGGGGGGCCGGGGGGGGGAAAGCAGCAGGGAGGGGCCGGGTCGGAGGGAGGCAGAGCAGGGAGGGGGCGGGCAGGGGGAGTGCAAGCAGGAGGGGGGGCGCGTTCAAGGGGCAAGTGCAGGGGAGGGGGGATTGGTTGGGGGGACCGCAGCAGGAGGGGGCCGGTCGCGGGGAGTGCAAGCAGGGAGGGGGGCGCAGGGGGGAGGCAACAGGGGGAGGGGGTTGGCGGGGGGAGTGCAAAGCAGGGAGGGGGCCGGGGCATCGGGGAGTGCAGCAGGGGGGGGCCGGGAGGGGGGCGGGCAGGGGGAGTGCAAGCAGGGGAGGGGGATGGCCGCAGGGGGGGGGGGCCGGTCGGGGGAGTGCAAGCAGGGAGGGGGGCCGGTTAGGGGGAGTGCAAGCAGGCGTATATAATTGTATAAAGGCGTAAAAGATCGGGTCCTCAAATTCAAGGGCGATATATAATTTCATAACAGAGGTAAGTTTTGAGCCCCTGAATCAGTAGTAAACCAGACAGCTCAACAAGATACTCAAGACTCGGAGATGATCAACACTACATGAAGCATACTTCCATAAAAGAAGCACGCAAAAAATACTATTGTGATCATCAATCAAACATATTCTCATAAGCATTTATTGTGATCATCAATCAAACATATTCTCATAAGCAAGACAAACCACACAAGAAGGATTTTCAGCAGAAGCATATACAAACACATCAATTTTCCAATCAGATAAGAATCTTGCAAGATGATGAAAAGTTGAAATCTCCATAAATTATCGGTTAACATGTCTAGTTTCAAATCGCAAAACGAAATGATTATATTAATTTCGATTTTTGATCCTCGATTCAAGTTTAACAAGGCATCATTGCGCGGAATATTCGATAAGAGTAACCTAATTCGAAGAATATCAAGCTTAATTCGCATCATAAATCTAAAGATTGTGCAAATCGTAAATCCATATATTCAAATGAATTCACATATACACACAAATTGATAAATATAGAAGATCTGATAGTAGGAGAGAGAAAATTACTTGAGAAGCATATGGCAATTGATAGCTACTACTGGAAAATCGCACGCAAGGAATGAGATGCGAAGAGACAGAGGGGGATGCGAGTTTTTGTAACAAACACTTTGCTCCATGTAACAAAATAAAAAAAAAAGAAATCAAACACTCACTTACCAACAAAAATCAGCACTCAAATGGTCAAACCACTAAGTCCAAAGAGCAATTAATCCTCGCCGAACGAAAAATGGCCGAAGCTATAGCCAAGTTCGAAAATCTTAGTCATTCCATAAGAGACTAATTTATCAAATAAATAGAAACAAAATTAAACTAGTTAAACATTTACCAACACCAAGAAGAAATTAGATTCACAAAATGGAGAAGAAGGCACGCACCAAACCAATATCAATAACAAGAAGACCAACACAAATAAAGGCAAAAAACAATTCAACCAAACCAGCACCATGATCCCAAAGGGGGCTACAATGCCCATACTAATTCCTCGAACAATCATCTTCAACTAAGGGGGAAAGGGGGATAAATAAGGTTCATCCTCGAACAATCAACTTCTGGGTAAAAGGGTTCTAATTTCTAAAACATAACTCGAAAAAAGATAGCACAAAAAAAAGCGTTCGAATAAAACATACCTTTTCTCATACTCCAAAGATACATTACAAGTCAATATGTAACAATTCTCTCCTCTTCGATTCGTATCTAGGGTCCCTCCACATATACAGAAATCAATATATCAGATTTCTAAGTCAAGTATATGCAGTACCATATTCCAGATAAAAATTGAAGTTTTCTTTATATTTTAGTTAACAGATAAATTGATAAACACAAAAATCAAAAATCTAACATTGTTCGAGAAGGATACAATGAAACTGCCATATGAAGATTGTTTGTATTATTTTTGTCACAAAAGGGAGGAAGAAAGAAGAAAAGAAAGAAAGTGACTTTTGTAAAGTTCAGTTTAACTGAAGGAAGGGAAAGGAAAGTATTCTTATTTCCCTTTCCTCTCTAACTCCTCCAAATATGAGAGGAAAGAAAATTGCAAAAATCTTAAGATTCTTTACCCATTACTTCCTCTCCTTTCCTATATAATCAATTTTTTATTTTAAAACCAAACATGGTAAAGTCTTTTCATTTCTTTCCCTTCTTTCTACTACATCCAACTGTCCAATATGAGTACCCTAGTATGAATAATACACTAACAAACGAATCCCTTGTTAATAATGAAAAATCAACCAAGTACATCAATGATGGTGGATAATGTGTTAACGGTTAAAAAGAATGCTTCAACAAGGTAAATATCCATTATGTAGGAAAGGTTAAGAAACGATAGGCACTAGCGAAATATAATAGCTTTTAAGCTGCTTAAATTCTAAACTATAGCTTAAGCCTTTCTCACGTGAAAGGCAAGCGATGGAACAATAGATAAAATAGACAAGTAATACACTCTATTAAAGAAGATGATTATACCTGAAGTTCATGTTCATTGAACATATCAATCCATTCCTTTCGTATAAGTTGCTGAAATCCTCTCAGGAAATGCGAACTTTGCTGACGTATCTGACAGTTGTAGTATCCATTAGTTTGACATACCTAAGGTATTAGTATGTAGCTAAAGTTGAAACTTGGGTGGAAGCATACAATCATTATAACGAATAAGATCGTATTACCTGATAATTCAATAGATGATTAGCTATTAGATGAATAAATGGAATCACATTCTCATTCATGACACGAATATTTTTCCCTCCAGGAATCAATTCATCTTCTGTGTGTTCTCCATATTCATTATTTATAATGACAAAGCATAACTCTAATCCTGAAACATCACCTTGATAATGCTGCAAAGCAACCAAGATTAGGGTAAAACGATATCGCAAAGCCGCAATACGAGGATAAGATTCTCTCGAGACAAAGTATAATATGAAGGGAAAAGCATTAGATTTAGGCAAGTATGGAAAGCAATCAACACTTAACAAGAAACGAATACACAAAATACAAATTGCACTTCTAAAATTCGGAGAGGCGCTCGAAAAACAAGATCTTGCCAACTCAATCCAGTGACATACCCATTCTCAACAAAAGAAACTATAGCTTGCAATGTTGCTGAAAATCCAGCAAGCTTGTGTTCATCGCCATACCTGTTACAAGGCAGCAGAAATCATTTTAAAGAAGCAAATTCATCCTGATTTCTACAAACGCTTGTCATGTTCGAACCTAGCAGTAGTTAGTATTCACAACTTCGAGGCAGAAGATGAACCTGGAATATATAGGCTTCCCACATTGACAAAGAATAAAGTAATGCTTTTTCCTTTTCCTCCATGAAATAGAGGCATCATCCCGCATATTCAAACAAAGAAGTGCTAATCAAAAAATTTCATACAAGAGAATGATATGAATGAATTTACTAAGTCAAAACATTAGCGAATGAATTTCATATATTTCTCCCATATTTGATACTAAACTATCTCATTCTTATACCATATTATCTGTCACTTAATATTATCAATACACTATTACTTTTCAATTTGAAATACCAAATCAGTAGTAGTTACCAATTATGGATATCAATACAATAACTAACTCCATAATCTACACACGTAATCATCAAAACACAACTATTCTAGAACGGAAAGAGTATTGTTTTCACCAATTAAAATGGAATAATTACACTAAAGTGAAGTACTGAACAGTGAAATGAAGCAATTGAAACCATAAGGCAGACCTCATTTTCGTGTCGCTTGCCCGGAATCCACGAAGATGTCAGCATATAGACCCTTTATCCGTAGATTATAGCGCACATACAGGGCAGTAAACAAAATTGAACATAATCAGAAGCAGAAAATGTCAGCAATTTACCAAAACCAACGAAGAGAGAGAAACTCAAGCGATTGCAAGACTACAACAATTTCAAAACCAATTTCGAACCCTAGATCCACGAAAATCATTGAAGAAACAGCAAAATCAGGTAAAAACTTAAAATCAAAAGAGGGGAGAAAGAAAATACCTCATCGGCGAGGTAGTCGAGAACGGATCTCCAGACCAGACACGCTCGGCAAGTGTTCGCGCGACAAAAACGAAAGAAGGAGGAGGAGAGTGCGGGTGAGAGAAATAGACGGCGCCGAACGAGAGAGAAGGTGGAAAACGAAAACAAAAACGCAAAGAACGGTGGTCGAGCGACGAAAGGGACAAGCATCTCGCCATCTTCTTGCTGCAACAACAAACAAAACCGCACGTCAATAGGAGCCGGAGTCATGACAGTCATTGATGTGAGGAGGAGGAGATCAGCAGCGACCACAGCAGAGGTCGGAGAGAGAGGGGCAGGGGAGTGAGTGTGTGAAAGAGAGGGGCAGGAGCGTGAGTGAGAGAGAGAGAGAGGCGGGTATTCGTAACTAGGGTGTGGTGTGAGTGCGGGAATTGCCAAGCGAGGGAAGCTTTAGGGGGGAAATGAAAACGTGAAGGGCTGCGTTGTTTAATAACCGCAGCCCTTTGTAATGAAGGGCTGCGGTTTTTGGGTTAACCGCAGCCCTTTATAATGAAGGGCTGCGGTTTTTCGACTAACCGCAGCCCTTTGTAGTTAAGGGCTGCGTTTTTTAAATAACCGCAGCCCTTGGACCGCAGCCCTTGATTTTTTTTCCTCTAGTGATTACTTCTTCTCAAAGCTTGTCATCTTACTTAAATGCACCTCTTAAGAAATTGCCTAATAAGACATCCTTAAAATCTAACCTAGAGAAAATAATATTAGGTAAAATCTTTTGGTCAGTTGATGTTGATAATAAGCACACTAAAGCCTTATTTCTAAATGTTGATTTTGAGGGAGTTCGTTTAGGCAAAGTATTGGTAGACACTGGAGCGACTGTTAATATTATGCCACTCTATGTGTTCAGAAAACTAGGAAAGACTAGAAAAGATTTGCATAACATACAAATCAACATAACTGGTTTTTCTGGTTTATCAGAAAAAGTGGAAGGAATGACTATTTTAAAGATAAGAGTAGGAACTAAAACTACTTATACTGGTTTCTTCATAGTCGAAAATGGTACTCATTATAATGCCATGCTAGGAAGAGATTGGTTACATCATAATTATGCTATTCCATCATCACTCCACCAAGTTTTGATCTTGTGCAATGGTGACACTTTTGAGATGGTTCAAGCAGATGAGGAAGTTTGTCTAATTACATCTCCTGATTTTGTTTTCATTCAGAGACTCTCTAAAGTCAGTTCCTTTCATCAAAATTGAGGTTGCTCTACAACTTGAGTCACAAACTCACCAAGAGGTAGAAGACTCAGGTGCAATCCTCATTGAAGAACTTGATAACGTCCTAGAAGTTGAAGAGATTCAATCAAAATATGAGTATATTCAACAGGCGCCAGACTATGATTAACCCTTAGCTCTCATTAGTTTGTAGAGTGAGGATGTATTTTTCTTATAGAATTATGTTTATAAACCAAGAAGAATGCTGTAATGGGTTTACCCCTATCGTTGATCAAGTAATGAAAGATTTAGTTTTTAGAAAATACCAAGAGGATTTTCTTATAAACTCTAATGCATGTTGCTCAACTTTATACGAAACTGAATCCTTAGAAGAGGAGGATGAGAAAGTATGGGCTAAAAGTGAGGATATTAAACAAGAGGTTCATGATCCACTAGAAGAAATAAATTTAGGGGATGATGAAAATCCACGTGTTACTTACATAAGTAAGCTCCTCACTAACCAAGAAAAACAGGAAATCATAAAAATTCTACAAGAATTTAAAGACTGTTTTGCTTGGGGAACATCATGAAATGCCTGGCATTGATAGGAGAATAGTAGAACATAAACTACCTATCAAGGAAGGATTTAAGCCTGTGGCGCAAAGTCCTAGAAGATTAGCGCCTGAACTGACAGAGCCTATACAAGAGGAAATAAACAAACTCCTCAAGGCAGAGTTCATAAGGCCTTGCCAATACGCTGATTGGATCTCCAATATAGTTCCAGTAGTTAAGAAAAATGGCAAGATACGAATCTGCATTGACTTTAGGGACTTAAATAGAGCAACACCTAAAGATCAATACCCCATGCCAGTGGCTGATCTCCTAATAGATGCAGCATCAAGATATGAATACATATCTTCTATGGATGGGTATGCAGGATATGACCAGTTAAGGATTGCACATGAAGATCGTAACAAAACGAGCCTTCAGATGTCCAAAATCATTAGGCTTGTTTGAATATGTGGCCATGCCATTTGGACTAAAAAATGCTGGAGCCACATACCAACGAGCAATGGACGCAATCTTTAAGGACATAATTGGTAAGATCATGGAAGTATATGTGGATGACATCCTCGTAAAATCAAATGACTTTTTAAGACATAAAGAGCATTTGGTTATGTCATTCACTCGAATGAGAGAATATCACCTAAAAATGAATCCACTCAAATGTGTATTCGGAGTTAAAGCTAGTAACTTCTTAGGATTCCTCATTCACAAAAATGGAATGGAAATTGATCACCAAAACAAGGCAAAAGCAGTGTTGGCAGCCAAGCCACTTTCTAATAAGAAGGAATTGCAAAGATTCCTTGGACAGGTCATTTATATTAGAAAATTCATGGCCAACTTAGCTGGAAAAACTAAAAAGTTTTCGCCTTTGCTAATATTAAAACATGAATCAGAATTTAAATGGAACGAGGAGCATCAAAAGACCTTTGACCAAATCAAACAAGATTTGGCAAGTCCTCCTGTATTGATACCTCCAAGGCAGAATGGAAAGCCACTAAGGTTATATCTGTGTGCCTGTGAAGATTCCATTGGTAGCCTCCTGACTAAAGAAAATGAGAAAGGACATGAGCAGGCTATATTCTATCTAAGTAGAATCCTGCATGACACTGAGAAAAGGTATACCATGGCAGAAAAATGGTGTTTGTGCTTATATGATGCCTCAATCAAGCTCATACATTATTTCATGGCCTTTACAGTGGAAGTAGTATCTCCAACAGATGTCATAAAATATATGATACCCCAACTTTTTATAAAAGGAAGGTTAAGCAAATGGAGTTTACATTTACTACAATTCGACCTGAAATATGTGCCACAAAAGGCAGTGAAAGGTCAAGCTCTAGCTGATTTCTTAGCAACCCATCCTGGTTGTGACTCAGGAATCATTGATGAGGACATCCTTCCATGGGTCTTGTTCTTTGATGGATCCAACACCAGGAAAACAGTAGGAGCTGGAATATATATTCTATCTCCTGATGGGATCCCAACTAAACTAGCAGTAACCCGAAAGGGTCTATGTACCAACAATAAAGTTGAATATGAAGCTTTATTAGTTGGATTGGAGATACTGCTAGAGTTGGGAGCTAAGAAAGCAAAGATATATGGGGATTCTCAATTAGTCATTTATCAAATAAATGAGTATATCACTAGTATTTCAGGAGTATGGTAAGAAAGCACAAAAATTGTCTGAACAATTTAAAGAAATCACTTTCATACACATTCCTAGAGAAGAAAACAAAGTAGCAGATCAGCTGTCCCAAATAGCTTCTGCTAGAGAAGAGATATCTTCACAAAATGAAGATATCATTTTCCAAGAGAAGATCCTGGAACCTCTCATTGAATCTGGTCAAGAAATATCAGAGAACGTATTGGAAGTCTATAGAATTTCAATATTAAGAGAGGAGAAGGACTGGAGAGACGAAATTGTTCAATATCTCCAGAACCCCACTGGAACAAAGGTGCCGAATAGAGTCAAAATGGCAGCCACCAAGTTCCATATACAGTTTGGTGAACTACATAGAAAGGATCCCGAAGGATTACTTTTGAAATGTGTGGATGCTGGAGAAGCTCTAACTCTCATGGCAGAAATTCACCAAGGACTATGTGGTGCTCATCAAAATGGCCTAAAAATGAGATGGTTGTTGCACGAACATGGTTTTTATTGGCCCACTATGAGAAAGGATTGTATAGACTATGCTAAGGGTTGCAAAAGATGTCAAAAGTTTGGACCCATAAGCAGGGCACCAGCTTCAGAACTTAAGTACATTCTTAAACCTTGGCCCTTCAGAGGATGGGCAGTGGATGCCATAGGAGAAATCAATCCTGCATCCTCTAAAAAGCATTCATACATCCTAGTGGTGACTGATTACTTCACTAAATGGGTGGAGGCTCAGGCTTTCGACAAGATCAACACCCAGGTTGCATTCAACGCCTTACTATGCTCAAGCAAATGGTCAAGCTGAAGCTACCAATAAGATCATAGTAAAAGGGATCTCAAAACTCATAGACAATAACCCGAGAAAATGGGATGAGTTGTTGCTATATGCCCTATGGGCCTACAAGACCTCTAAAAGGGAAGCACCAGGAGTTACTCCTTTTAACTTAGTTTATGGACATACTCCAGTGATCCCAGCTGAAGTGAATGTAAGATCATCAAGGGTAGCCCAACAAATGGGATTATCAGGAGATGACTATTCATAGGTGATGAATATTAAAGTTATGGATGCTCTAGAAGTTAAGGAAGAAGCCCTAGTCAAAATGAGAATCCAAAAAGAAAAGGTTGCTAGGGCCTACAACAAAAAAGAAGTGTCTAAAGAATTCCAGGAGAATGATAAAGTGTGGAAAATATTCATGCCAGAAGCAGCTTACAAAGATCCACAACTAGGGAAATGATCACCTAAGTGGCAGGGTCCTTTCATCATTCATAAGAAAATGTCTGGACACGCATACCTATTGAAAGATATAGATGGTAACATAAAAAATAGAGCCTTGAATGGCAAATTTCTAAAGAAGTATCATCCATCTATATGGGAACAACATGATCCTGTGTTTCAACAAAAACATGCAGAATTGTTTCAAACAACAAGGGATCATTAAAAAATTACAACATTAATAATAATGTTGCATCTTAGACATTCCAACATTGTCTAACATCTAAACTAAGGTGCTTAATGGCTGACCAAGCATTACAAAATTTCTCTTTTTGGAGAATCAAGCTTTGGTGTACAGCCATATCTTTGAACATTTCTTGCCTCAAATGAGTAAGATTTGTTCGCCCTTGGTGTAGCCTCTTCTCTTCAATATCAATAGAGCTTTGGAGTGAAGACTTCTCGTTAATGATATTGATCTCCTCTTTATTAATCTCAGCCAGGCGATTTTGTAGAAATTGCCTCTCCTCAGAAAGAAGCCTCGGCTTTTGATCAAAAGAACTCAAAGAATCTTGGATCTGTTTACTGAAGTTTCTGAAGGATTTAGCTTGAGCTTCCAAAAAAGCCTCCTCTTCCTGAAGTTTCTGAGCTGAGAATTTTGGAGGTTGGACTCTTGATTCATCATTACATTATTGAAGAAGAGTTTCCTTAACATAACCAAGACAATGTATCCAGTACTTAAAGCCTTGAGAAATCAGGGATTCCAAAATCTGCTTAAGAGCCTATGCAGAAGCCTGATCATAAGGGTTGTTGGTCAAGGTCAAGCAGAGGTCCCAGATTTTATCTTCTTGTTTTATGTGCTTAGATGATCCATCACTGGAATGATCACTGTTGGCAGAGGTAGGTTGATCCCTCACAATGAGAGCTGTCTGTAGATTAACCTCTTTCCCTCCATCAGACTCTTTCATCACACTTGCTGCTTGAGTGTTTCCCTCTGCATCACAAAGAAGAGAAGCCAAGTTAGCAAGAGAGTGAAATCTGGTATTATGAGGACATGGACTCATATAGAGGAAATCTAAGATGAATTCATGAGAAAAGAAAGGCAGACCAGTCCCTGAAGTAGATGCTGAAGTTGATGGAGAACCTTTGCAAGTAGAGGTAATCACAAGTTCAGTACTGCTCCGTAAAGGTGTAACCTCTAAAGGAATAACATCTTTTGGAACTTCATTTCCAGCAATAGAAGGAATTGCTATAACAATAGTGGTAGCATCATGAGAGCTTGGAATTTCAATATCTAAAGGACTTGTATCCAAGGGATCTTCATCAAATTGATGAAGCAAGTCCTCATCAGGAGATTCCACATGAAAATGCTCAGTTTTTTCCAACTAGGGGGCAACACATCCTTCCAAAGAGGTGGTAGCCACATTCTCCAACTGGGTGGCAGCACCACTTAAAGTGGGATGATTGATGACAGGTTCATCAGCAGGACCACCCTTTGAACTTAACTCTGGATCAACTATCTTGGGAACATCTCCTGAAGAAAGGCTGGCAGAGCCAAGAGGTGATAAGTGATACCTTCTCAGAAGAAGGATCATTGACAATCTTAGGCTCAATGTCATCAGCACCAGAGGAACCTGGAATAAATTAATCAGTATTCTAAAAAGTGAAACTTCTCATAAAGAGAGTAAAGGTGAAATTCATACTTGCTTTGACTCCTACGAGTTTCCTTTTGAACATTTGAGATATGGTCTTGTCATCATCTTCATCAGAGGAGATGATATACTGTGGTATCTCTGAAGAAACCTCTAACTTAGGACGTTTCCTGCTGAAATGCCTTAAATGTTTGGAGGCAGAAATACAGCCATAATCTCTTTTCTTTGTGGCCTTCTTAAAAGGCTCAGATTGCTCCACTGATCCCTTGGGTTGAGTGTCCTTGGAAGCAGAGAGACATTATAATCTCTTTTCCTTGCAGCTCTTTTGAAAGGGTCAATCTGCTCCAGTGGCCCCATGGTTTGAATGTCCTCCACAGTTTGGACCTCTCCATAGGAAGCTCCTTGATCATAAGCAGCATCATCTTCCACTAGTGGAAAAATAAGGAAGGGATGCGGTCAAAACAACCCTAAGGGCTGCGTTTTTGGCCAGCAGCCCTTCAATAGATAAGAAGGGCTGCGATTTTTAACCGCAACCCTTCACAACGAAGGGCTGCGGTTTAGGCCAAAAACGCAGCCCTTCTAAGCTTGAAGGGCTGCTTTTTGGCCCGAACCGCAACCCTTCTTTAAATGAAGGGCTGCTGTTTTAAGCCTAAACCGCAACCCTTTTTAAATGAAGGGCTGCGGTTTAGGCTTAAAACCGCAGCCCTTCACATTCAATTTTTTTTTTTTTAAAAATAAATTAAATCGCCCAACCCCCCACCCCCCCCCCCCACCCCCACCCCCACCCCACCCCCCCCGCCCCCCCAACACCCCCCCCCCACCCCCCCACCCCCACCCCCGCCACCCCCGCGCCCCCAAGACACCCCCTCGCCCACCCCAAAGACCCCCCACCCCCGCCACCCCCGCGCCCCCCCACCCCCCCGCCCACCCCAAAGACCCCCCACCCCCGCCCACCCCAAAGACCCCCCCCCCCCCCTCACCCCCACCCCCGCCCCTCACCCCCACCCCCCCCCCTCACCTCCACCCCCCCCCACCACCCCCGCACTCCCACCCCCACCCCCCCACCCCAACCCCACCCCCCCCCACCCCCACCCCACACCCGCCCACACCTTGCCCACCCCCGCACTCCCCCCCCCCGCCCCCACCCCCACCCCCCCCCCTTCACTCCCCGCACCCCCACCCCACCCCACCCCCTCCGCCACCTCCTCCACCCATTGCCGCCACCCACCCCAAAGACCCAACCCACCCCCATAGCCCAGCCCAAGCTACCCACCATGGCGCCTCTACCCCACCCTCACCCAAAACCTCCCTTCGACACAAAAAAAAAAACGATCAAATTGCAATAATATATGACAATTTTTTGAACGTAATAATTAACTTTAAATATGTATATATTTAATAATGTAAAAAGTGTACATAGAATTGATACAAACTAGTAGATGTATCATAAGCAATCATCACAAATGTGGGACGCCAACTTTTCCCGAACTTCATGTAATTCGTCTGTGGTGAAGGCCCTCAAACGTGGTTTGTTATTCATATAAACCTTGCAAAACAACCAAGGAATAAACACATAATATAAGAATTCAATCATTTACCGTAGTTAGTAGTTCTAAAAATGACATATACCTTCCCGAAACTCAATCAAAAACAAATGCAAGCCTAAAACTCTACACACTAGTTATATTATATCTTATATTATCATATTGAAAAAGAAAATGGAGTTAAATGAAGCGATAAGTACGAATTGGACGCGAAAAGGCAAAAATAGGCCTAAAATGCCCTTTTCGTTCCCAAAATTCAACCTACAACAATTGCAAACCTAAAAATCTACACAATAGTTACATTATGCCTCATATTATCATGTTATAAAAGAATTTGGGGTTAAATGACTCGATAAATACGATTTGGAAGCGTACAAGGCAAAAATAGGCCTAAAAATGACATTTTCATTCCCAAATATATGCATGTGCTACTTTGGTTTCTAAACAAATTAATACCTATTTCCAATCGATCTAATCTAAACTAACATATACTAATAAGTTACATAGCTTTTGAAGATCATCGGCGTTAGTGCAATGGTTGATGATATCGAACATGTACCTCAGCACGTAATAGCCACATGCAAGTCCATCATCTTGTTGTGGACACTAAATGTTCACCAAAGGATGCATCCAATGACATTCATGTTAGATGTGTAGTATGTGGCTAAAAGTGTTTCTATATAAGGACAAATAAATTAGTCATGTTACCTCGACTGATATCCAAACAGGAGCTTTTGGTGCTCGAAGTCCTGTTGCACTAATATGCTTCATCACACTACATCAATACATTATTATAAGATTAGATGTACTAACTGTTTATATATTTAAAGATGATGAATAATGTGTAATATTAATAAGTGCGCATATATTGAGTTTCGATTAGGCTACCTATTTAACAATGATTTGATTAGTAAGGTCCGTGGTGTTTGTCGACGCAAAGAATCAAAGTGGTAGACTTCGTTACGTGACAAACATATCGCAAGCAGTGTCCAATGAGCCCTACAAAGAAGAAAATATAGTTATTATTAATCGTAGAACAATTAATAGGTCAATTTAAGTATCGAATAATAAAAGTAAAGCGAGTTTAACAAGCATACTTTTCAATATAAGGAACAAGAATGATCTGATGATATCCAAAACGAGATGATGCTTTGAAACTCATGTCGAGATACTCTTTCACTTCGGCTTTGTTTTGTAAGCAATTGTCATCTCGTATTATGTTTGGACATAACCAACCAAACATTGCACTAGATGTTGCAAGCAATTCATTGTATAACAACCTGAGAAATTATATTGATTAAAAGTAAACTATTACTTATTATGGAATTGAAAACTACTTAAGGCATATGTATATGTATATTTAATTTATATACTTATGTATTACCTCATGAATGTTTGTATCATGGAAACATTCAACTCTACCCCACATAAGAATTCTTTAATGTCAACCTTAGAAATGAATGTCGATGAGTCCTCAAGGTAGTGGAATTCTTGCTCCCCCAAAGGAACCTCAATTGCACTTTCATCGGGTAAATCACTAGCGCACTCATGTAACCAAAAGCATGGAATAGTAAGGCTCCGCACCACCTCCGGATCGATAATAAGTGGATTCTTTGTCCTAGAAACATTTCCCTTCACCACATTTCGTTCACCTTCATCACGTAAACTTGCTTTCTTATAAGGTGAACATGCCTTCTTTCCCTTCCCCGTCATGTGAGTCGGCCTTCCCCAAACCTAGTAATTAGTTAAAAGTAAAGATATTACCGACTATCATAGGAACTATAAAAGAAAACACGCATATATATATATATATATATATATATATATATATATATATATATATATATATATATATATATATATATATATCATTGTACCTCATCCGAAAACCGCACCAATGCACGCGGCCACGTAACATAATCGCCAAGGGCATCATTTAGTAATCGTAGACCAACTTCCGGCTTCGGCAATGAAGAGGTAATTCTTCGAAACCCGACACAATTTCATTGAGGGTGACCACATAGTGATTATCATCCACTAACCGGTTATGCAATCGTACTCGGTCACTAGGGGGTCAGTGCATGGCCATGAGCTACGAGAATGAAACTATCATAACCATCTTCTCCAACTAATAGTTCACATGGTGTCTCTTCCCCGTAAAAAAAACTCTATTTATAGTTAGTCTATGAAACAACATATATATAGTAAGAATTTCATGCATTTAAGAACAATAGTTTTTTAACAAAGCAAAGGGATTAAGTGATTACCTTCAACTCGGGTACTACAGGTGGATCAGCCGGCTAGGTGTAATATCACTATCCTTCTTGAATGCAACAAAAGTCGGTAAACCCATTTGCTCCAAAATGGCGTTGAAGTTATGTGTCATCTCCTCCCTTAGCTCCTCCCGAATCGTGCATTTCATAGCCTCCACATCTACCGACGCCGCCGTATTCACACTACTTACACTTGATTTTGTCGCCGTAGTGTATTGATCACCATATACCTTTCTCAAACCGAGGCGGACACCTCCTACGCCCCTCACGCGTCCACTGTGGTCCTTTCCTAAAGTTTCGTGCAATGCATCAATGTGTCCTTTAGGAGTGAACTCACCAGTTGCCTCTTTTTCCTTCAAGCCAATCTAGATAAGTATAAGAGAGAAATGCTCGTGAGCCCAAAATTTATATTATATATACCTTATATAACCATATAATCTGTACTTACAATGGCGTTGGCTATCTCGTTGTGTTCCGGATCGTGCAAGACTCTTTTTCCCTTTGCATCAACCCCATGCATCGAACACCACCAATCGAGGACTCTATCTCGGTTGCCGAGGCCGTGCAACTGTCGTCGTTGAGCTAGTCCCCGTTGCCGTTGTCGACCCTATTGTGGGGTAATGGCTGAACATCCACTTCTCTCTCGCCTCATTGTACGAATGAGCACCCAAATGATGATAATACTTCCTAGCTTTTGCACTCGCGCTACTTTTCTCACGACTTGCCTAAAACACACAATTATAAACAAAGGTTAGCTACGGTGTTATACAATAATACTGGATCTAAGTGTATTAAATCTTAATAAAATATTCTTACAATAGCTTGTGGGGTTGTTTTCTTGGCAACAAATGCTTCCCACTCTTCAGGTTTGATAGTTTTCCATATTTGAAATGGTAATTTGGATGGTCCAGATGATGTTTCCGGTGAAGCCTTAGGATCGGCTTATGTTTCTCCGTCGTAGATGTTCTTCTTCTTTGTACCTACTACTTTCCTCCGCCGTAGATGTTCTTCTTCTTTGTACCTACTACTTTCCTCCGCTTAGTGATCCACCCAGACACTAACTTAGCCTTGAAATCTCTGAATCTCTGGGCAACCGCGGATAGAAATACATTCTTCTTGGCTTCATCATCTTCGATATTGAATTGATTCTACAAAAAACGCAGTTCACAAATTAGTTTTCGTAAATGTTGTAATTTATATGCTATAAGTAATATTACACATATATTTAACTAAATAATTAAGAAACTAAACGTTATTGTACATGAAGCTTACTATGGTATCTTCCCATAGACACCACTTCAATCCCTCGGGCACCTCTTTCCATGAGTGCAGAATGGAGAGTTTATGCATGCAAATGCCAACTTGCATGCCATACTTTTGACGCCACTTTCCACAAGGTTGACCCATGTTATCGTACTCCAAAGTCATATTTGGGTGTTTCCCTAGTGACTTTGTAGGTCCCCTTCCTTTTCTCTTTTCGTCGCCAATGACTTCCTAGGCATTTGTGCGTTTATTTCTTCACGACGAGATCGAGACAATTTACCCCGTTCCTTTCTCGCATCGAAAGACTCATCCTCGGTAGTGTGTTCAGCACCACTTGTGGTGTTATCCGTATGCACTTCCACCATCTCCCCGAAATTGTACAAATATATGCATTAATATAACAAAAAATTAAAATTAACATAGCCACTAAGGGGGTGGGGTGTGGGGTGTGGGGAGGGGGTTCTCGTGTGCAAGGGCCAAAGAGTGGGGGGAGGGGAGGGGCAGCAGGGGAGGGGGGTTCTGTGTGCAAGGGGCAAAGTGGGGGGAGGGGGGAGGGGCAGATGGGAGGGGTGTGCAGGGGGGGGGGGTTCGTGTGCAAGGGGCGGCAGGGGGGGGGGGGGCAGAGGGGAGGGGTGTGCGGGGGAGGGGAGGGGAGGGGCGGCAGCTAGGGGGGAGGGGTTCCCGTGGTGCAAGGGGCAAGAATGGGGGAGGGGGGCAACAGGGGGAGGGGGCAAGCAAGGGAGGGGTGTGCAACAGGGGAGGGGAGGGGGGCGGCGGTGGGGGAGGGGCGGCAGGGGAGGGGAGGGATGGGGCGCAAAGGTGGGGTGAGGGGCAGCAAGGCATGGGAGGGGAGGGGAGGGGTGTGCGGGGGAAGGGAGAGGAGGGGTAGCGGTGGGGGGAGGGAGGGGGGGGGTGCGGTGGGGGGAGGGGCATGTGCGGGGGCTTGGGAGGGCTCCAGCAGTCTGCCGCCCCTCCCAAGCCCCCCGCACATGCCCCCCTCCCCCGCACAACCCCTCCCCCTCCCCCACTGCCCCTCCACACCCCTCCCCGCACACCCCTCCTCCCCCCCCCCCACCGCTCTGCTACCCCTCCCTCCCCCCCCACCGCCGCCCTCCCCCCGCACACATACCCTCCCCCATTGCCGCCCCCTCCCCGCACACCTCTCCCCTCCCCCTCCCCTCCCCCCACCGCCGCACCTCCCCCATGCACACCCCTCCCCTTGCACACAGTTACATACTAATAAGTTAGGAGTTAGATCAACAAAAATAAAATAAAATGACTCGATAAGTACGAATTGGACGTGAAAAGGCAAAATTTGGCCTAAAATGACTTTTCGTTCTCAAAATGCAACCAACAACAAATGCAAGCCTAAAAACTCTACACAATAGTTACATTATACCTCATATAATCATGTTCAAAAAGAATTTGGGGTTAAATGACTCGATAAGTACGATTTGGAAGCGAAAAGGCAAAACTAGGCCTAAAATGACCTTTTCGTTCCCGAAATGCAACCAACAACAAATGCAAGCCTAAAACTCTACACAATAGTTACATTATACCTCATATAATCATGTTCAAAAAGAATTTGGGGATAAATGACTCGATAAGTACGATTCGGAAACGAAAAGGCTAAAATAGGCCTAAAATGCCTTTTCGATCCCGAAATGCAACCAACAACAAATGCAAGCCTAAAACTCTACACAATAGTGACATTATACCTCATATAATCATGTTCAAAAAGAATTTGGGGTTAAATGGCTCGATAAGTACGATTCGGAAGCGAAAAGGCTAAAATAGGCCTAAAATGCCTTTTCGATCCCGAAATGCAACCAACAACAAATGCAAGCCTAAAACTCTACACAATAGTTACATTATACCTCATATAATCATGTTCAAAAAGAAATTGGGGTTAAATGACACGATAAGTATGATTCGGAAGCGAAAAGGCTAAAATAGGCCTAAAATGCCTTTTCGATCCCGAAATGCAACCAACAACAAATGCAAGCCTAAAACTCTACACAATAGTTACATTATACCTCATATAATCATGTTCAAAAAGAATTTGGGGTTAAATGACTCGATAAGTACGATTTGGAAGCGAAAAGGCTAAAATAGGCCTAAAATGACCCGAGAATCAGGTCACATGGCAATGGAATGCCCATCAGCTGGTAGCGGCGGAGATAGTGAGAAGTGTTACAAATGTGAAGAGCATTCCATTGCCATGTGACCTCACTCTCCACATTTGTAACACAGTCCCACCACCACCGCGACTACTGCCCCCCACTGCACTCCCTCATTGCCATGTAGGCGTAAAATGACCTTTAATTTTCGTTTCCGAAATTCAACCATCAACAGATGCAAGCCTAAAACTCTACATAATAGTTACATTATACCTCATATAATCATGTTCAAAAAGAATTTGGGGTTAAATGACTCGATAAGAACGATTCGGAAGCGAAAAGGCTAAAATAGGCCTAAAATGACCCGAGAATCAGGTCACATGGCAATGGAATGCCCATCAGCTGGTAGCGGCGGAGATAGTGAGAAGTGTTACAAATGTGGAGAGCATTCCATTGCCATGTGACCTCACTCTCCACATTTGTAACACAGTCCCACCACCACCGCCACTACTGCCCCCCACTGCACTCCCTCATTGCCATGTAGGCGTAAAATGACCTTTAATTTTAGTTTCCGAAATTCAACCAACAACAGATGCAAGCCTAAAACTCTACACAATAGTTACATTATACCTCATATAATCATGTTCAAAAAGAATTTGGGGTTAAATGACTCGATAAGAACGATTCGGAAGCGAAAAGGTAAAATTGGCCTAAAATGACCCGAGAATCAGGTCACATGGCAATGGAATGCCCATCAGCTGGTAGCGGCGGAGATAGTGAGAAGTGTTACAAATGTGGAGAGCATTCCATTGCCATGTGACCTCACTCTCCACATTTGTAACACAGTCCCACCACCACCGCCACTACTGCTCCCCACTGCACTCCCTCATTGCCATGTAGGCGTAAAATGACCTTTAATTTTCGTTTCCGAAATTCAACCAACAACAGATGGAAGCCTAAAACTCTACCCAATAGTTACATTATACCTCATATAATCATGTTCAAAAAGAATTTGGGGTTAAATGACTCGATAAGTACGATTCGGGAGCGAAAAGGCTAAAATAGGCCTAAAATGACCCGAGAATCGGTCACATGGCAATGGAATGCCCATCAAGCTGGTAGCGGCGGAGATAGTGAGAAGTGTTACAAATGTGGAGAACATTCCATTGCCATGTGACCTCACTCTCCACATTTGTAACACGGTCCCCACCACCACCGCCACTACCGCCCCCACCGCACTCCCTCATTGCCATGTAGGTGTAAAATGACCTTTAATTTTCGTTTCCGAAATTCAACCAACAACAGATGGAAGCCTAAAAATCTACATAGTTACATTATACCTAAGCCCTCCCCCACCCCCCCGTCGCCCCACCCCCACCCGCCGCGACTTCCCCACCCCCCGCCGCCCTCCCCACCCTCCCCACCCCCGTCCAAAGATCCCCCCGCCCTCCCCCACCCCATGCCCAACCCTCCCCACCCTCCCCCCACCCCCGTCCAAAGATCCCCCCGCCCTCCCCCACCCCATGCCCAGCCTCCCCAACCATCCCCCATCCCCCGCCAAAGACCCCCCACCCCCTACCCACCCTCCACAAGCCCTCCCCCACCCCCCGCAATCACATTTTACAACACAATATAGAAGAGAAATTAAATAAAACAAATTAATTAGAGAAATGAAAAAGAGGAGAGAGAGTAAGAGGGGAATTACCGACAATGCAGTTGTGGTGTTGGTGGTGGCGTCAAGGTGCGCTGAGAGAAGAGAAGAAGAAGGAGCTCAGGCAACGTTAATAGGCAACGTCAATGAGTGTGCACCGGCGATGGGACGGCGCTCCGGCGATGTGTCGGTGCTCCGGTGATGGCCGTTAGGGCAGTGCGAGTGAGTGTGAGGGAGAGGGGTGAGTGTGCGAGGATAATTTGCGAGTGAGTGTCTACTGTGTGTTGCGCGCAAAACTATAGGTTGAATTGGGCGGGATAGGAAGGGCTGCGGTTATCCTAGAAACGCAGCCATTCGTGTATGAAGGGTCAGCGGTTTTACGGGCTAACCGCAACCCTACATTAATAGGGTCGCGGTTAGCCTTAAAACCGCAGCCCCTTCATACAAGCTTTGAAGGGCTGCGTTTTCTAGGTAACCGCAGCCCTTCACTAAAAGGGCTGCGGTTTTCAAGAAAACCGCAGTCCTTCATACACGAAGGGCAGCGTTTTTCAAAAAACGCAGCCCTTCCAGCGCAACCCTTCCTTTTTTTTCCTCTAGTGTTCATCCTCCGAAGAGGTATGAGGTGGAACCCTTTTGTCTATGGTATTCCAATAGAACTGGTCAAATCTAGAATCTACTGTCATACCATCAGTTACTCTTAGCTTCTTCTTGTCAGCTTTTGCTAAAAAGTTAAAAGTAAAGCACAAAAGAAGATTTAGTAATATTTATTCCCACAAAAAGTTACAAAATAACTTAGGATAGAAATTACTTACAGCC
This sequence comes from Beta corolliflora, assembly GCA_947648045.1. NCBI lineage: Eukaryota > Viridiplantae > Streptophyta > Magnoliopsida > Caryophyllales > Amaranthaceae > Beta > Beta corolliflora. The sequence continues at coordinate 110,368 of CANSZD010000187.1, read as the reverse complement.
TAAGAATAGCTGTTCCTCAAAGTTCGCCAAAGCGTCAGAACACGTTGAGTTATTTGGGAATACATGATCCCACCACAGATGGAAGCCTCGAGCAGCTTTAGTGATCCATTTCCAAGGAGTGATGGACATGGAAGTCAGGCTGAGAGTTCTACTATGAAGGGCTCTACCTTCTTCAAAACGACCCCTTGAAATCCAAGGATCATTGCGGGTTAAGAAGTAAGGAATGACCAGTGTTTGGACTAATCCAAATTGTCTAGCTACCAGCTGTGGATTATAAGCAGCTATTAAATCCCTAGACCTAAGAACACTGCTCCAAAAGTTTCCACTCCCTAAGGAACTAGAGTGGATGTTCAAGGATTGCAGCCAAGCAGGCACTGCTTGATGGCGCCAAGTTTCATTTTCAACAGAAAAAACCATCTTACCCGGGAAAATATTCCAGACGCCAGGATTGGACTTAGAAGCTAAGAGATACAAAAGAATCAAACTTGGATGCCAAACCTCGTCTGGAGATATAAGATTGAAGCTGACTTCACCATAACAGCTACAATCATTAAGATTAGAGAGGAACAAAAGGGGATCAAAAGAAAAATCCTCCTCCTCTGAACCCTTAGGTGCTTTAAAAGTAGAAGAGGGATCGATAACCATCAGACAAGGTAGACACATATGGCCCTAACAAGTCAAGAGCCATAGGGGTCCAAATCCCTTGTCAGTAGAGAATTTGGGAGACTCAGAGGTATGAATTCCCAAACCTTTGAAGGATTCTCTACTCCCCGAAAAGACATATATAAAGTTGTCCCAATAGAACAGAGCCAAAGCTACTTCTTCGGTAGAGGAGATGTTAACAACTAAAGATAGCCATAATGTTACTACTCCTCCAAATCTAGACATCATTAATTTGTAGAAAGCAAAAGTGAGAAAAAGTACTTCCTCTTGAGAAATAACTTCCTCATTAGTATCCTTATTAATAAAGAAATCAACAAATTTCTGAAAGCAACATTTGCTAGCACTAGCAGAAGGACTAGCAATTTGACGAAAAGTTGATAAACACTGACTGTACAGCTGGTTATGTTCTTTAACATGGTGAAAGATAGGGAGTTCAATTCCATATTTACCTCGTTGGAGAAGTCCCAAGAATGAAGGCAATATCGCCTAATGTCACGATCATTGGTCCCCATCTAACAAGAAGCGATTGATGGCAGGGTCCCAACATGCCAACAAGGCAGTAGACATAGCCCCGTCAAAGGGGATGGTTTCATACGAAGCTAGTCTTAAGAAGGGCAATATTTTGTTCTTGGACCATTTGTCATGAAAAGGTTTCATTCGCAGAAACCATGCTCTTGCATCCACTCCTGAAATCCAACCTTTAAAAGGTTTGCTGGTCAAAGGCCAATGCAAATGTTGAAGGGATTTTGGAGCAAATGAAAGCGTTCTGGGCTTATTATCTTCTAAGATAATATGGTCCAAGAATGAGTAGCACTATTGCTCTAAGATAGTTTGGCGCTTTGATTTTTGAATCTTGAAAGGAAAACAAGGACCAATGGTGGCAATTCTCTCCTCCAAAGGAGTATTAGAGTCAGAGCTTTTATTCACATACCAGAACACTTGAGACTTATAAGTCCCAAGGTTCACTCTAATGGCGTTGCATAATTGACGAGCTGCCTCAGATTGCATGGCATCACGTTTTTTAGCAAGTGCTTCACGAATTTCATCCTCACGAATTCTTTCATTAGACATAGTGAATTGAAATTTGGTGATGGTTGTGAATTCTTAAAAAGTGAATTAAATTTGTTTGAAAGATCTCCAATTTTCCTAAAATCCTTGAAAAGGGTATTAATAAAGAAGACAACCCAAATGAAACAATAAAAGAAGAGAACACGTGCACAATGCGTGATACGTTTTATTTTGGGTCATGTTTAATTGGGTCATGTTAAAGCCTAGTTTTAACAAATTAAAACATAAGGTCCTAGAGTCATCTAAAATGCCCATTTTCAAAGGGCGCGTGACTTAAAGGCCCATTTCCAGGGGTCAGTTACTCAAGAGCCTATTTCTAAAGGGCGTAACTTTCCGTTTTTCAAGAGAGGGTAAATCTCTTTATAAAAAGGGGTAAGTGTAAGGAAATCTTCACACTACTCATCTCTTGAAACAATATCCCCAAAATCTATCTCCTTAATCTCCTTCTCCATAAACTTCCATCTCCAGAAAATGGACGCTCCTCAGCCATCCGCTGAATCCTGTATCACAAGGGTTCAAGAGGTCAACCCACAAGAGGTTGATCAGCCCTTCCTCCCTCCTCCAGAAATACTGGAAGAGAGAGAATAGGAAGAGGAGGAAAAGGAGGAAGAAGAGGAAGAAGAAGAAGACGAAGAGGGCATCCCTCCATCATTAGATAAATCCGATGATGATGATGAGGATGAGGATGAAGATGATGATGAGCCCGCCGCCAAGCGGATGAGGGTCGACGAGGAAGATCTCCTCAAAGAACCCTTCGCCAGAGAAGAACGCTTCTTCTATCCTGTTGGCGATGACTCCAGCGACGCCGCTGCGTTGGAGATGATGAGGAAGATGAAGATACCGATGGCGACAAGCCACGGCCTCCGTAGGATTATACATAGGCCTAGAGTTTAGAATTCTAAAATTCTAAACGAAATTTGTAAATTTTTATCCTAAGAGAAAATTTTTTATCTAGGTTGTAAATTCCCTTTTAAATTAATAAAATTTAAATTTCCTCAACTCGGTCCAAGTTTCTTTTATCTCATATCTGGTTTGCATTGTTTATTTTGCCCAATCATAATTGTGGGAATTAAATTATATTATGTTATTAAAAATAACTGTCAAACAAATAATGCAAAATCCACGGTTAAGATTAAATAGAAGAAGAAATAAAATGAATCTTGGGATGCTAACCCTGAAAATGTATTAATGGTAAGAAGTTACTTCAAAAAGTAATAATTACCATCTAACTTCACACGCCACTAATGGCCAACTCCTAGCAAAGGACATGACACATTAAGGAGTTAATGGGCAAACCCATTCCTATCCACTAGGGCCATGATTTGAAGTTATTAAAATCAGTTATAAAAATAACCGGAAGAGATTAAGGTCAGTTATAAAAATATAACGTGACATAATTATCTAAAAAGATAATATCAATAGCCTCATTAACCCCTAACAAATAGATATAACGGTTATAGTAATCATATTATAAATATGCTACCTTAACCTTGAGAATTTTTCACTCATAATATCTTTACTCTACCATCAACAAACCCAAAAAATCTGTGAGCATGGCCAACCAACAGGTTGCTCCTCTACCATTTCCTGGTGAATGTTGGAGGCATCGGTTCAATAAGGACATTACGCAAGAAGATTGGGAGGAGTTTAGAGAAGAGGTGTAACAACCCATAATTTTGCTCCTAGTTTTTCCGCAAAAGTTTTCCCTAAAACTATTATTTTCTCTAGATTAATGATTTTTATTCTTTATAATTTGGGAGCCGGATTATTATTTTATTATATGGTCTGTTAATGTGTGCATTATATTTATATTTATAATATAATTTATTAGAATTATTTTCATTATTAAGTATTTTCAAAGTTTAGGCGCGATTTAGGAATTTATCGATTTGTCGCGTGACGGACTTTTGATGCGTGGACCTTTGATGACTTGGGCCGAAATCATCTTGGTGTACTTGGGCTTTGACAGCCGGCTATGGGGAGGGAGAAGGAAGAAGTTTCTCTTCTTTTATTTCATTTCTTTTAATTGATGACTCTTGGTAGTTTGTAACCCCCATAACCCCCCTAATCTTTCTCCTAAACCCTTCATTTTTCCTTGCCATAAAATTATGATTTTTAATAAGAGAAGTTCAGCATTATTGTCATTTAACCCACGCCGTTTTCAAGAAAAGAAAGAGAGAAAAGGAAGAGGAAAAGAATAGAAAGGTTCAACCCGGTTTTTCCTGTCACACCTTCACGAAAATAACCGTATCCGGAGATCTAACCGTTGGATCGTCTTCAAATTTGGACAGAACGTTTACAACATCTTGTTCATAACTTTAACTGGATCGATTTAGAATCCGAGCTTTTGATCACCGGGAATCATGGTCGGAACAGAGCAGTGCGAAATGAGATTTTTTCAACGTTCAAGAAGAAAACGCCTAGTGACTTATTGCTACAATTTTCGTTCGTGGAGGACTTGGATTGCACATATTTTTCGTATCTCTTTAGACTCGCTCTCCTCCCGACGTTCCAGGTAACTAGTAGTTATCTTAGAACGCTAGAGATTAAAGTATTATTCGGTATTAGATTATTACGTTAGGAATTATTTAAAATACTTTTTGAATGAAATTATTGACGAAATTTGACATGAACATACTTGATGCATGCTGTATTAATATTGTATATAGAAAAATAATTTTCGTCTGATTTTTTAGTTTTTATTTGATTTAATTGGTATTTTGTGCGTTTTTGGCTTATTTGCATAATAATTATTACACGAATGTTAAAATTACTGAAATTATTTTTCGTGGATCATGTTATATGTGTAGTATGTATTCCATGCCTTAGAATAATTTTTGCCTACTGTTTACCTATTTACTTAATTGATATATCTGTTTTTGCATTATCGTTTCTGTCAGTATATAAATCATGAAAATTATTTCTGGAAGCCGAAAAATTCATTTCTTTGTATATTATGTATTTCCGTGAGTTTATGCATGTTTTGTAAATTTTTGGTTATTTATGTACGTTTGTTTTTATGTTTAATTATTATATTGGCTTTATTGTGTATTCTGTATATTAACGTTTAGAAATACTTTTAGAGTCCGAAAATTATAAATAAAAAATTATACCATGTCAGTAGAGCCATTAGGGTCGTATGATAATTTTTGTGTGATTTTACTGCTCGAACTTTTTAGTTTAGTAATTATTATTGGGTTTTTATTGTGAAATTGAGGATACTCTTTTAAATTATTTGAGAGCTTGTTAATCAGAAATAATTTGTAATCTATTATGTTCTTGGATGCTGATGTTCAGTAGGTTGCAGTAAGTATTATTGGGTAACATTATGTTTATGTTTGATTTATGAGAAAAATGATTAATTGTTACTACTCTTTTATTTAATAAGCCTTGTAGTTAATTGGTGATGTATTTCTGATTGAACTGTTAGAGCTGTAAAAACTAGTTTATTATCATTGTTGATGCTTAGGGATGTTCAAAGTATTTATTGTTGGAACATTTGTTCTAAGTTTGTAAGTTACTACTTTGAAGGAATTTTGAAGAAATATCTTTTGATGAATTATGGGTATAAGGCCGGGTGACATCCCTTTTGACGAATATTTTTCAGATGAATGATACTTTGATGATATTTATGATTTTATTTTTGAGATAAGAATATCCGGTGGGATAGATGTAGTCCCTGGTGAAGAACATGCCAACCACCTAGTTTGCGAACTAGGGGTACACCTGGGTTAATTGTTGTCGTCCGAGAGGTCGTGGGAGTTCTCGCGTGTTCTACCCCCGCATCGGGAGTTTGGCCATTCTTAGACACAGGCAGTGGGGAACGTAAGCCCATAGACTGACCTGGAGATTGCGATCTGACAAACCTTAGGAAGTGAATTGCGATTCACTGGCGTTCGATTTCTGACTCAATAACTTGTTTTACCTATACTTCTATTTTTATAAAAGTACTTTTGAGATGATTTATTTATTTTTATCCAACTCACTTGCTATTTATTATTCATTTGCGTTATTTGTGAGTTATATGGAAGTGGATGCATATTGTAGTTGACTTGACTTTATTATCTCCTTTCTTATTAATCTACGTCTGAATCATGCTTTGATTTCTTTTGTTCTGGGAGAACTGCTAGTTACTCCCCACTGATTGTGGATTGTTGTTATATATTTTGCAGGTTATGTTGATGGGAATCTTCTTTGGTTTTGGGTTTGGGTTGAGTTGTGAGCATTGAAATGATAGTTGTTTTAGGTCTAGATTTTTAGTTAGTTGAAAAGTTAGCTTTGTCTTTTGGATATTACTCTAATTAATTTAATTTATTTATACTATTTACTTATGTTGGTTTATCACTTAGTTATTTAAACGCATTTCTTGTAGTAGTGACATTCCCAGAAGACGATGTTTCCGCCATCGTCCTATTAATACTATTATTATTTCTTTCTTTTCAGCTTTGAAATTCCGAGGTGTTACAAGAGGAGATGAAAAAATGGCAAATCAAAATCATAAGACTCTTTGGAAATGACCCAAAGGTCCAGTTTGGAGATCTCAAGCAAAGAAAGGCATAGTGCAACCATAATGGGAAGTGATATCGACTTCCTAGCAATGAATCTATGGTCGAAAATGGAAAAGGGAGATTTGTTAAAACTCCTAAGCGTTTGCAAGGCATGGGGATTGCAAAACAACATTTTCCTCCTAAACTCGCACTAAAGTACCACAGGTCCATAGTCTGTGAGAGCAGTTTGTGCGTGCTCACTATAAAGTATAGGGTAGTCCAAGTGGACGAAAATATGAGTTTCAAAAAACTCATACAGTACAAATGTACATGTCTCTTATGGCAAGAGCACTTATCAGGAAGAGGCATCCCTATGCTATTGGATGAGGATTACTCCGATGATGATGCACCTGATGTTGATGAACATGAGGAGCCACAAATCACCATCGGCTTCGCCCATCTCCGCACTTGATAGATCAAGTAGCATGGCAGATACTTAGTAATCCTAGTCATAGTACGAAGTTTAAATTTTCTATAATAAACTATGTACTTAGCTTTAACTTCGTTAATGAAATGAATGTTATCTTATCAATGTAAAATATATCCCCAAATCATTAAAAAACAGTGGGCTATTATTATTCATGAAATGAATAATGAACCTAAAGGAAGTAATTTTAGGCCCAAAGGCCTAAAAGGTGACATATTAATTTTAAGACTTATCAACAAATTGATAGCCTTAAAATAAATAATAATCAACAACAAAGTCCATAAACTTCTCGAAAAAAGGGGGTCAAAGTACTCAATTACTCACTGATCCTAGAAGTTATTATGAAAATAGCCGTTGAACAAATGAATTGGTTATTTAAAGGGACTTGGCCATAGCACCCCATCATCACATTTTCATCTCAAGAATTAAAATGGACTACGAAGCATATGCAAACTTAGCAGCAGAGTTTGATGATGATTGTTTCAATCATCGCTTCGCCCTCGACATCATAGAGGAAGACAAAGAAGCCTTCATTACAACTGAGAGGGCCAGATGGGCAGAGCAAATGGCGTGCATCTTTGGCGATGCACCTGTGATGGGGCTAGAAGATCCAGGGCTGGTGGATTCAAGCGCTACAAAGGTCGGTACAAATATCGATCTCCTGGCCAGCTACATATGGCCCAAATTAGATGGGAAGTCACAAGACAAACGCTAACAATTGTAAGAAGTGGGGCAAGGAGGTTTCCACTATCTTAAAATTCCCAAGGCCTCAAAGGCTGAATTGGGTCTATGCCAAGAGTCTAACTCTCTCCTGCACTCAAACCTCCCTCAAAGTGGTGAGGATAGAAGAGGGTCAAGATGAAAATCAAGGGAGGATAGTACTTTTTAAGTGCGTCTGCAAATTGTGGGAGCTGTTAGCCCAAGAATTTTTCCTTCCTTGGATGTATATCGCATTGATCGATAAAAGATACGCTTGGGACAGTAGCTACCACAACGTTATCTTCAAGGCAAGGTTCAACAACTCCCCTGGAGAAGACTATTACTTTACAACTATCAAGAGTAGTGCAGGGCGCGGGTTGGAAGTCTACGAATATAATGCTATGGTAAAGGTAGTGTGCAAGAACCATTTCCAAACATTGTCTCTAGATCCAAGCATTTTCAATTAATTAATGACTCTATCTTCATAAAGATAAGTCATAGGACGAATGTAACCAAGTTACCCCAAATGGTAACTTTATTAATAATACATTTGTTTATTATGCTCCAATTGCTTTAGTTTAAGTTTTGTTTCATCAAATTGAAATAAAACGGCTATTTGTCCAGTTAATGTATTATTTTCCTTAAAAAATTATCTATCACTTTGCATAAAATGAGGTAGTTAGGAAATCATTATTGGACGGTTGAAACATTTCAACCTATATATATATATATATATATATATATATATATATATATGTGTGTGTGTGTGTGTGTGTGTGTGTGTGTGTGTGTGTGTGTGTGTGTGTGTGTGTGTGTGTGTGTGTGTGTGTGTGTGTGTGTGTGTGTGTGTGTGTGTGTGTGTGTGGTTTCTAAAAGATTCAAAACGTAAAATCAAAATGGATTGCACATATACTCATATTTGTCGTCAACTGCTCTTCGAACATATGCCATATCCATCAAAATGCCCAAATTATCACAAGGCATTGAATGTCATATCTGGAGATAAAGATGAATTTATTAAGAATGAATCCACCAAATGGGTTTATTCTATCCAAAAATATTTTCGGGATAATCCTGTCACACAACAGGATCCGGAAAATAAAAGGGGATCTATGGCCTTCCAAATAGGGTCCAATTTAGATCTCATGAAAGAATTGATATTTCCTAAACTTGAAAGGAATGATCAGGTTACATCTCTTCTGGTTTGTAAATCATGGGGCAAAGTCATTATGGAAGAAATGTGGAAACCTATCATGCCTTACAGATATCTAAAGAGGCTCCATGTCAAGGGAACAACAAAGAAAGTAAAAGTCTATAGGTTGATGGATGGGTCGTCATCCGTAGATTTGGTACAATACAAATGCGCATGTCAAATTGTTATGATCTCATGACCTATGATGTAAGTCCTTGTTGGTTATCTCCAAATAATCCTACAAGTTCGCATCTTGAAGAAAATTTCTTAATGGATTTCACAATGGCTAGAAAGAAGGGTGAAGGAATGCACGAAAGGTTATTCTTCTCAACCAAATTCAGTCATCCTAAAAGAAAGTTCATCGATCACCTTAGAACAATGGAAGAAGTCACATTCAGAATACTACTGGATGATATTAGCTATAACCATTGAAAGTCCTTCTATGCTCATAATTTGTGGGTGTTGAGTACATCACTCCACAAATCAGGGGGGCAATTTGTTAGTACCATTTTTAGATGTCCAAAGAGCATTTATTATGGTACATTGTATTAGACCTCAAAAGGTTTAATTTCGTCTTAACATGAAGGCCCAACAAGAGCATGAAGCCCAGTGGACAAAGTCAACACAAGTCAAAGTCAATAGGAGAAGATTGTCAAGACCATCAGGAGATGAAAGTCAAGAATGATAAGTGTATAGGTGGTTAAAGAGCAATCATTAGACGGATCCACATGAGGAAGAACGTGCAAGGCTACTGTTATTCAGCGCCAGAGGACGGTTGAGATTTGAATCAAAGATGATTCAAATGTTTTCCCTCCAAGCAAGCACAGAAGTTACACATCATGCTTCTCTATAAATAGAAGAACAATCATCAAGCAAAGGACACACAAACACACAACAACTTGCATTTACTCTCTTCTTAAAGTAGCCTAGCCTTAGCCTAGCCAACCCCCTTATGGGGTTATAGTTTAGTTACTTAGACGTAGAACATGTTCTGGCGACGAGTTCTGTAATTCTCCGATTGAAGCAAGGAACCATGGAGGTAACATCCTTCGTGTCTTCCCTTTAGTTGTCCAGCCTGGCTTATCCCCCTATGTGTTGTAAAATTCTTTCTTAAAGTCTGTGGCATGTATGGGAATGTTGTGCTTTAATTAATAGATTAATTATTGTTTGCTCTATTTATTGCGTTTCGCCTGAATTTATTAGGCGTTGTAGTTTAATCCTAAATTAAATTACAACAAAGTACGTTAGCAAGGTTTTATCTAATTAAAACTGGTAACGCCCAGAGACTAAGTCTCCCAAGACATTCAGTATCAAACTACTGGGTGTGCAGTGACTTGTTTGCAAAGTCCACCAACTGATTTTGCACCAACAGTAATGCACGTCACTACCACAGATACCAACAGCCTTCATTCTTACTCTTACATCACGAGCTCCTATAATTAACAAATAATATAAGATTTATCAGTTTATTACTTTGCCAATGCACAACTTTAATCATTAATATCTCTAATTATTCATTATTAAAAAAATTATTAAAAATAGGTATTTTGAAAATATACAAATAGACAAATTCAGCAACATCTTGTAGGTTAATATTGAGATTTAGCTATATGTTGAAAAATATGGTCAAAGTAAAGTTTACAAATAGTGCGAAAAATCAATATGAACTGTTTAAAAACACAGTATCAAACATTTGCAAAAGAAGTGAAATATGAATGTAATTAAGAAAAGATGATAAATTAATTACCAAGAGCAGGGAGCTTAAAAGGGAGAATCTTAAGGTCATTAACTCCTAATAACCAAGCAGCCATATTAACTGAACAAGTAGCACCATCGCTTACACTTCCTCCTTTCCCCATTACTTAAGTCTAATTTCTTTCTTTTGCTTTCTTTTGGTGCCAATAATTTTGTTGTGATGGTTGAACGGGGGAATGAAGCCTTTTATAGGGGATATCAGATATATTATGAGTGGATATTTGGATAATATTTTTATCCCTTTTGTAAACATAATCCGGTTATGTTTATCTTAAATCCAAAACAAAGTTTGTATTTTATCTTAATCTATCTTATCTGCCCTTTATCTTATTTTCCTTAGATCTAATTCTTTAGATTATCCATGTTTTAAACAAAATCTATTTGATCTGATAATACTATTGTATTTATCTACTGTTAGAGGTTTCCTATGTACCATTTAATGATAAGAAGTCTTAAATGGTCTTTTGTGAAGTACTGGATTATAAAAGGCTTTCAATTCTGTTGTTAGTATCGGTGAAAAAGAGAATTTGGAACTAAAAATTTATCATTGATCACAACTAAAAATTTCATGACGTGGAAAAATTATATTTGGAAAAATTGTGGGATCTACCTAAATCGGGAATTTTTATCATACACCCAAGGCTATTTTTTTTGCTCATTGCTCATTTGAAACTCGAAATGAGCATAATCACATAATAGGTAGAGCTCCAAGTGAGTAAATGAGCAAAAAAATAGCCTTGGGTGTACCATGCACATGGTACACCCGGGTGTATGATGAATGCACTCACCTAAATCTGTTTTTTAGTTGCAACAATTTTCATTTTTAGGTGTTTTTTATTTAGATGCAACATTCTCTTTCTTGGTAAAGATTTTGGATAATTTGACCATAATATCCTCACTTTAACTATCCCACATGCAAAAAGCAGTGGTAATTGGGTCAAATTTTACTCTCTATCTTATTTGTAAAATGACATTTGTTGCAGCTAATAAAAGAGAGGTATTATAAAAACAACGGATTATTATAAACTTAACTATTGTGTGGCCCGGGCGTTGCCCCGGAGGGCTATTGTTTAATTTTTTATATGGTTTAACTATTGTTTCTATTGTTTATCGTGTGATTTCCTTTCTGTCGTTTATAATACCATGTAGTTTGTAAGTTGTGTTATGCAATGGATAATCTTGACCGAAATTCAGTGTTATTCTTACTTTTAGGACAATAGAAATTTGTCAAGTGCGTGTCAAAACAATAATCATTACTTTGACATTGGTTAACTAAACACAAATTCACAACCAAACTGTCATTGATTAACATAATCATAACTTTTTATTTGTCATAATCAGTTTAACTTTTTTAATTGCATGACTTGCTCTACCCACCTACCCAACGTTTAACCCAACACTACATGACCAAATTGAATTACGCTCCATATCCAGTTAGTTCCATGAGTAACTACTTCACACACCAGCATCAGTACAACTATACAATAAACATAAAAGTGGGTTGATGTACTCAAAACTCTTGAGGTATAATCTATCTAAAAAACAAATAAAAGATAAAACGTGTGTTCTTATTAAATTTATACCAAAGAAAAAAGAGAGGAAGATGAACATATTACCTTGCAAAGTTGATTGATTAGAGAAATCCTCAAACAAAAAATAAACAAGAGAAAACGGCCAGTTAAATAAACAAAAGAGAAGTGAAAAATAAAGTTCCATCTATCCCAAAAACTAAAAAAATCTATGCGAGATTAGCTAATACCTTCTTGAAGAGGAACAACAAAAGTTTGGGGATCACACAATTACCATAACTATTAGTTATATATACATATAGAGAGGGGCAGATTTCAGTCACGAACTTATGCAATTACTAAATTGATAATTGAACTTCAATGTGCAATGAGAATAATAGCAGGATTTAGGAGTGATTAGCGAATTAAATTATATATGCAATCAATGGATTTGTGCTAAGATTAACAGTTTCACTGGCCTTCTTTATGGGCGTTGCCGTCTGACCTTTGAACTCCATCTCTTAATCCGTATTCTCGAACAACAATTTTAAAGTTCGATTAGTAGCAAGTATAATTTGTACCGCTAACCCATTAATTACGAAGTAGAGGAGTGTAACATTCATGGTGAATTTCGAAAGGGGAGATGGAGCAAGGGGATGACTACAAGGAAAACAAACAAATAAGAAAAATAAACTTGGCTGCAAGTAGGCATTGACTGCCACATTACTAAATTCTTTACAAACATATTCATTATTTTGTGGAAATATGAATCATTAAAAGGTACAAACATATTCATTATTTTGTGGAAATATGAATCATTAAAAGGTGTTAGCTCAGATGGTGATTCTTTAGAAATTCTTACATAAGGTCAGGGGTTCGAGCTTGGGCTTGAGTATATGTATTTTTTAAATAAAGATCATCTGACTTATTGCTGGTTAATTGTACACGTGGTAAAATTCTAGTGGGAGAAGGAGGGTGCCACGTGGTGCATAAACGTTGTCAAGCACACCTTTTAATATATATGTATAAATTTGTTTTCACTTAAATATCAATTGTCAAAAATCATCTAACTTTTCTTCTATGGGGAATATTCCAACAGGCAACAGCTTAATTCCTCCTTTTTCTAAATGGTTCCCCTCCCATTATTTCAATTTCACCACTATAAAGCCTTCCATTATTTACATTAATTGCGTTTAGATTATTTGGCCCTTACTCGTCAATTTACAACAATTATATGATGGTTCTTTAAAAGTTGCATTTGAATCGATAATAAACGAGTTGATAAAATCCGATCAAAGTTATACTTGGCCCATTTAGTAAACACATATTGCAAAACAGATGTTGCTCAATTAAAAAGCAAATCCAAATTAACACATTTTAGAATATAAGTAGTACTTAAACTAAGAAGTGAATGCGGCTCCACACGTTAGAGAATAAAACAAAAACAAACAAATGTAAGCTTTGTGTGCTAGAATGGCTACCGGTGAGAAGCTTGTTATCTGACTGAGGATGAAACCAAACGGCACCCCAAGCATGGTGGCCGCCAAAGATAGCCGATGCTGCAACTACTTTAGCTATTAAACTTGCCAAGAGTCATGGTTTCGAAGAGGTGATTTTAGAGTCGGATTGTCAACTTATCTCACGTCTTACCAAGGGAGCCATTTATTTTTCTGATTTGGATTCAATTTTAGGAGACATTTTATTATTCTGTGCATTTTTAAAAATAGTTATTTGGTCTGATGTTAAAAGGGAAAGCAACTTTGTAGCCCATCACCTTGCTAAGCTAGTGCCTTTTGGTTTTCAATAAGTGTGGGAGAATATGAAATATATTCACCTTTGTTACTGCTTTCAATAAACAGTTTGTTTGTTTTGTAATAAAAAGGGTTGTTACATTCTGTATCAAACTTTCTCTCTATAAGTAACTTCTAGTTCTGTAATTCTCAGTTGATTCAATTACAATACAATACAGATGAAACTCTCGTTTTTCTCCTTTCTCTCTCTACATGAATTTCTTACCTTACTTTCATGGTATCAGAGCAGTGCGATTCTCTGACCTAATTCACATGATTTTTTGATTACTTTCTTCATCAATCGTCATATTTCGCTTGCGATTGAGAGACTTTTTGTTCTTTTACTTTTATCATTCATCGTATTTTGATTGCGATTAAGAGATTTCAAGAATGACAGACGGAAATGAAGTACCGAATGTTGGAGAAAACTCGAATTCAAATTCTGGAAATTCGACCAATGTAAGTTCTTCGTATAACGATCCTTATTTTGTTTCTAGCTCCGATCAACACTAGTGGAAAAAAGCCCATCCAATCCGGTCACAATCGGGCTTACCACTCCGGTTTTGGTCCCGATCGGATGGGCTCGCAGCAGTCCCCAAATATTAACTGATCCGGTCCTTGACCGGATTAGTTAAGCAAAAACTGATGTGGTTTTCATGGAAAACCAGATCAGTTAATGAGATTAACCGATCCGGTTTTCCATGAAAACTGCATCAGTTTTTTTATTGGAGCCAAAATGTTGTATGCATAGCAACATTAACTGACCCGGTTCAGTTAGTGGACCGGATCAGTTAATGTTATATATATTATTGTTTCAAAATCAGCTTTACTATTGTTGTTTCAGCATTACAATAACAAATTTATACTATTTGTCAAACTACACCACTGTATCAGATATTTAATGCTTATATAAGAAGCATCAGTATATCTCCATTCCAATCAAAGAGAACTAGATACAAAATACTGCAACAAGCATGTACAATTTTCATAAAAGAGAAAGCTAAAGAAACACTCAACATATAAACAAAAATATTAACATGCTACTCACTACTCACAATTTTCATAAAAGAAAAAGCTAAAGAAACACTCTCCATACTGAAAACATATATATCTCCAAAGCAATTTACAGCCGTCAGCCATTGCCCATTAGAACTTGTGAATAATTTTGTAATAGGAGGCTCACTTGGTTGAGAATACTCATCTTGTGTCTTATGGAAAGGTGTAAAAACGTGAACTATCTTTGTTGATCCGAGATCTACTACATGCAACAAGAGGTTAACGCTATGAGCAGAACTCCTTTGACCAAGTTTTGAGGCTCAATCAACTAGTAAAGATAGTTTAATAAATTTGCTTCTAAATTTCAGTAATTAACGAAAAATAACAATAGTGACGAGTGGAAACAGAAGTTAGTTAATAGTTCTCCTCAACAATAAAAGTAGCAGTTAACAATTAATAACTAAACAATGCATTTCCGTCCACAAGGATATGTGATCCTCAATTTTGAGTTTGCCACAAATGCCAAGTAATGCTCAACAAAACTTTAATACCACACAGGAACTATCAAACTAGCTCATGCAATCACTAGCAGTAGAGAATGCAACTATCACCAACTCACAAAAACTATCAAGACAGAAACAAACCAAAAGGAAATTAACAACCTTGCCCATAACATGAAATAGTCTATGTATGTATGTATGTATGTATGTATGTGTGTGTATTTATATGAGTGTGTTTATATATACTGCTCTTGGCAAAGGTGATCAGGAGTAGGTTCTCATATAATTTATTAAATAAATGATTCTATCAGGCACCAATAATAAGCTGAAAAAATTATCAAGATGAGACACGTTATATAATCAACCTATAAAATTAATCACCTGCAAGCTCAACATAACAGCCCACAAGACAGAAAAAGCCAAGTACATAAAAACAAAGCAATCAAAGAGGAAGATAGGATTTCTATGAGTAACCCAGTAAGCTAATGATTATCTTCCAGTCTATAGCAGCCGTCATAAAAACTTTAATATCATCATCACATCTAAGAGTTTGTGTACAAGAATCTCATACCTTGCCATCAAAACCCGCAGAAAACACCTTATTGTGGGAACATGATACGCCCAAGTTATACGTTGTATTTACGTCATTTTGGGTGCACTTTGCTAAGGAGTTCGTTAATACTTGTTAATGTTTGCATATATATTATCCTTAGCGGAAGTTCAGAGTTTTGTGAGTTAAAATGGTGTTAACGTCTTATGTTCCGAGCTTTTATGGTAAAATGGGTTTGAGCGATATACTTGGAAGTGTTCGAGAGGCTCAACAACATTGTGCCATTGCCATCTCACCAACAACAACCAAACTCCACCGCAAGCCCAAGTCAAGCAACACGCAACCAAACTTCACCAACCAAGCAAGCATGCCCACCATCGCAAGTCCAAGCACTACCGCAAGCCTACCTAGCAGCCTCGCCCATCCAGCAGCTCGGCAGCACACAGCAGCACCAAGCATCGCAAGCCTGCCCAGCGCACAGCCAGCACGCATGCACCTCGCGACCCATGCCAGCCCAGTGCGCGCTCGAAGCAAGCCTGCCCAGCACAGCGCTCGCGACTCCCGAGGCCTGTCGCACCTCGCGACGCCCTGCCCTCGCGACTCGCGAGGCCTGTCGCGACCCGCGACCTGCTTGTCTTGCCAATGCCCAGCCAATGTGTGCGTGAGGTCAGAGAGCCCTTCGCGACTCGCGATCAGTATCGCGACTCGCGATGCTTAAGTCGGCTTGGGGTCACGTTTTGTGCGGGGTTTAAAAGCTTCCTAAAACCTAATATTTGGGAAGGAAGGAAAGAAGGAGCAGAGCTGAAAATGGAAGAGGGAGTCTCCAACACTCCTCTCTTAATTCTCCTTCCTCACTTTTGTTATCTTTCTTAATTTTCTTAGTTTTCTTAGGGATTTCAATTATGGGATTTGGTTTATGCTATCGGATTGTAGCTTGAACTGTTCTTGGAGAAATTAACATGAAGCTTCAACCGTTATTGTGAGATCTTTCCTCTCTATCTATTTTCCTTAATTATGGTTCAATTTCTATGCTTGTGATCTATGATTATTGCATAATTATGCTAGGAATGTTACTAGTTTGATTGTGTAATTAATCTAATGCTAGGTTTAAGAATAGAATTGGATTGTTTTATTCTTTTATCAATTTGTAGCAAACTAGGGAGTAACTTAGATGCAGATCATCTTGGTTATTTCTTAGGGAAAGTGAATCAACTGTTGAATGTTTATCGCGTCTATGACATTAGCATGTCTATTGGTTCTCTGTGTTTATTGCTGCTATTGGATTGAACTTAGACGCAGATCGGACTAGGTTATCTTTTAGTTAGGGTTTTATAGTCACGCTGATCGTGCTATTCAACTAAGAATAAGGAGAATGCGAGGTTAGTTCTCAACAATAGATAATCATGGAAATAATTAGAGTTGAGGTTCAATGATCGATAATGAATTGAAGTGGATGTTAATCGGATTCAAGATCTTTCCATATTGATTTCTCATTTTATTTATGTGCTAGTTAGTTTTAGTTTGTTTATAACTCCTTTGAAAACCCCCCCTTGTTATTAGGTTTCTCGGCCCTTAGCTTAATCAAGGTTTCGATTCACGCTGAATATTAAACTCGTCCCTGTTTCCCTGTGGATACGACCCCCTACTTCCATTATACTTCCTCAGTGTAAAAGAGAGTAGGAGAAATTTTATCTTTGGTCGGGTGCGGTGTACACAACGACACATCCGCGCCCCGCCAGAACACTAGTGGAAAAAACCTTATATGACACAAGATAAGTGATCCGGTTTTTTCGAAACCAGATCAGTTAACATTAACTGATCCGGTCATTTTTCAAACCGGATCAGTTAAAATTAACTGATCCTGTCATTTATCAAACCGGATCAGTAAATTAGATAAAATAACGTGGCCCAAATCATCTTGGGCCAAAGCCCACTTGATTGGCTTCTTTTAAGCGCACCAAACCGGGTTTCTCACCCCCACAAATTGTATCATTCCCTAACACTCACACGCTACCCTAACACTCTTCCTCTCTCTTCCCTCTCACCCTAACACTCACCCTCTCTCTTCCCTCACCTCATTCGTTCCCCTCTCATCTCACAAATCATCGTCTTCATCATCATCATCTGATTCGCTCTTCTCTCCTATCGTCGTCACTACACCAACCATCCACCACTGTTACTCGAAGTTTCAGATCTGAAGTCGTCGTCACCAACCCGCCTTCATTGTTTAAGATCTGAAGTTGTCGTTGTTTAAGATCTGAAGAGGTCATCACCAATCCGCTTTCGTCGTCCTCAACTCTAGCGACATCATCTGGAATCACCAACCCACTTCGCAATTCATCGGAATCAGCGGCGGCAACGAACATCAGAGTCAAAGTAAGACACGAACAACGAACGTCTCTGCACCAGCCACGCGTTTCCAGATCTGATTTTCGCTCCTTCATTTTCGTTCTCTCAAGATTTGTTCCATAATTTTTTTTTTCGTTCTCTAATTCCAGATCTGATTTTCGCTCCTTCATTCTCGTTCTCTCAAGATCTGTTCCATAATTTCTTTATTTTTTTTTCGTTCTCTAAATCCATATCTAATTTTTTTTCGTGAAATTAGAGAACGAAAATATTCTCTAATCAAAAAAAAATATTTTCGTTCTCTAATTTCTTTAACACACAAAGCCTTTTGTTATGATTTTTTCGTTCTCTAGTTCATGTATTAATTTCATGTCATCTTTTTAGTTTAGATGCAATTTCGTTTCTTTTTTCGTTATTTTAGGGTTTAGGGTTGTAAATTAATTCATTAATATATATTTTCTTATCTAATTTTTTTAGTTCATATGTAATTAATGAGATTGTATAATGTTTGTAATTTAGTAATATATTGTTTTGAAATTTTATTGTTATTCTTAATTTTGGAATGTTTGTAATTTTATTGTGAGATTCTTGTTGATGTTTCGTTGCAAAGTTTGGAATGATAGTCTGCAAATTCGGAGTTGAAAAGGTGTGCAGGTTCACTTCACGAGCAATTTTTTTTATTATTTAAAAGGGAAACTGATGCGGTTTGTGTACAAAACCGGATCAGTTTGACTAATGTAACTGATCCGGTTTTGTACCCAAATCGGATCAGTTAATTATTTACTGATCCGGTTGTGAACCAGATCAGTTTTTTTTTTCCTAACTGCTGCTACGCTATCCGTTCCGGTCCATTTACGGAGCAGTAAGCCCCATTATGACCGGATCGGATGACCTTTTTCCACTAGTGGAAGGCAGCAGCCAAAGCATATGCATCACCTTTGAGAAGTGAGTGAGCCTGCAAAAGTGTTCCGTGCTTAATATCCCAGAACTGAACACTGCCCGTGCTATCAGCACTGACTAGAACCCGACACCTGAATTTGACAAAAATGTGTGAGTGATCAGATAAGGTGAATATGCCCACTTGAGACCATTACAACGAGTCATACACAATGATAATGGTATGATCATGTCTAGATGTACATAGCCTGAACTCCACTAATCAGATGCTATTAATGATGATGATTTTTCAACAAATCCACTAGTGGAAAAAAACGCAAGGGCTGCGCTGCAAAGGCTGCGTTTTTTGAAAAACGCAGCCCTTCATTTACGAAGGGCTGCGGTCAATGCAAAAACCGCAGCCCTTCTAATGAAGGGCTGAGGTTTTATAAAAAACGCAGCCCTTCTAATGAAGGGCTACGGTTTTATAAAAAACGCAGCCCTATAAGTAATAAAGGGCTGCGTTTTTTAAAAAACGCAGCCCTTTATGGGCTTTTTTTAAAAATAATTTGAAACGAATTTGCGGGCTTAAAATGTTAAGCGGGCTAGGGTTCTCACAATTCCCTCTCCCTCATTCTCTCTCCTCTATCACGTTCTCTTTCACCCTCCTCCCTTCTCCTCCTTCTCTCTCACGTCCACAACAATAATCTCCTCCTTCCCTTTTTCTCTTTCACCCTCCGGCTCGTTCGTCGTTCGTCCTCTTGGTTCGTCCTCCTCGTTCGCCCTCTTGGTTCGTCGTTCGTTCATCCTCCAGATGATGCACATCTTAGGTGCGCAGACGATGCACATGAATGCGCCTCGAACCGGTGGTGGGTTCGCCGTTTGGGGAGGTTTATTCTCAACCTTCGATTGTACCATGGTCTACGCACGCCAAAAAGAGGACCCTTGGAACTCCATCTTCGCTGGCGCCGCAACAGGTGGGTTCCTCCAGATGCGTCAGGGTCTTCGTGCCTCGGGGAAGTCCGCTGCTTTAGGGGGTGTTCGTCGTTCGTTCACCCTCCTCGTTCAACGAGGGTTCCCAACAAAATCTTCGCCGCCTTGCCGTGCCTTGCCGCGCCGTGCTGTTCTTCCTCGTCGTCGAACTCCGACAGCAACAAGTGATAAATTTTTCGTTTTTCAAATCTATAATTTCTTGATCTTTGTTTTGATTAATGTTTATGTAATTTCAGATCTATAATTTCTTGATCTTTGTTTTGATTAATGTTTATGTAATTTCAGATCTATAATTTTCTCTCTTTTGTATTTTCGTTTGCTTTTTTTTCATTTTTATTCGTTTTTCTTCATTTTCTTTCCGTTTTTTTTCATTTCGTTCTTTTTTTTCATTTGCGTTCTTTTTTTAATTTTCGTTCTTTTTTTAATTTTCGTTCTTTTTTTTTCATTTTCGTTCTTTTTTTTCATTTTCAGATCTATAAATTTCTACTGTTCTTGTTGATTTTCCCTGTTGTAAATTTCTTGATATATTTAGGAGTAAAAAAATGGCAAAAAAAAAAATTTTTTAAAATTTTTTTGGGTCAAAAGGGCTGCGGTTTTGGTCAAAACCGCAGCCCTTTGTACAAAGAAGGGCTGCGTTTTAGGCCCAAAACCGCAGCCCTTCCAATATGGAAGGCCTGCGTTTTTGGGCCTCAACCGCAGCCCTTCGTTGTGAAGGGCTGCGGTTTAAAAACGCAGCCCTTCACTTTTAGTGAAGGGCTGCTACGGAAAGGGCTGCAGGCCAAAAACGCAGCCCTTAGGGCTGTTTTGACCGCAGCCCTTCCGTTTTTTTCCACTAGTGAAAATAGATTAGTGATATAGAGAACAATATATAACTTGTTAACTTAGAAGACATTAACACACACAACATATCCATCTACAAGTAACAGAAAGGACGCAATTACCAGTTGCAATGCAACTCCACCTCGCTTTTTCTCTTAATTGTAAGGGCAAACATGGAGAATAAAGGCTTATGATCTCACAGCTTCGAACTTCTGTGGCATCCGATTTTTTACTGTCTAAATTAACGGTCTGAATCCCACGAAAGTCTCTCATTGGACTATGAGTTTTTAGAAAACTTGGAAGTCGCCACCCTATTGATATCTGAATAGGGACAGATTTATTTAATAAATCGTTCTAAAATCATTTTCAAGAAAAATCATTTAAAACGATGATGACTTCATATGGATAAGGCTTTTTTGAAAATTGGTCTTTCATACCATGAGATAGGGTTCGGGGTTTAGGTTAAGAGGTGCGAACGTCTGGAACTCGTCTCCTCTTCCGTTCTAAAGAACGGGCTCTTACTAAATGCGTTATTTTCCATTTTAAAGTAATCATGGCTATTAAAAAGAAAGAAAATCACATAATTTGCACATATACACATTAACCATTTTTATTTAGGACCAATATATCATTTGTACATGGTAGGTTTGAGCACTGAAGTTGCACTACGTACCAATCATTGCGGGATTGGAATCCACTCATGGATCAAAACCGTCGTAGTTCGAGCTTATGTCTCACCCTTAATGGCCAATTCCACTGGGGAAAGAAGAGGAGGGAATAGATTATGAATAACTCACCTTTAGAATTAAATAAATCTATCTGAAATGAGGTAATCACTCCAATTAGTGATTGAAATGGGATTGAGATAATCACTTTAATTAGTGATAAAATATGAAGGATTAAGATAATCACCTTAATTAGTGATTAAAAATGGAGGTTAAGATAATCACCCTAATTAGTGATTAAACTTAAAAGGAAAGATAATCACCTTGACTAGTGACTAACAATGAAGGTTAGGAAGTAATCACCCTAATTGATGATTATTCAAGGTTTAGGATAATCACTCCAATTACTGATTAAATGAGAAAAATAATCGTCCTAATTAATGATTATTAAGGTTAAGATAATCACCCTAATTAGTGATTAAATAAGAAGAATAACCGTCCTAATTAACGATTATTAAGGTTTAAGATAATCACTCTAATTAGTGATTAAATGAAAAGCTTGAATTAACCGCTCTAATTAGAGATTAATCGAGTATTGAAATAACCACCTTAATTAGTGATTACATTTATGATTTTCAAGAGGTCTTAGAAGTTTGCTTCCTAATTTGAAGGCTTTTGAGAAATAATCTTAATTGAAGATTATTAAGTCATTTAGAGAGAAATGATCAATTTGAGATCAAACTTTGAGAGATTGTGTTTGGCTAATTGGAATTTGGTCATTTAAAGCGAGACACGTGAAACGGCCTAAAATCAATTTGGAGATCATAATTACCAATCTAATTATGTCAAATTATATGATTAATCCATTTGAATATGGAGAACACATTTTAAAAATGTAAGATGGATCATCATACAATTTAACTTAGTTAGATTTGCAATTTTTCCTCTTAATTGAGATTGGGTCATTTGATTCATGTACTATGACATATTGGGCCCAACATGCAACATTTGTAACATTGCTTGCTCATTTTATTAAAAAGAATTGTGAAATTATTTATGAACATTATGCATAAACATCTCCATGTTTTTTTTATTAATTGAGTGATGCAGCAATTATTTACAAATAAACTATTATTACAACAATATGTACAAAATCTATGATCTATACAAATCTTCAATCTTGGTCTTTACCATGATGCTCCTTGATCTTCATCTCCTTGAATGGGCTTTGGAATTCATGTTTATTTGTGAATTTCCGAATTTTGTGAAAGTTAAAGATTAATTAACTTCTTTGATTTGATTTTTTTTATGAGAATTTTTATTGATTTTTATTTACATGATGAAATGAGTCATTTTAAGAGAAACTTAAAATTTCATATTTTTTTTTATTCACATTTTCGTATGAAGAAAACATTTTTTTTAAGTTGAGTTAATCACTTTATTTCATTTTTCAGATTGCCTTTTTGTTCTTGTACTGACTTACAAAATTCATAACTTTCTGTACAAAGTGTTAAACTGAGCATATGATACATCTATGGATAGACCAGTGAGTTCTTTATGTTGTGTCAAAATTTCACAACTTTTTAGTGATAAATTGAATTATGGTGAATTTTATGTCAAGACTGGTCAAAACAAGACCTTTATTGAATTTGTTCTTTGAAACCCAACTTATTGAACTTATTTTGAAGTGAATTTTGGTATGAACATTCTAGACCTTTTGAAGAACTGAGCATATGAATTCGACACTTTTAAGACCTTTTTTTATTTAATTTCCTTAACTGAAAGTAAAATTAATTTTCTAGAATTTAGTGATTTACATAAATGGTTTTGTAAAAATAATGTAAAATTGTATAAAATTCATATGAACATGATTTTTATATTTTTAAAAAGCTACTGATATTTTCTTCAAATTTGATGTTTTTAGTTTTATCTACATGATTTTATTTTAAACTTTATTGACAGAACAAGCTTAGGTGGTACTGGACAAAATCAGTTTTGCACAACAAAGTTGTATGATTTTTAATTATTTACAAAAAAAAAATTTTTAGAAATTCCAAATCCTTGTTTCTGGAAACATCTTTCACTTTATAGGAAAAATATTAAATTCTACAAAATATTCTGATAATACAGACGAAAAAGGAAATGTAGTACGAAATTAATACTGATTATAATTACAGCATCACATTTTTTTTATGGAGATGTTTATGCACACCTTGTCTTGAATTTTTTATGAAAACATTTTTGGTGATGAATAACAACTTGCTTAAGGAAAATCACATAATCACATTATTTCATAAGAGTCACCCCATTAGAGGTGACTATTTTAGGTGGGGTGATTTAAGGTTGGGAACCTATTAGGACTTCCACATATGCAAATCACTCCAAAGATTAAAAAAATGATAAGAAGAAAACAAGGAGAAAGTTAGTAGATAATTAAGAAGATAATTAAAATAACAAGAACTTCAACTTTACCTTGCTAGCTCAATGATGCACTTCCTTTTTGCAAATTTTTCTGCCTTTTTGTGATTTTCTTAATTTCTAAGTGAATTTCTAAATCCTCTTAATTACTAACTTAAACTCTTTTTGTATTTTTTTTTCTTCTTTTGATGAACTTCTTTACTTAATAATTATCTTATTAACTTTTACTTTCTTTTGCTTAAGTGAGATTTTTAGAGAGAAGGAGTAGAGAAGATGAGAGTGAAGTTGAATTGTGTTTTTTTCAACTTGGTTTTGAAGTGAAAAGGGGAGGGTATTTATAGAGAAATGAGGAATGTGAACTAGGGTTTCAAAGAGGGAGAAAATCATATTTTTCATCCAAAAAAAATCAGATTTTCTTCATCCTTAATCACCTTAATGACATCACTCTAATGACCTCACTCTAATGACCTCACCCTAATGACATCATCAAATCTCTTTGGAAACACAAATATTCTTATTCTTTTTAGATTTGCTCATTAATGAGGCAATATCAGATTTTCAGAAAATATTCTTCCTAAAACATCCTAATACGTAAAAAAAAATTACATTGAAAATCGTGCAAAACGAAACTGATCAGGATGCTGCGCCTAGCGCAGGAAGCTGCGCTACACAGCACCTTGCGCTAGGCACAACACCTTGCAATAGGCGCAAGGCTCTGCGTCTAGTGCAGAGCATGCTTGTGCGCTAGGCGCACAATCATGCGTCTAGCGCATGATTGTGTGCTTGGCGCACACGTGATTCTTCCGGAAAGAATCCGGATTTCCCCCTCTTACACATGGGATTTGATTCTTATTCTCACATCTTTTCATGATTCTTATTCTCTAACTAATGGATAAAGGATGTGTTTAGTGGATAAAGAATATATTCTTATTCTTTATCCAATGAAAAATGACTTGATCATCAAGGAAACTGATTAATGCCGGTTTTGGGATACGACTAAAATGCCGACGCCTAATCGCGACTCGCTTTTCATTTTTCCGAGAAACTAACTTAAGACAATTAACGAAAACTCGTCAAATTAATAAAGACGAGCATAATTATACTACGAATCATTTTATTAAAACGGTGGTTGTAGTTATTGACTACGACTCAGGAAAATTATACTTCTAAGCCGAAACTGTATGACTAATACGCAAAAATTGAAAATCGTGCGACTGAATGAAACTCGCGCTCCGGGGTGCGCGCTCCACGATGCATGACGATTTTATTATTTTTATTTTTCAAAACCTTTATTTATCCGAAAAAAAGGGTTCAAAATTTGGTGTCTACAGAATGCCCCACATTGGTCGAATTTCGGAGAAAATGATGGCCAATGTTTGAAAAGACACAAAATTTTGACAGAAAATTTCTTTTGAGATAACATATTCTCCGTAGAAAATAGTTATCATCATTGCTATTTTGAAAACATGACTTGCGACTTCTGTTGACGCTTTAAGTAGAAAATTCCAGTTAATTTTCTAAAATAGGAGATGCGACTTTAACGTCGTCTTAAATAGAAAATCTCAATTAATCTTCTAAAATTAAAAATGCGACTTTATTGTCGTCTTAGATAGAAAATCCCAATTAATTTTCTAAAATTGAAAATGCGACTTTATTGTCGTCTTAGATAGAAAATCCCAATTAATTTTCTAAAATTGAAAATGCGACTTTATTGTCGTCTTAGATAGAAAATCCCAATTAATTTTCTAAACATTGACGCGACTTTATTGTCGTCTTAGATAGGAAAATCCCAATTAATTTTCTAAATTTTGAAAATGCGACTTTATTGTCGTCTTTTTTTTCCTTTTAGTCTTATGAATTTGTCTTTTGTTAATGTGAGAAATTCCGACAATTAACAGGTCCAATCCAGTTTTTACAGTTTTTCATGGCCTTGATGACAAACAAGCTGTCAAGTCACCATTACTTAATTTTTATGACTCCATGTGTTATCATGTCTAGGGGTGTAAGTGGATTGGACTGGATTGGACTTTGTCAAATCCAAATCCAGTCCAAAGTTTTTTGGACTCGAGAAATTGAGTCCAGTCCAGTCCAGTCCGATAATTTTTTCTTGAGTCCGAATCCAGTCCAGTCCAGTCCGATTATTATACTTCCTCCGTTTATTTTACATGTTACACTTTCACTTTTCACGCATGCCAATGTAAAATTTTGAGGACATATATCTCTAATTTTGTATTTGTAAAAATTATAAAAAGTACACATTAAAAAAATACATATTAAGACTAATCTAACAAGATCCCACATGACTATATTTTTATCCACGTATAAATCACAAACGATGGTCAAAGTGAAATTTGTGAATAGTGAAAATGTCAAAATGTAACATGTAAAAAAAACGGAGGAAGTATAAACTTTTTCCCCGATTTAGATTCAATGATTTTCAACATTTTCTCATAATTGAATTTGAAAAATTAAGCTCATTATATCCATTCCAGAAGATAAGTCACATACATCTTTTATATTATATATATAAATATTAAATATATATACATTATATATAAAAATATATAATATATATATTATATATATAAATATTTTCGGAATGGACTTATTGGACTCCAAAGGGATGAGTTCAAATCCAGTCCGAAAATATTTGGACTCGAAAATTTGAGTCCGAGTCCAAAAATTTGATCCATCCGGTCCCGACAAGTTTGGGTGGACTGGATTGACTCTGGTCTTTTTCGCGATCCGCTTACACCCCTAATCATGTCACCTTAAATTAGGACATTGTCAGGTCATGTCACTTTAGAGTGATGCATTGTTAAATCTTGTCACCTAAAAGGGCTGACCAAAGGTTATTACCCTCTATGGTGGGCCAAACCTCATATGGCAAAATTTTATCTGTTTTTTCCGAAATCTTTCAGAAAATTTTTCATGCATAATGCTTATTTGTTTTATCAGAAAATGATCATCACTATATAAAATAGATTGATCAAGGTCATTATTTTGGATGATCATTAGGAAAAGGGATTGTATCAACGTTTTTGATTCGTCATTGACACAGTTTTTTTTTTATGTTCGGCTTTAGCAAAAATTGTCATACCACAAATGCTTGGTCATTAACCATTGTGAAGGATGCTCCTTATTATCCTATGGACAATACTCAAACTCATTATCCATGGCATAAACCATGGATGATCATCTTTTCCATCTATAAAAGGGGCATGGCTCTTCATTTCCAAATGCACCACTTCCACTACTCCAATCTTTTCCCTAAATTCGCCTTTCACAAAAATGGTTCTTACTTATGAAGAAGCTAATGAAATGCGGAGTCGGGAGAAAAAACAACTCTCGGGGGTCACAAGAAACTTGGAGCAACCAAGGCAATCCTTTTCCTCTTCCCGCTTCACTAAGGTTATTATGCCTTTGCTTTCACTTTCAATTTGTTACGACATGATTCATGTTGCTTCCAAATTTTGGGATGAAACTCGTCATGTCTTCCGCTTTGGAGACCGGGAGATTGTGCCTCTTGTGGAAGAGGTCGAAGGTTTGCTAGGCTTATCATCAAATGGTCCAGTTATCACACCTAGATCTCCTAACAGGATCTCGGGAGATTTATCAACGATTTTATACCTTCCCGGAAATCTTCATGGAAACTACCTACAATATGGTGAGGTATTTCTTGTCAAATTATTATTGACTTTCCAATTTGGCACTTGGCAATTTTCTAACAATGCCAACTATATGATTGCTAGAGAAAATGCTTGCATTCTTATGATTTTGGGAAGTATCCTCACTAAATGGTCTTTAAATGCATGCCATGTTCGGTGTCTTTCACTTATTCCTCAAATTATTAGCGGGGGTTGTCTTGGACCACTTATTTTGGGGAAAATGTTCCTTGGCTTAGATGAACTCAAAAGAAACCCTCAAAGCTTTGTGAAGGGATGTCCATTAGTCCTTCATTTATGGCTATTAGAAAAAATTTCTCTCATGAAACCCCACAAGAGTCTTACTTACAAAACTAGTCATGTCCGAGAGAGAGAGGTCTTCTTCCTTTCTTCTATCAACTTAGCAAAAACGGTGGGTGGGAGGATTTTTTTCTACATCAAGACATAAAGTGGGTCACAAGCCACATTGGCATTAGTGCAATTGTATATTGCAATTCTGGTCGCAGAGGTGTATAATTACCCGGGCTTTGCCAAGTCACTTTCTACCTTCCATGGAGATGTCTAAGGCAAATTGGTTGGAAGCAAGAGTACATTCCTGCCCTCCAGGTTCTTCCATCTTGTACCACTTATGAGACTGATATGAGTGGTATTCAGAGAATGCCTACTATATGGCAGGGGGCTAAAATTATATCAGCGCTACCGGAACCTTCATTTTCACTGATTGATGAAGATTACCTTCAATGGCTTCTAGCGGATATTGGTCAAGACAAAGATTCAGACGGGCCTACCATGAAGAGGAAAAGGGTTTGAGAGAATTGTCATGTTTATTTTCTATGTTGTTTTTTTTTATTTTTTTTTAAGTTTGTAGGAAATGAAGGCTTTATGTCTTTTTATGTATGAAATGAAGTACCCCAATTGGGATGAATAAAAAATATGTTTGTGAGAAATTCAATGTGAACACAATTCTAAACACGTGCACACTTTAACATTAAATATGACATGCAAATCATAATCAACTAATCATATGACACATAAAAGCATAACATATAAACCTTAACAATCAAAGACATGTTTTTTCATTTTTCCTTTTTCCTTTTTTCCTTTTTTCCTCTTTTCCGTTTTTTTTTCTTTTATTTATTTTTTTTTCTTCCTTTTTTTTGTTTTTTTTTTCTTTTTTTCGTTTATTTTCTTTTCTTCTTTTCTTTGTCTTTTTTTTTTTACATACATCATATAAATATCTCAGAAACTCATGGCATGCTTATTAAGAACAAACAGATATGATACAAAACCCACAAAGTGCTTGGTTACTTGATCATGACAATTACAATTACTTTGATGCCTAAGCGTAATATTTCTTCAACTGATCAAGATTAGTGAAATGGGTGAACTCATTTCCATCAAAATCCATTAGCTTCACCGCTCCAAAGTGGTGACATGCTTGACCGGGAATGGTCCGGACCAGGGTTAGGCTTGAATTTTCCTCGAGGATCATGCAACAGAGCTCTATTTTCTTTTAAAACTAGATCGCCTTCTTGGATGTCTCTATCTCGAACCCTTTTGTTAAATGCACGAGCAATTCTCCGTTGATAGAGTTGAATGTTATGCAATGTTTTTAGTCGGCGCTCATCTGCAAATGCAAGCTCATCATAGCGAGTTTTGTGCCACTGGTCTTCCGATATTTCACTTTCTA
This sequence comes from Beta corolliflora, assembly GCA_947648045.1. Taxonomy (NCBI): domain Eukaryota; kingdom Viridiplantae; phylum Streptophyta; class Magnoliopsida; order Caryophyllales; family Amaranthaceae; genus Beta; species Beta corolliflora. The sequence continues at coordinate 81,201 of CANSZD010000187.1, read as the reverse complement.
CTATGACCCTGAGAGATTGTATCTCCACCTCAACTGGTAGGATTGACTCCATTCCATAAACCAAAGAATACGGGGTTGATCCTGTTGGAGTCCTAATTAATATCCTATATCCCCAAAGGGCATATGGTAGTTTGTCATGCCATTCCCTAGTCTTTTCAGTCATCTTGGCAACAATAGTTTTTATTGTCTTATTGGCTGCTTCTACCGCTCCATTTGTTTGGGGACGATAAGGTGAGGACTGATGATGCTTGATTGCATATTTTGTGAGAGTGGTCTTCAGATGATCCTCAAATTGTGATCCATTATCATAGATGACTTCGAAAGGTATGCCATACCGACAGATGATGTTGTTAATCACAAATTTCGAGACTTGCTTTGCCCCTAGATTCGAAAATGATGCAGCTTCAACCCACTTTGAAAAGTAATCAATTGCTACAAGAATATATTGATGCCCATTTGAAGCCTTTGGATGAATTTGTCTGATTATGTCTATGCCCCAACTTGAAAACGGCCAAGGAGAAGTCATATTATGTAATGACACAGGTGGCATATGATTGAGGTTAGCAAATATTTGACATTGCTTGCAAGCACGGACAAAGCTGATGCCATCGCCTTCTAGAGTGCTCTAATAGAAACCTGCTCGCAAAATTTTACGAGCCAACATTCTTCCATTCATATGGGGTCCACATTCCCCTCCATGAACTTCTTCCATGATGACTTGATTTTCGCTGTCATTTACGCAGAGTTGCAGAGTACCACCAAACCCTTTGTGATACAGTCTGCCTTTTAGTATGAGAAAATGAGCAGCTAGCCTTCTGATAGCTATGCGGTCCTTCTTGCCACTTCCCTCTGGATATTGCATAGTTTCCAGAAAATTCTTGATATCCTTATACCAGACATCATCATCATCTTGTTGAACCAGCGCGGAGACAATTTGGGCTACCGTCACTGTTGGTCCCTTCCTTTCTTTAATTAAAACTGAATGGATCTTTGTACCATTTTCCCATGTTAAATTAATAGCGAGATTGGCTAAAGCATCAGTGAAACTATTTTGTTCTCGAGGAAGATGTTTGAAGCTGATATCATCAAAATAAGGGATCAATTCTTGAAGGTACCCTGTGTAGAGCTGCATCCCTAACCCTCCAAATTCCTATTGTTTGAGATATGATGAGATTAGAATCTCCATACATAGTGATATATCTTGCCCCTGCTACCAAGGCGGCCTTTACTCCATATATGCAGGCTTCATACTCGGCTGTATTGTTTGTTCTTTGGGAAGTCCAAATTGACAAAGAAATGGAATATGGACTCCATCAGGATCTACTAATAAAACACCTGCTCCATTACCTCTCCTATTAGAAGCTCCATCAATGTACATGCACCATTGTGGATTGTCAACGAAGCATAAGTACTCATCAGGGAATGCATTGTCATACCTATCTCCTGACATTAGTCCTTCTGCTAGGGCTTCAGATATGGCTCGTCCTTTAACAGATTTCTGGCTGACACATTGAATATCAAACTTAGAAAGCATAGCATGCCATCTTGCCAATCTTTCACTAAGAATAGGTTTTTCAATCAAATACTTGATTGGGTCCAGTCTTGAGATCAGATAGGTAGTATGAGCTTGAAGGTGATGCCTCAACTTCTTCATGGCATAGACCAGGGAAACACATGCTTTTTCTGGAGGGGTATATCTTGTCTCATACTCAAGGAATTTCTTGTTGAGATAGTATATGGCAACCTCTTACTTTGTTCCCTCTTGATATTGGGCTAAGAGAGCTCCCATAGCCGTTTCTGTGATAGTGAGGCACAGAATCAGAGGTTCTCCTGGTCTAGGTGGCATTAGAACAGGTGGATTTGAAAGGTATTCTTTCATATAATCAAAAGCTTCCTAACATTCTTCATTCCACTAATGGGATGCCCCTTTTCTGAGCAGCTTAAATATAGGTTCACATCTCATAGTGAGTTGTGAGATGAACCTGCTGATATATTGAATTCTGTCGAGAAACCCTCTTACTTCTTTTTCTGTTTTTGGAGGAGGTAATTCCTGAATAGCCTTCACCTTTTCAGAGTCCACTTTGATGCCGTCTTGACTGACAATGAATCCCAACAGCTTTCCCGAAGTGACACCAAACACACACTTTTGAGGGTTTAGCCTTAGATTGTACTTCCTGATTGTTTCAAAGAAGGACCTTAGTGCAGGAATATGCCCCACACGATCTTCACTTTTCACAATCATGCCATCTACATAAACCTCCACAATGTCGTGGATGAGGTTATGAAGGATAGTGGTTGCAACCCTTTGATATGTGGCTCCGGCATTCTTGAGACCAAAAGGCATAACTCGGTAGCAAAAAGTGCCCCATGGAGTGATGAAAGATGTCTTTGTCATGTCTTCTTGAGCCATGAGTATTTGATTATACCCTGAGAATCCATCCATGAAAGAAAACATTGCATGACCAGCCGTACTATCAACAAGAACATCGATGTGGGGTAGGGGGAAGCAATCTTTTGGTGACGCAGCATTCAAATCTCGAAAATCAATGCATACCCGAACTCTCCCATCCTTTTTAGGTACGACCACTATATTGGCGAGCCAACTTGGATGTTTTACAGCTTGGATGAATTCGGCATCAAGCTGTTTCTGGATTTCTTCTTTCACTTTCAGACTAACCTCTGGCTTCATTCGGCGGAGCTTTTGCTGCTTAGGCTTGCTTTCAGGATGTAACGGAATGCGATGTTCCGCAATTTCTCTATTAACACCAGGCATATCAGCATAAGACCATGCGAACACATCTACATACTCTTTTAATAATGAAATAAACATAGATTGTTCAGTTGGGGAGAGGGATGATCCTATTTTGACTTCTTTTACAGCATTTTCTGTACCAATATTAATTACAATGGATTCTTCCATGGGTTTTATGTATGGTTTAGTTGTATCAAGTGATTCATCATTATTAAAATAACTATCAGAAATAACATCTTGCATGCAAATGTATTTAGATAAAGGTTCACATTCAATTTCCTCACTATCAGAGTCTTCTGACTGGGTATGCAAGGTAGATTGACTGGAAGATGAGCTATCGGTATGATATCCATCTGAAGGGGGTGAAAAGGTATTTTCATGAGATGGATGTGGAGGATGGTTTCCTAAAAACATTTTGAATTCTATAGGCTCGTCTTTTGCCTGGCAATCAATACTCCACTTATGTTCAATGCTTTTGCCAAAAGGTATCATCAAAGACACCGGGTCAAAATCCCCTTCTCTAGAGGACTCAGAAGCGAAAAGCTTCTTAAGGACTCCATGTTCCAGACTATCCACCCAGTCATTTTCTTTTTTCATGTTTTGTTCTTGGACAAACCAACTTTTGATTAAGTCCAAATTTCTAGCTTCGTTGAAGAATATTTCCAATCCCGGTAAAATCCTCTGTTCTTTCCTACTAAGCCAAGGTTCTGGAAACTCATAGTATGGCTCAGTATCTCCTTGCAGGATGAACTGACCATTGAGGGTAGAAGAAGGTTTTTTGGTGTTTTGAGAAGTGCTGCCCGGATCATATCCTAATCCATGTCGGTTCTGCTTGTCTACTACAGGGATTGGTTGCTTCATTCCCCTACCATCACGCCCTAATCCGACTTCTTGAGTATAACCCATCTTCATCATAATTTACAATCCTTTGGACAGAGGTTGCAGGGCAATCCCTACATGCTCTTTGACCGCATTCGTGGGTAAGGCTGAGGTGTTTGTTTTCTGGCGGTAATTGGTCATCCTTAGAGAAGGGACAAATTTCTTCTTTTTGGACCTAAAGGTAGAGAAAAAGAATTAAAAGAAAAGAAGGCTACATATTGCATAATGCATTACAGAGTAAGAAAATTTTCGAAAACAACTTTGCCATATTTTGACTGGAATGGTCCATCTTCGCAATTTTGCTTTTTATTATTCATTTTTTTTTACTTTATTTTGACCTTTTTAAATGATTTTACTGTCCTTGGAGTTGAAAACAGATTTTTCATTCTTCCATTCCCTGCTTAATATTTGAACAAAGACAGAAAATATAGAGATTAGGGCATGTATCCCCATTGATGCGTCAATTCAGCATTCTGAAATTGCTCCTGTGATGACTGGCATCTTGAATTCTGATCACATTGCCTGAAATACAATGGTTAATATATTTGAGTCGCCTACATATCCCCATTGCTCCAAGTGCATTTTATGGGGAATCAGACTCAGCGTAGTTCGTCATTTTAGAAAGAACTAAAGTTTTTTATTTAATAAAGCAGCTGCACTCATATTGAGCTACCTACGTACCCCAGGTGTTACATAGGTGGAGTGATCTCGTAGTGCAAGTGTAAGTTATAAAGGGGATTCAAGCTGCACGTAGTTCTTTGATACTAACGGGCTAAAAGATTTTTTTTTTTGATGGGCTAACCCCCTACAGGACTTTTGCCGAAGACTTTTCTCTTTGTGGGAGATGATCAAGTAGCTTTGCGGTAGACAAGAGCTATGTTGGTGATTTGCTTGATGCGATAGCTGAGAGCATGACATTGGTTTGTGCCGTGACCATGCAACTGATGATATTGGCAATACTTGTGGAGATCTGACCCTACGGGACTTGCCCCTGGGCGTCTAGGAAGTGGATGTATCTGACCTTGCTCGACTAATTTGCGGAAGATATCCACTTAGGATTGAGGTTGGGGGCGCGCCGACACTTTCCTTGCGTACACTTCCTTATGAGTTGGACTAATGATGCCTCGATCAATCAGGCTTTGCACTTTGTAGTAAAGGTCATGGCATCGATCAGTTTCATGCCCAAATTGACGACAATAATAGCAGAATTTGCTCATGTCTGTTCCAGGAAGGGGTAAACAGTGCACATACGCTGGAACTTGAAGTATACCTTGCCTCCGAAGACGATCATACACCATACTCAATGGTTCATCCATCTTAGCATAAACCCTTGGACTTGTATTGGGCGTTTCAAGATTTTCTCGGGGCCGTTTTTCTTGCAATTTCAGAGCATCGATGTCAAAGCTATGCTGTTCCATGTGGCTGAGGGAGGTGTATTTGATAGTAATCATGTGACGATAATAGAAATCGTTCAGGTTCCGCAGCAATATGAGCATGAATTCCCGATCAGTAATAGGGAAACGAAGTTGTGTGCGGATACTAGTGCATCTCGAACAAAAATGCGAGAAGGTTACTCAGGCACTCTGACGCAAAGTGACTAACTTCAGTTTCTTGACGTCAGTCTGTTTATACTCGAAAGCCCAATTAACAAAGGCTTGGCTAGCATTTTCCCAACTAGCCCTATCTACACAATCTGAAGAATAGTACCACCCGTAGCCGGTCCTTCTAAACTCTTGTCAAACAGCATGGGGTAATCTTCCTCTGGTATGCCCCATGGATGCAAGGCATTCACAAATCCCACTAAGTGGACAAAAGGATCACCGTTCCCACTAAATTTTCTGAATTAGGGTAATTCACGATAGTGATCTTCATGTTGATATCCTGGAAAGAGAATCAGGGATTCGGTGTGAACTTCTCGGATAGGACCCACTACATTAAAGTCCAGATCAAAATCATTTGTCCTAGATCTCTTCTTCAAGTCATTATCATCATCTTGAGGATTGCCGACACATGATTCTTCCGGTGCTCCAGATGACGTATTATGTGTGTCGATGCTTGGAGCTCCTACCTCTTCCTCGTCATCCTCACTATATTCTGGTTCTGTTTCTTCATCACTTTCATCTGGTATGGCTGCTGGAACCTCATTCATCCATGAATTTTCAGGTGCTTCTAGAATACAGTGGATAGTATAACCATCCAACCTAGTGCCCTCCACTTCGTTCAGATACAATACTGATTTTCCCAGTTGGAGATGGTCATAATTTCTAGATCACCAGAAATAGTCACAGTACCCTGATCAGTGAGAAGTTTTACCTTCTGATGTAGAGTAGAGGCTACTGCCCTATTTTCATGTAGCCATGGTCTTCCTAATAAGAAGTTGAAACAGGCTTGTATGTCAATGACCATGAATTCCACCTTCCTTGCCACGGGACCACATTCAATGAGGAGGCTGATCAAACCCAACACTTCTCTCTTAGCATTATCATATGCTCTGACCACCTGGTTGGATGGTACTAGATCCTCTTTTGAATACCCAAGCCTTGTTAGCACACGCAGAGGGCAAACATTGATTGCGGAGCCATTGTCGATCAACACCGTAGGTATCTCCCATCCATTACAGCGTATAGTGATGTGTAATGAATTGTTGTAGTTGATATTGTCAGGGAGATCATTGTCTGTGAACATGAGAGTTCGATCTACCCCATGAATGAGCCCCACCATCTGGTCAGGTGTTATAGAAGAGCTTACATAGGCGTCATTAAGATGTTTTAGAACAAATTTGCCCTATGAGGTCGGAATGCATTAACAATTTCCGGATGGAAAGATTAGCATTTACTTCTTTCATGCACTTGATAAGCATCATCTTCCTTGTTACTTTCCTCTCGTCATTGGCTCTTTGCCCTTTTCCTTCCTTATCAATACCTCCAAAGGATTTTCATCCTCCAAATGGGATGGTTTAAAGTGGCGGCCTGCTCTAGTCAAATGAGAGATATCCACATACTCCTAATCACTAATATCATCGAGGCAGATGGGGCGCCGGTATGTATTTGGAGTGGTGGAATGTCCTCCAGTGTTTTTCTCCACAATTGTTAATACCGAAGAGGCATCTTCATCAGCATCAAAGTCCAAAATGAAGAAGGCACCGTCATAATCCAAAGTTCCACACATACCAGAGAATGGATCTTTGTTGAGAGTGAAGCTGGGGTCTTTACAAGGCATCATTTTGACTTTTTCTTGAGTGGAATAGTCATAGACCGGGCACTTGTAACCTACGGCTATCGGCATTTCATACATTTGAGGAACCGTGCTTGCGGATTAACTGAACTGGATCGCATCCGTCCGAGCAAAGAGATGGCATTAATGGCGAATGAGGGTTTATGATTAGGAAGGGGGTTTTTTTGTGATGTTAGGGCCGAGAGTCATTTGGTTTATTGGAGATGGATCCCGAGAGAAAGTTTTCCATCATCCACAAGGTTTTGAATTTGATGCTTTAGAGCCGTGCAGTTTTTAGTATTATGCCCCGGGCTTTGATGGTGTTCACAGTTTTGATTTGGGCCATAACCAGGGTAAGGATTTTTAGGAGGTGGGCGTGGATTCAAGGGTTGAATGAGATTGGCCTTTTTTAACTTGGAGAGAGCTTGGAAAATAAGTCATGTTCAAAGGAGTAAAGTTCCTTTGTGGTCGCAACTGGAATGTAGACGATGCACCAATGGCATGGATCGCAATAGTTGTCTTAGGAGCTGCTGAATCATTGTTTGGGGCTCTTTGTTATTTCCAAATTTTGCATTATAAGTAGCGCCGCCAATAGGTTCATCTTTCTTGTTGTCTCCCCTTTTCACAAAGATCCTCAACTAAAGTTCCCGTAGCAATCAAAGCTTTGAAAGTCGGGAAATACTAGTATGTCATATGCTTCTGATAGACATGAAGAAGGTTTTTCACAACCATTTGTAGTTGTTCCTCCTCATTAGGCCTACTCATCATTTTGGAAGCCTTGTTTCTCCATCGAGTGATGAATGAAGAAAATGTCTCATTAAGATTTTGAGAAGTGGTCTCCAGATCCCTTCCAGTAACATCAATTTCTTCATTATACTTGTATTGGTTTGAGAACTCTCTAACTATGTCAGCCCAAGTGGATTTCTTTGTATTTTCAAGGTTAAGGAACCAATGTGCTGCAGCACCATCTAAATATTGTTGAAATAGTTGGGCCATCAAGGATTCTTCCACTCCCCAGGGACTCATTGCCCCTACATACATTTTCAGGAATTTGGTGGGGCTACCGGTCCCATCAAACCTTGTCAGACTGGGCATTTTGAAACCATGGGGTAACTGTGCCTTCGGGAAAAGAGTTAATCCATGAATATCCATCCATGATTCAGCCTTAGTCATGCCTCTTAAGACTTCTTTAAGCTTGACTACTTCTTCCTCGAGTTTAGTGGGAATTTCTCTCTCATTGTTCAAAGGCTCAAGATGAAAAGGCGAAGCTACTTCCGACTCCGGAGGAGGAGGAGGAGGCATCTGGGCGCTTTGGTGCATTTATACCTAACACAATTTTATCAATATTATCCTGTCGGTCAAGCATGGCCTGGACAAGTCCTCGGAGCTCAATCATTGGATCAGGTGGAGGGGTAGAGTTTTGTTGGTGCTCGTTGTTCGGAATTTCAGACATGTTGTTGAGATGTGTAGCAAAGAATACAAATGGTGTAGACAAGGATGACAAGATATCGACAGAGAACGTTCACTGTGGTCAGAACTTCGGCGAATTAGCCTAGATCTTGAGCTGGCCCAGGCAGAGTTCCTGTGAAATGAGATGAAGGGTTAGCACAGAAGTTTGTCCAGGCTTTGTTTCTTCTTTTCTTTTTTTTGTTTTTGCACAGAATGAAAGAAATGATATCTTTGAAAATTCTCTCTTTTTTTTTTTACCCCAATTTCAGTTATCATTTATTAAAAGGTGTAAGACCTTGACTCTATCATTTGTTTTGAGATTTTTCATTAGATTTATTTGACTTGTTATTCTTTTTTAGACTTGGACTTTTATTTACATTTTAAACTTCCACTTTTTAGACTCATATATTTTTTCTGGATAATACACAAACATTTTTCAAAATCAATTTGATGATATCCTTCCATTTCCTGCTGCTATAGAAATAAGAGGAAAGAGGTATAACGAGGCATGTGTCCTAATTTTGGCAAATTATAATGCCCCATATATCGTTCTTCTTTGTAGTGATCTGTATCTATTGATTGCTTCTAAATGCTGAAACCACAAAAGAAAATATTAAATGCAAAAGGGGCCGCACCCGAAGGTTGCCTACGTATCTCCATAAGTGGATTTGGATTTGGGGAAGAAATTTTTCTTCTGATGATTTTTTTTTGAATGGAGAATCAGGCCCAATGTAGTTCTGATATATGAAGTGAAATTTAACATAATTTTTTCTTTTTTTTTTGTTTTTGCAGCTGCACTCGGAAAATAAGTTGCCTACGTACCCCTTTTAGTACATTACATAGTAGAGAAACTAAGATAGATGCATACAACATTAGATTTTTTGTTTTTTTAGGGGATCAAGCCGCACGTAGCTCTACCTACAAAATACAATATAAAAGCGATTAAATGAATCAGGTACTTCCTAGACTTCTCAGGCTTCAGTTTGCCGGGCGCCAAGCCATATGTTCTCCTGTTTGAAGACGCCTGTCCCACCTTTCTTTCTTCTTCTTGACATATAAGGGGTTGTCCTCTCGGCTAAGGAGACATGATGCCCATGCCTTGCATACCAAAGATGCAAGAAGCTCTTGTTTCATAATCAATTTCATCAAGGAATATATAGGGTTCCATGATAGATTGGATGGCGGCAACTTTGTGTGCTGGACTTTCTTTTCCCTCACACTGAACGGCCCATGTTTCTTTGTATAGCCAATGAAACTTCTCTTCAATTCTCTTCACTTCTCTCATATCCGGTACCCAATTTTGTTGGTCAAGATCCTCCTCGGGAATAGGCCAGTGGAAATAGGATTTTACCAGTTTGAGGGGCAGCGTATTTGATGCAGTTTCTACGGAATCCTTGCCATTCTGTTCGTGGTTTAAGTGACACACATGAGATATGTGAGGATTTTGCATTGTTGCCCCCATGGCTATATCTCCTGGGATGGTGATTACTCCGTGCGGAGTTACCATTTTAACTTTTTAGTGCAACGTCGAAATGATAGCATGGTTTTCATGGAGCCACGGTCGTCCCAACAACATTATGAAAGGAGCTTCGCAATCGATGATCATAAAGTCCACCTTACGTATGACAGCTCCGATACGCAAGATCATAGTTGTTGACCCCATAATTTCCCGCTTGGAACCATCATATGCAACCATGGTCCCTATTGAGGTTTCTCCTTGAGGAGGGGAAAGACCCGAGCCATTTAAGGGTATTGAGGAGAGAAAGATTGGCAGAAGCTCCGTTGTCGACCATTACACCTTTGATATGTCTGGCACTGTGATCAACATCAATGTACAAAGCACTGTTATGAGCTGGATTGTCGGGGAGATCTTTATCAGATAAGGTTATGGCAGAGGTGGTTTCAGCCTGATCTGTGTTGAGAGGTCTTATTGGCATATTCTGAGCACAACAGATTTCGGCATAAGCTATGAGTTGATCAATTGTCATTGGGATAATGTAAATGGCTTCTGAATTGGATCCTAGGGGTATTGAAGGAACGTTACTCCCTAGCATGCAGGGGTTGAGGGGAACATCTGAGGACCCGTTTCATCCTCTACCGTTGGCGGTGCGGGGGTGAAATTTCTTGGTCGCGTAGGATTCCCATGGATGGTTATTATTCCCGAAGTTGTTGGGCATTTTAGTTTTTGGTGTGCAGGAGAGGCAACGGCTTTGTTCGCATGGAGCCATGGTCGCCTCAACAACAAAGAGAATGAGGTTAAAGTTTCGACAACCGTGAAATTTGCATCACAAATCCAGTCTTTATACCTCAGTTGAAGATTGATCGTTCCTATAGTCCTCCCCTGAAGAATTGTCGTATGCTCCCAATATCTAACCCTAAATGGCCAATTCCACTGGGGAAAGAAGAGGAGGGAATAGATTATGAAAAACTCACCTTTAGAATTAAACAAATCTATCTGAAATGAGGTAATCACTCCAATTAGTGATTGAAATGGGATTGAGATAATCACTTTAATTAGTGATAAAATATGAAGGATTAAGATAATCACCTTAATTAGTGATTAAAAATGGAGGTTAAGATAATCACCCTAATTAGTGATTAAACTTAAAAGGAAAGATAATCACCTTGATTAGTGACTAACAATGAAGGTTAGGAAGTAATCACCCTAATTGATGATTATTCAAGGTTTAGGATAATCACTCCAATTAGTGATTAAATGAGAAAAATAATCGTCCTAATTAACGATTATTAAGGTTAAGATAATCACCCTAATTAGTGATTAAATAAGAAGAATAACCGTCCTAATTAACGATTATTAAGGTTTAAGATAATCACTCTAATTAGTAATTAAATGAAAAGTTTGAATTAACCGCTCTAATTAGAGATTAATCGAGTATTGAAATAACCACCTTAATTAGTGATTACATTTATGATTTTCAAGAGATCTTAGAAGTTTGCTTCCTAATTTGAAGGCTTTTGAGAAATAATCTTAATTGAAGATTATTAAGTCATTTAGAGAGAAATGATCAATTTGAGATCAAACTTTGAGAGATTGTGTTTGGCTAATTGGAATTTGGCCATTTAAAGCGAGACACGTGAAACGGCCTAAAATCAATTTGGAGATCATAATTACCAATCTAATTATGTCAAATTATATGATTAATCCATTTGAATATGGAGAACACATTTTAAAAATGTAAGATGGATCATCATACAATTTAACTTAGTTAGATTTGCAATTTTTCCTCTTAATTGAGATTGGGTCATTTGATTCATGTACTATGACATATTGGGCCCAACATGCAACATTTATAACATTGGTTGCTCATTTTATTAAAAAGAATTGTGAAATTATTTATGAACATTATGCATAAACATCTCCATGTTTTTTTTTATTAATTGAGTGATGCAACAATTATTTACAAATAAACTATTATTACAATAATATGTACAAAATATATGATCTATACAAATCTTCAATCTTGGTCTTCACCATGATGATCCTTGATCTTCACCTCCATGAATGGGCTTTAGAATTCATGTTTATTTGTGAATTTGTGAATTTTATGAAAGTTAAAGATTTATTAACTTCTTTGATTTGATTTTTTGATGACAATTTTTATTGATTTTTATTTACATGATGAAATGATTCATTTTAATAGAAACTTAAAATTTCATGATTTTTTTTATTCACATTTTCGTATGAAGAAAACATTTTTTTTTAAGTTGAGTTAATCACTTTATTTCATTTTTCAGATTGCCTTTTTGTTCTTGTACTGACTTACAAAATTCATAACTTTCTGTACAAAGTGTTAAACTGAGCATATGATACATCTATGGATATATCAGTGATTTTTTTATATTGTGTCAAAATTTCCCAAGTTTTTAGTAACAACTTGAATTATGGTGAATTTTATGTCAAGACTGGTCAAAACAGGACCTTCATTGAATTTGTTCTTTGAAACCCAACTTATTAAACTTATTTTGAAGTGAATTTTGGTATGAACATTCTAGACACTTTAAGGAACTAGACTGAAAATTTTTACTTGAATTGGACACTTTTAAGACCTTTTTTTTATTTAATTTCCTTAACTGAAAGGAAAATCAATTTTCTGGAATTTAGTGATTTACATGAATGGTTTTGTAAAAATGATGTAAAATTGTATAAAATTTATATGAACATGATTTTTATATTTTTGAAAAGCTACTGATGTTTTATTCAAACTTGATGTTTTTGGTTTTATCTAAATGATTTTATTTTAAACTTTATTGACAGAACAAGCTTAGGTGGTACTGGACAAAATCAGTTTTGTACAACAAAGTTGTATGATTTTTAATTATTTCCAAAAAATTTGTTTTTTAGAAATTACAAAGCCCAGTTTCTGGAAACGTCTTGCACTTCATAGGAAAAATATAAAATTCTATAAACTATTCTGATAATATAGACGAAAAATGAAATATAGTACGAAATTAAAACTCATTATAATTACAGCATCACATTTTTTTTATGGAGATGTTTATGCACAACTTGTCGTGAATTTTTTATGAAAACATTTTTTGTGATGAATAACAACTTGATTAAGGAAAATCACATAATCACATTGTTCCTAAGAGTCACCCCATTATAGGTGACTATTCTAGGTGGGGTGATTTAAGGTTGGGAACCTATTAGGACTTCCACATACCCAAATCACTCCAAAGATTAAAAAAATGATAAGAAGAAAACAAGGAGAAAGTTAGTAGATGATTAAGAAGATAATCAAAATAACAAGAACTTCAACTTTACCTTGCTAGCTCAATGATGCACTTCCTTTTTGAAAATTTTTCTACCTTTTTTGTGATTTTCTTAATTTCTAAGTGAATTTCTAAATCCTCTTAATTACTAACTTAAACTCTTTTTGTGTTTTTTTTCTTCTTTTGATGAACTTCTTTACTTACTAATTATCTTACTAACTTTTACTTTCTTTTGCTTAAGTGAGATTTTTAGAGAGAAGATGAGAGTGAAGTTGAATTGTGTTTTTTTCAACTTGGTTTTGAAATGAAAAGGGGAGGGTATTTATAGAGAAATGAGGAATGTGAACTAGGGTTTCAAAGAGGGAGAAAATCAGATTTTTCATCCAAAATAAATCTGATTTTCTACATCCTTAATCACCTTAGTGACATCACTCTAATGACCTCACCCTAATGACATCATCAAATCTCTTTGGAAACACAAATATTCTTATTCTTTTTAGATTTGCTCATTAATGAGGCAAGATCAGATTTTCAGAAAATATTCTTCCTAAAACATCCTAATACGTAAAAAAAATTGCACTGAAAATCGTGCAAAACGAAACTTATCAGGATGCTGCGCCTAGCGCAGGAAGCTACGCTAGGCACAGCACCTTCATGATTGTGAGCTTGGCACACACTTGATTCTTCCGGAAAGAATCCGGATTTCCGCCTCTTACACATGGGATTTGATTCTTATTCTCACATCTTTTCATGATTCTTATTCTCTAACTAATGGATAAAGGATGTGTTTAGTGGATAAAGAATATATTCTTATTCTTTATCCAATGAACAATGACTTGATCATCAAGGAAACTGATTAATGCCGGTTTTGGGATACAACTAAAATCCCGACGCCTAATCGCGACTCGCTTTTCATATTTCCGAAAAACTAACTTAAGACAATTAACGAAAACTCGTCAAATTAATAAAAACGAGCATGATTATACTACGAATCATTTTATTAAAACGGTGGTTGTAGTTATTGACTACCACTCACGAAAATTATACTTCTAAGCCGAAACTGTATGACTAATACGCGAAAATGGAAAATCGTGCGACAGAATGAAACTCGCGCTCCGGGGCGCGCGCTCCACGATGCATGACGATTTTGTTATTTTTATTTTTCAAAACCTTTATTTATCCGAAAAAAAGTGTTCAAAATTTGGTGTCTACAACTTCATGCCCAACTGCGAAAATATTACAGATATACTAAGTTTAAAAAATATGTACAGAAGATAGATTTTGGAGATAAGCTACTGAAAACTTTTAGATTTATAAAGAACATACCTCGACTCCCCAGGAGAAGATAGCCTTTTCAGTTCGAGATCCATAAACTTCTGCATCACCACCATCCTGTGGAAGAAAAATAAGTCAATATATTGTTAGTTTAGATATCAAATGGAAGGAGCAAAGCCAAGCAAACTAGCAAAGTATACAAAATGAGTTACACCTTGTTGCAAGGAAATAACAATTATTAATAAAACAGCACTTGATGACTCTCCTGCCATATAAACTTGTCATATACAAAATAAAATGTCAGGAAAAGGAAGAGCATACCTTGGGGACAAAAACACTACCAGTGGTATTAACTGCAACCCCTTCAATTACAAGAGTGGATTGCTCCTTGTGCATCTGGGAAGCATCATTAGGTGGATTCAACTTTTTTCTACCAGTGTAAGCCTCAACTACAGTCATCTACAAAAGGATTAATCAGTAAGGATGTGGAAGAATGTCGAACATCACAACAATGCTGAATACAAATTGAGCTCAGCATAGCTGTAGAATTGTGAGTGGGGCTTACACTTTTTTGTAATTGCAGTGGTGTGAAATCTCAATCAATCAAAGTGAAACTTGAAATATAAAATCGAAATTACAGATGAGATAACAAATAGGCAAGAAGAGTGCAGACAATAGCGATTGTGAAGCATATCAAAGACAGTCATCTAGCCATTTAAACCATCCACCGCACCCCCCCTTCACATCCCACTTGCACACACCCACCTTCACACACCTCCACACATATCCAGCCTTCCCAATCCCCTGCCAGCCAGCCCTTCACATCCCCCTGCCAACCCCCCTACACACACAGCCCCCCCTCTAGAGCCCACCTGCACACACAACCCCCTTCCCACATGAACACTTGCATAGCTTATTCATCTAAAAATTACAACTTTCACATACCATTACAAATTTCCTAAGATTACCTTTCAGTAGCTGCACAACCTTTCAGTAGCTAAGATTACCTTTCAGTAGCTGCACAACCTGAAGAGAAAGCATTAATTTCTTGTCTATACATCCAAGCATTGAATTTTCATTCACCACAATTCTAAGTTATTATTTTCTTTGCACCTCTTATATGATTATGTCTCAAAAGTTCAAAAAGTTGAACTTTGATCTGAACGTAATTACCTCATTCATACGAGGTCGTAGAATTGAAGAACGTTGTACACACAAGGCAACAGCTAAAAGCATTAGCTTCATCTAAGTACTATCAGGTCCAGTTTGTCGATGAACTTGTATTATTAGTTGCGCCTAACTGACTAAACTAAGTACTATGGCTGTGTTAGAATTACATAAAATTCCAGATATATAATGTTTTTTCTTGAGAAAAATTCGAAAGAAGCAAAAGTCTACCTGTGAAAACTTGTGGTATAACATCTTATCGATCAACTTATAACTCAGGCATCTTGATGCAAATATCTCCAAAATGGTCTCCGGAGAACACGAGCAACTGAAAAAAACTTGTGGCATCAATGCCACTGCCCAACATCACCAAAAACAACGGCAAATGACAGCAACAACACTAAACAAACACAAGGAAGAAGTAGTGGCGAAACAGAAACATTAGCAGAAGCAACTCACAAGAGCAAAAAATAAATGAATTGCCGCTCATCGATAGCAATTTCTATGTAATTCAAAACAAAAAATTCAGTTAATTAAAGAAATTAATACTACTCAATTAAACAACATTATGAATTAACATCATTAAAAACAACAGTTAAGGTTTCCGGAAATATAAGAAAAGCTTCATTTTCACAAAACTAGATTACATAGAGACTAATTAGCTAGTCGGACTGAAATTAGTTTCAGGAAAAAGTGAGTAGCAAGCTGCATAAGCAAGAAACAATTATGATCTTATAGTTATCATACTAGCTAAGTGTAACAGAATCTTTAAGCCATCACACTACCACCCATCAAAAAAAACTAAGTCAAACACACCATTGTTCTAGCCAGGGATCACTAACTATACCCTCCATATTCAAATGATCTTATAAAGATAAAACTTGCTCCACATTAATCATTCAAATTGATTGGACTTCCAAGCTTCCTCAGTTTAAAACATAACTGTCAACCATATTATAATAAATCCGATCCAGAACATCCATCCATGGATAAGACAAACTACACTTGCTTGCGGAACACAAACCGAATTCCATGCAACATTAGTAGCAAAGGTATGCTTCTAACCAATGGTTGGCCCAATTCCTACTGCTGGATCACAACTAAATCACCACCCCCTCTGTCGCTAATTAATAATTTGAAAGTAGAATTTACTCACTAGGCTACATGGAATCGTAGATTGTTTGTTAAACAAACATATACTTCTACTAATTATAAGAATCATCCAAATCATTTTAAAAAGAAGTAAAACTAGAGATCAGAAAATATACCTGCCAGAGCCACAATCAATGGCCACTATACGGTGCAACGCCACCCATATGTCCATGCGCGACCTCCCTCCGGCTCCACCTTGCCCCATCTGCTGATTCGGGTAAGAACTCTGCAAACCACCCTGTGTCCCATACCCCAAAACACTCGGGTTCACCCCAACACTCTGCCCTCCATACCCACCATGTGGTGCACCAGCCCCATGATCGGAGCAGCCGCCATCCCACCTCCAAGAGTACCAAGCAAGTTATTCAACCCCAAACCACCCCTTGCGAAGCCACCAACGCAGTCAATGCCTGCCCCAACGCCTTAAAATAGCTAGAGCCTTAAAATTTCATACTCATATGCCAACAAAATTTTGGGGTGAATGCTCGTTGACTGCCACTTTTCTCATTAATCAAATGCCTACATAAATTCTTGATTGGAAAAGTCCTTATGAAGTTTTATTTGGGAAAACTTTGAGAGTCTTTGGAAGCCTTTGTTTTGCCTATAACATGGATAGGTCTAAGGATAAGTTTAGTCCTAGAGCCAAGAGGTGTGTTTTCATTGGCTATCCCATTGGTCAAAAAGGTTACAAAGTATATGATTTGGAAAGTTATAAATGTTTTGTTACAAGAGATATCATTTTTAAAGAAGATGAATTCCCTTTCAAATCTATTTCTTCTTCTAATTATTTTGCTCCTCAATCCACAAATCATTCTGATACTCCATTAGTATCATTAGACACTGATTCATCACTTCCTCACACTTTTGTCCCATCTTCAGACATACATATACCATCTATTCATTCATCAGATTTTAGTTCTTATGCTTTTCATGATTTTTCTCATAATGTTTCTTCTCCTCCTTTATCTCCTATTCCTAATTCTAATGCTTTTTTGATTCACTCTTCTTCTTCATCTTCTCATCTTTCTTCCCCTATACCTATTCTACATGAATCTAGTACTCAAGTTCCTCCTCTTAGACACTCTACTAGACTGTCTAAACCACCAGCAAAATTGCAGGATTTTATTTGTCCCACAATTACTGATAATCTTTCTGCTACCCAATCTTTTGTTGTTCAAGCTACTCCTGTTATTCCTGAACCCACTTCTTATAAACAAGCCACCTCTTTTGTTGAATGGAGAGAAGCAATGCAAAGAGAATTACAAGCTCTTGAGATAAATGACACATGGGAGCTTACTAGTTTGCCACAAGGTAAAAAAGCTATTGGCTCAAAATGGGTGTTTAAAGTTAAGTATTTGCCTGATGGAAGGGTTGAAAGATATAAAGCACGCTTGGTGGCCACTGGTTATCAACAAGTAGCAGGGGAGGATTTCACTCACACATTCTCACCAGTGGCCAAGTTAGCTACAGTTAGGGTTGTCATTTCCTTGGCAATTGCTAAACAATGGCCTTTATGTCAATTAGACATAAACAACGCGTTTCTACATGGTTACTTAGATGAAGAGGTCTTTATGCAACCACCTTTGGGGTATGATAAGGCTAAATCAGGGCAGGTTTGCAAGTTAAAAAGGTCTTTGTATGGGTTTAGACATGTAATAGCCTCACTTTTTAAGATAGGATTATTTGGATAAATAAGGATTATTAATGTTATTAACGTACTTAGTACGTAATCTTTTGTGGCTTTCGGTAGAATAAATCTTTTTAGAATAGCCTCATATGTGAATTTTTGTTGGTGATTGGGGCGGGCGCGGATGTGTCGTTGTGTGCACCGCACCCGGCCAAAGATAAAATTTCTCCTACTTTCTTCTACACTAAGGTAGTATAGCGGAAGTAGGGGTCGTATCCACAGGGAAACAGGGACGAGTTTAATATTCAGCGTGATTCGAAACCTAGATTAAGCTAAGGGCCGCGAAACCTAATAATAATTACAAAGGGGGGTTTCAAGTATATTATAAACAAACTAAAACTAACTAGCAAATAAATAGAATGAGAAATCAATTCTGGAAAGATCTTGAATCCGATTAACATCCACTTCAATTCATTATCGATCCTTGAACCTCCAATCTAATTATTTCCATAATTATCTATTGTCGAGAATTAATCTCGTGTTCTCCTTATTCTTAGTTGAATAGCACGATCAGCGTGACTATAAAACCCTAACTAAAGGATAACCTAGTCCGATCTGCGTCTAAGTTCAATCCAATAGCGAGCAATAAACACGAGAGAACCAATAGACTCCGCTAATGTCATACACGCGATAAACATTCAACAGTTGATTCAATTTCCCTAAGAAATAACCAAGATGATCAGCATCTAAATTACTCCCTAGTTTGCTACCAATTGATAAAAGAATAAAACAATCCGATTCTATTCTTAAATCTAGCATTAGATTAATTACACAATCAAACTAGTAACGTTCCTAGCTTAATCATGCAAAAATCATAGAAAGCAATCATAGAAATTAAACCATAATCAAAGAAACTAAATAGAGAGGAAAGATCTCACAATAATGCTTGAAGCTCCATATTAATCTCGTTCAAGAACGGTTCAAGCTACAATCGGCATAGCATAAGCCAATTCCATAGTTGAAATCTCCTAAAACTAAACTAAGAAATGAAAACTAAATCTAGGAAATGAAAAACCAAGAAATGAAAATGAAGAACAAAGAGGAACGAAGAAGGAAAGATGAAAAGAGAATCATGAAGAAGGAAGGATGAGGAGAGGAGCTCTCCCCCCAAGCTAGCCACTCCAAGGTCTACATTTCAGCTCCCCTCTTCGTGCTCCACTTCGTCTCCCCCAAAAATTAGGTTTTAGGAAGCATTTAAACCCCGCACAAAATCGTGGCCCCAAGCCGACTTAAGCGTCGCGAGTCGCGACACCGATCGCGAGTCGCGACGAGGACTCTGTCTCCCCGCATAAAATGGCTGGGCACGCAGGTCGCGAGCCGCGACAGGCATCGCGAGTCGCGAGGAGCAGGGGGTCGCGAGGTGCGACAGTCCTCGCGAGTCGCGAGCCTGGGCGATGGGCGCTGGGCAGTGAGCGCTGGGCTGTGCGAGCGCTGGGCGTGCGGGTGTGCGGGCTTGGCGATGGGCGCGGGGCGATGAGCGCCGGGCATTGCTTGGTGGGCGATGACGCCTGGCTCGGCCGGGTTGACGGTGGAGCGTAGCTTGCGGTGATGCTTGGGTTGCGGTGATGCTTGGCTTGCGATGATGCTTGGCTTGCTCGGCTCACATGCATTTCACCTTGGAAGCTCGGAATGCATGACATTAACACAACTTATCTCGCAAAACTCCGAACTTCCGCTAAGGGTTAAATAAAACACGAATGTTAACAATTACAATCAAACCCTTAGCAAAGTGCACCCAAAATAACGTATACACAACGTATAACTTGGGCGTATCAAATACCCCCACACTTGAACTTTACTCGACCTCGAGTAAACTCAAAATGAGGGTCACCAAATAGATCTTCACCCAAATTATCAACACCATCCTCTCTCTCCACCAACAACATCATCATCACATCTTAACGAAATACGCTCAAAATCTAAACGTAAGGGATAATGATTCCCCCACACTTAGCTTCAAGCTACTATCAGAAATACAGACGCGACAACAATAATCACCAAACGACAACCAAAATGTGAGCTCAAATCCTGAAGGATCTCAAAGGAGTTGAACTCACTCCAACGCCACCATCAAAATGACAACTCGCCTAAAACCTCAAAAGATAAACTACTACTACAACAACTAACTTAAAATAGCAAGCCATGGAATCCAAGACAAAAAGGGATAAATTCCATGCTTACTCCCAAAAACAAACAATCAAAAGAAAGTGAAAGCCAAAACAAATCTCCGGCAAATGAGTCTTCAAAATACATAATTCTCTCTTAATCTCTCATTTTGCCTAGGAGCCCTTTCGGGTTTTCATCCTAGCTTCTCACATTTCTTTTTTTTCATCTCACCATCTTACCCGCTCAATATAAGCCACTTTTTTGCATAGGTTGCCCTTTCGGGTTTTCAACCTATCCGGGCCCCCAATTTTTGCCCGAGTCGCCCGCCCTTGCGGGTTTTCAACTCAGCGGGTTTCATTTCATCACTTTTTTTTTTATATTTTTTCATTTTCAATTTTTTTTCATTTTTTTTTTTCAAATTGAAATAAATACAACATAAATACAACATAGATACATGAGAATGAGAATACCCTCCCCCCTACTTAAACTACACATTGTCCTCAATGTGTCGACAATTAGTAGAAAAAGTAAACTGAAAATGGGGGAAGAAAATCGAAAATCGGGTAAATCGAAGATCGAATGCTCAAAACTCATGACCAAACAATCCGTCAAACTCAAATTTCTTAACAACACCAACTTAAATCTCATAAATCAACTCACAACCCTCTCCCTCGAATCACTCAAACAAATGGCAAATTCAAAAGTTTTAAATTTTTGAGATTTGCACCTAGCTCAAGAGATCGAAAAGATACAACAATCTCACTCCTCTAGTGTTACCAACTCCTAGCTATTGAACTCCTCCCAACGGGTTTTCTTTTGTGGACTTGGGCTCAAAGTGGATTAAGATTTGTTGTGGTTCTTTTGAGTGGGTGGGTGGTGGGTGAAAGAAAGTTTATTTTGGTGGTGGAAATTTGATGAGAAAATAAAGAAAAAGAAAGAAAATAAAAAGGGTCTCGGGTTGCCTCCCGAGAAGCGCTGTTGTTTAAAGTCGTTAGCTCGACTTATTACCTTAAGCTCAATCATTAGGTTGTGCTCCATGTGTGACAATGGTGGTTCCATGTCAATCTCCACTTCAAATACCTGCAAAATTGATTGAGAAGGACTCTTGCAATGCATTGTTAGTGCCTAGCTTACTACATCATGGTTGAGCATATAACATCAGATTATATCCAAAACCTAGCATTAAGTCAACAACAAACATCAACTAGTAGTACTCCTAGCTAATCCAAGTCATGACCATTAATATCAATAATTAAAGCTAGACAATAACCAAACAATAAGCCGTCAAAAGCTTCAATCAATCATTCCCAAGATAGTTTAAGCAACAAGTTCCATGCTTCTTGTCCAAAATACGAAAGTGAAATACATAGAGCTCAATGGAAGATGAAAACTAGAAACTCAAACAAAAAGGGAATTCTTTATATGAGTGGCCAATCAAAAACAAAGAGCACAAGCAATACCATCCAAAAATCACGCTAAATACAAACAAGTAACACCGTTTCCCCGGCAACGGCGCCAAAATTTGGGGCGGGCGCGGATGTGTCGTTGTGTGCACCGCACCCGGCCAAAGATAAAATTTCTCCTACTCTCTTCTACACTAAGGTAGTATAGCGGAAGTAGGGGTCGTATCCACAGGGAAACAGGGACGAGTTTAATATTCAGCGTGATTCGAAACCTAGATTAAGCTAAGGGCCGCGAAACCTAATAATAATTACAAAGGGGGGTTTCAAGTATATTATAAACAAACTAAAACTAACTAGCAAATAAATAGAATGAGAAATCAATTATGGAAAGATCTTGAATCCGATTAACATCCACTTCAATTCATTATCGATCCTTGAACCTCCAATCTAATTATTTCCATAATTATCTATTGTCGAGAATTAATCTCGTGTTCTCCTTATTCTTAGTTGAATAGCACGATCAGCGTGACTATAAAACCCTAACTAAAGGATAACCTAGTCCGATCTGCGTCTAAGTTCAATCCAATAGCAAGCAATAAACACGAGAGAACCAATAGACCTCGCTAATGTCATACACGCGATAAACATTCAACAGTTGATTCAATTTCCCTAAGAAATAACCAAGATGATCAGCATCTAAATTACTCCCTAGTTTGCTACCAATTGATAAAAGAATAAAACAATCCGATTCTATTCTTAAATCTAGCATTAGATTAATTACACAATCAAACTAGTAACGTTCCTAGCTTAATCATGCAAAAATCATAGAAAGCAATCATAGAAATTAAACCATAATCAAAGAAACTAAATAGAGAGGAAAGATCTCACAATAATGCTTGAAGCTCCATATTAATCTCGTTCAAGAACGGTTCAAGCTACAATCGGCATAGCATAAGCCAATTCCATAGTTGAAATCTCCTAAAACTAAACTAAGAAATGAAAACTAAATCTAGGAAATGAAAAACCAAGAAATGAAAATGAAGAACAAAGAGGAACGAAGAAGGAAAGATGAAAAGAGAATCATGAAGAAGGAAGGATGAGGAGAGGAGCTCTCCCCCAAGCTAGCCACTCCAAGGTCTACATTTCGGCTCCCCTCTTCGTGCTCCACTTCGTCTCCCCCAAAAATTAGGTTTTAGGAAGCATTTAAACCCCGCACAAAATCGTGGCCCCAAGCCGACTTAAGCGTCGCGAGTCGCGACACCGATCGCGAGTCGCGACGAGGACTCTGTCTCCCCACATAAAATGGCTGGCACGCAGGTCGCGAGCCGCGACAAGCATCGCGAGTCGCGAGGAGCAGGGGGTCGCGAGGTGCGACAGTCCTCGCGAGTCGCGAGCCTGGGCGATGGGCGCCGGGCGTGTGAGCGCCGGGCCGTGCGAGCGCCGGGCGTGGCGGGTGCGTGGCCGCTGTGGCGATGGGCGCCGGGCGCGAGCGCCGGCCGTTGCTTGGTGGGCGATGACGCTGGCTCGCTGGGTTGACGGTGGAGCGTAGCTTGCGGTGATGCTTGGGTTGCGGTGATGCTTGGCTTGCGATGATGCTTGGCTTGCTCGGCTCACATGCATTTCACCTTGGAAGCTCGGAATGCATGACATTAACACAACTTATCTCGCAAAACTCCGAACTTCCGCTAAGGGTTAAATAAAACACGAATGTTAACAATTACAATCAAACCCTTAGCAAAGTGCACCCAAAATAACGTATACACAACGTATAACTTGGGCGTATCAGTGATGTGAATATTGTGTGTTAAATCATGTGTTTAAGGTACACAAGCTCCACCACCTAAACTTTGTTTCTAGCTTTGATCATGAAATTTGTTTGTGGAATTGTGAATACTTGGATTATGTTTGAATGTGTATAAAAATTGATTTGCATGTGTTTTATTATGAAAGATATTGTGTTAAAAATTTCTTGCATGTCAAGTTCCCTAAGACTCTCGGAATAATTGAGTAAGAAAGTGATTATCCATTCTCTTGAGCTATGCTGCCGTGACTTTTCCTGCCAAATATCTTTCTTTTGCACTCTGTTTTTCGCCTTGGAGTCTCTTGGAAGTGGTAGATCTTGAAAAGTTATTGAATTTCGACCCAAAAATCACTCCATTTGGAGTTGTACATCAAAAGTTATGCTGTCCGGATATGTATAACAAGTTCCCTCAAAAATTTATCAATCCTTGCTATATCTCGATTTCGTTTTGATTAAAGATCTTGTTGTGACTAAACTTTCATGATATTTCCTTGGAACATTTATGTCTTGATTATCAAATAAACCTTGGCTTCATTTACCTCATTAACACGCAACCTCAATTCATGGAGTAAAAGAACACCTAAAACTCTATTTTTGCCTAGTTGTTTTTTGGGTTAACTAACCATGTTTCTTTGGTTATTAATTACCTTTAAATGTTGAATACCTACTGAATGTATCCATTTATTTGTTTATCTACCTAAACCTTAGCCAAGCATAAAAGTTTCGATATAAATTTACACCTAAACCCCATATTTTGATATTAACCTCGAAACTATGAAATTGATCAATTGAGTACTTGTGTGGCGTCGCCTTTTCATATATTTAAGAACCTCTTTGTGAAACCTATTCAAGCTGCCATATAATGTCGACCACCTCATTAACCACTTTGGATAACCATGAAGTCGTTTGCGAAATCTTGTTATTAAGTCACTTCTCCAAAAATAGTGGAACTTGACATAGCAAGCTTGTTTTACGAAACTGATTTTGATAAGTTAAAGTTTTTTATAATGGTTGAAATAATGATTATGCATAAGTTTTTAAGTAAGTTATTTGAGTATAATTATAAAGGTATAAGTATTTCAGCATAAGTATTTAATTTTAAGTATTTGAGTATAAGTATTTAAGCACAAGTGTTTAGTATAACTAAATTTGTATAATGATAAGTTTATTTTATAAGGGGAAGTGAACAATATGTGTAGAGCAGGTTTGCCCAATATGTGTTTGGAGCGGGTATTGCTAAGGAGCGGGTATTGCTCCGTTATGTGGGGTCATGACCTAGAAGTCTTGCAAGCAGAAATAAGAAAGGTGGGGAGACGTCCCTCAAATGTGTGGAGTGGTGGCTTAGCCTCCATTCATGTGCCTTCCCTGGAGTTATGTTATGTTTTGTGATAAGTTTTAAGAGTATTGTTGTTCTAAGTATTGAGAATGATATGTGATATTTTGGGATAATTATTGGAGAATTTCTCCCGCGTATGCAATGTAATTTTTATGGAAGTTAAAAGAAAGAATCAACGTATTTATGAGCAAGTATAAACGTATTTCCGAATAAGAACAAAAACCATCTCGATGCATTAATGAATTTCTGAACAAAAAGAAAATGAAGCTATGATTATTATAAGTTTATGTTTTGAGTATAGAAAACGATTGAATAGTTTCAGCCACCTTAATATTTTGTAATTGGTGGGACTTGTGTACCAGCGTAAGGCGACTTGTTTTTGTTCTTTGAACTCGTCTCCGGTGGGGGCGAATTCAATTGTTTTGCAGGATTAGAGAGAATGTTCGAGTTAGCTCTTGTGTGCAAATGTGAAGTCTTGGTCAATGTGCTTAAATCCACTGCTATGAGATGAATAGTTTTATATAATGATTTTGCAAGTTAAACATGTATTTGATTTATAATCTAAGTACTCAAAACATATTGTAATAACTACTTTATTATAACTTATTTTCGTATTATGCTTGGATACTACGAGACTTCCTACCTTTCTGTAATCCCCCATAATTTTAAAGGATTTTATAAATATATTTTATCATTTATATATTTATATTCTAGTTCAAATGATTTTTATTATTTAAGTAGGTTGACTATTTTTGAAAGTCAAATGAAATTATTGTAAGGATTTAAGGAAGTTGGAAATATTTTAATTAATCATGCTTTGAAAAAGGTTTGAAATATGAATTTGATTTAGAAAAGAAGTCTAATGGACTTGAGGAATCCAAATTCTAAGTAAATTGGGAAAGAGGAGTTATATTGATACTAGGAGTCCTTATTCATCAATCCTAGTTATCATCGAATCCTATTTAAACTTAAATTCCTTTTTCCTAAGCCCAAAAGAAAACCCTAACTATAAATACCCTAAGCCCAACTATTTTACCCTACACAAATTATTTTTCCTTCACTCTTCCTCTCAAAATTTCGGCCTCTCTCTCTCTTCTTCCACGTAAAGTTTCTTTCCTTCTTCCTCTCAAGTTTTTGTTTCTTCTTCTTCAAGTAACGCTTTCTTCTTCGCTAAGAAACATCACCGCCGCCGCCGTTGACCACCGTGGATCGCCGCTGCTGCCACCCAGACCTTCCTTGGCCGGCGCACCATCCCTTTCATCTTGAGTTGGTTTAATTCTTTCCTTTTCCTCAAGTTTTCCATTAAAGACTATATTTTTATGCTTTATTTTAATGTTAATCATGATTATCAATGTTAATTTACTGTTTTAATGAATAATCTTGATTCATATATATATTATATTATAAGAATAAAAATTCAGATTTGTTTATTATTGTTAGATTTAAGTTTTAATAATTAAAGCATGGATTTTTAGGGTGTTAATGATTAGAAAACCATAGTAGCATATTAAATACTATGAGATTAATTTAATTTATGATTTTAAACATGTTTAAGAGGGTTTAAAGAAGGTTTTATGATTTTATAAGTTGCTGGAATTTCGAAAAGCATTTTATTTAGGGAATTTTAAGAATTTTAATTACTAGTATGGTAGTACTATGCTAGGAATTAAAAGTAATGGAAGTTTTGATAGTAAAATCAGCTTTTGAATATGTTTAAGGGGGTTTTTAAATATTTTAAAGTTGCTGTCTTTTTATTTAAAGAGTATTGATTTTAGTCATATTTGATTTCTAGGCGGAGAGTATTCCGTAGGCGACTTTTAAAGGTTTAAAGTGGCCAGTCGACTAGTTTACACAAGGTACGTACATACCTATGTGATGATTGAGATAGTATCATGATGTTATAAAGGAGAATTATATAGTATCATGTATAGGAACTATGTTGAGTTCGTGTATGATATTTATTATGTTGGATCTTGCATGTTTTATGCCTGTGTGCAAACATGTTAATTATAATATTTGATTATGAGTAGAATATCATGGTTGTATGGAATATTGATGCAAGCATGTTGATTGGATTGGGAACTTTATTTATTAATTCACATGGGGGAATTAATATATTTATTAGTATTGGATCATGTTTGATCGTTGTTCCCTTTTTGTATTTCACTACTTTATGAGGATTTGTGGGCCTTATTTGGTAAGTTGACAAGTTATGCCTTTGAAAGGTAAGATTGATTGTTGGCTAGGTTCAACAAAGTAAGAAAGGTTGGAATTTAAAGAAAGTAATCTTGGATTGTAAGTTGTGTGATCACTTATGTAATCCTAAGATAAAAGAAGTTTAATTGTGAATGTTGAATTATATTATGTGTTGCTTGTATGTGTGTCATAACAAATAATAAATTGTAAATCACGTAAAGTGTAACTTGGGTAGTAATAAACTTTAGACTTGTGCACGTCTGAAGTTGGACAATCAGGAGTTGGGGTACATGGTGAGCGAGCCATGGCTTTTTCTGGGAATTGGATTGATCACCATTCCTCTTTTTATTTAAAGGTTCCTCGATATCGCGAGTCATTATGGAATACGGAGTCGCGCCCGTATTTCGTCTTCCTAGGTGAAGGCTGGTTTTTAGTTAGACAACTCGGTCCAATAACTATTCCATTTAATATAATAAAAGTTGATTAAAGTTTAGTTCAGTAGAAGTCATCTGCAGAATGTTATATGGTTGTATTACTGATTTATCTCTGTTTACTATTTCTTAGTATCATGATTAAGATTGGTTATGTATTGTTATGTAGTACTCAGCTTTGCTGATTACGTGCTTTGTTTGTGATTGTTGATCATGGCTTTGCCTTATTGATCCTGTGATGACCCAATTTTGGTGAGCAGCATTTCTAGAGCATTGACATTTACAGGTCCGCAGATGTAGCATCATTAGGAATCTGGGAATGGAGAGCTTGTGTAAACTTAGTTTGTTATTTTGTTCTGCATTAGTCGGATAATGTTATTATAAGTTGGTTTGATAGACTTTCATAAAGTGGGTTGTTTTCGAAGTACTTAATTTATTATTTATAAAGTTTAGTTTGATGTTTTCCGCTGCAAAATTCTGAATAAGCCGATACGTTATCACACGGGCGATAATACTTGGGTAATTCTCTAAGTTTTATATTATAAAGGCATTTCTGAAAAGAGAGAATTATCGGGGTGTTACAAAGTGGTATCAGAGCTTTAGGTTATTTTCAAAACTTTTAGGCGCCTAACTAACTTACTAGTTATTTGAATAAACTCTTAGAATTGCTCCTACTTGTTCGTTTTGAAAAACTTATAGGAATATATTATTATATGTATATTTCAGAGGACCGAATTTTTTTAGGGGTCTGATTTTTTTTTTATCATTGTCCGAAAATTTTATTTGCTCGAAATTTTTTGTGATAACTCGAAAATTTTAGGATTCCGAAATTTTTTTTTTTAAAGAAAAAAATTCGAATTGTTTTCCTCTTTCGAATTTTAGAAGTCTGAAATTTTTTTTAGTTCGACATTTAATTAGTACTATTTTATAAGGATGCCTGCATTATTTTTCATGCCTTGTTGTATTGTGAGAATGGGTAGTATAGGAAGGGCATATAGGATAGAAATATTATATGTCTGCATTGAGTAGTTAGTTCAGCATGATTATTATTTTCTTCCCTGCTAACTATTCATGATTATTTTTTCTTCCCTACAAATTGTTTGTATTTTTCTTGCCTGCTAAGTGTTATATTCTTGTGCCTATGATGTTAATGGCAACTTGTGTATTATTATTTTTGAGAATGCGTACAGGGAGAGTACTAAGTATATCCATTGGAATAGGTTTAATTAATTTGTTATAGATCCCTAACCATGTCTGTCAGGCAAGTAAATAGAATTGTCAGGCAAGTTAATAGAGTAGGAAGCCATCATAACCCAATTGTATTGAGTGATGATGAGAATGTTCGATGTCATGAGCCTGAAAGTGATAGCTACACTAGCTTAGAGAGAATTATGCGTTATGTGATAAAAGTAGGCATCCCTGTTAGCGATATATGAAGTAATTCAAGAGTTTGATCGTACTAGAGCGCAAACCTGAAAGGACATCTACAATGTTACTTGGAGACCTTATCTGAGCGATGTTAGTGATTTAGAAATGGATGAAAATGGACATCAACCCAAAAGGATTCGAAGATCTACTAGATCTTGGAATTCAGGTTATTATTATTATTATTATTATAGTGAAGACTCTGGAGACTTTGAAGATGAAATGTTTACTCCATAAAAGGATAAAGGAAATAAGGATAGGAATGATAATGTAACTCTATAAGAGTATTTATTTATGCTTTAAGATTAGTTGTTGGAAAGTAGTCAAGCTACAATGGGTTAAATTTCCTTCTTTAGCATCTTTATATTGTTGAGGAATAAGGTGGTTATTTTGGATTGGAAAATATTATTGTTATCGTTCGAGGAATAAAAGTTATTATTCGATTATTTGAGTTGAGTGAGAATATATTTTAGTACGTGAAAAGGGGAAATATTTTATTTATTATGATTGGTTTCATTTGATCCTTATGTGATTATTTATGTGATTATTTATTCATGCGTGAATATATGATTGTTATGGTTCATAATGTGTGAACTTAGTGTTATAGTAACTTCATGAGAAATTGTTTGTTGATGCGATCTTTATGGTCAAATCAAATGTTGTCTTCGTAGGAAATGGCAAGTAAGTGTGAATCGAAACCAAAGTAGAGTTACGTTAAATTTCAATCGCGAAGTAGAGTGTCAAACAACAATGATGCCTTAGCTTCTGCTATTCGCCTATTGGCAGAGAAATTGACTCACGAAAGAACTGAGAGTCCCGATTCTGATGGGGACATGTTTGAGAGATTAGCTAAGATTAAATCGTCGTACTATAAGGGGCAAGCTGACCCTACCTTCTTAAAGAGTGGATTAGGGAGTTTGAAAAGATTTTCGGGGCTATGAACTGTCCTGAAGGTATGAAAGTTGGTCAAGTTGTACTGTATCTGAAAGATGAGGCTGACTTATGGTGGAAAGAAAATGGAAATAGACTTAGTGTTGTGGAAGAGTTTAATTGGGAATCCTTTATTGCTGCTTTAAGGAAAAAAAATTTACCCTGCTTTTATGAGGAAGAAAAGGCTCAGGAGTTCATAGACCTTAGGATGGGGAGCATGACCATCTCTGAGTATTATAGCAAATCCATAGCATTGTCTAGGTTTTTAGGTAGTAGCCACTGAGGAGTTAAAGGCTCAGTGATTTGAGTAAGGTTTGATTGAGGAAATTCAATTGGGGTTAGTAGATTATGAAGAAATTGACTTGTCTATCAGTATTCCTACTGGGGAGATCATAAGGTGTACCAAGCTGTTTAGAAATTTGCCTTTGAAGATAGGAGACTATGTTTTTCCAATCTGACTTAATAGAATTCAATTTGGGAGACCTAGATGTGATTCTTGGGATGAATTGGTTAAGTCTTTACAAGGCCAATATCGACTGTGAGATTCAGAAGGTAGGTTTAAGAAACCCTTTGGGAAAATTGACCTCCTATAGACGCTTTGGGAAACCTAAGAAGTTTGGAGTTATCTCTGCTATGCAAGTAAGAAAGTTGATGAGAAAGGGGTGTGAGCTATTCTTCTGTAGTAAGATGTGAGTAAGGAAGTTGAAGTGAAGCTTGAGGATGTTCCGATTGTGAACGAGTTTATGGACGTGTTTCCGAGTGAGATTTCGGGTATGCCGCCTGTTAGAGCTGTTGAGTTCACCATAGACTTAGTTCCTGGAACTGCACCTATATCTAAAGCACCCTATAGAATGGCACCTCCGGAAATGAGTGAGTTGAAGACGCAGTTGCAAGAATTGTTCGATAAGGGTTATATTAGACCTAGTGCATCACCTTGGGGAGCTCTTGTGTTGTTTGTGAAGAAAAAGGATGGAAGCATGAGGCTATGTATTGAATATAGGGAGTTGAATAATGTAACCATCAAGAACAAATGTTCTTTGCCTAGAATAGATGACCTATTCGACTAGTTGAATGGAGCGAGTGTGTTCTCAAAGATTGACTTACGTTCAGGCTATCATCAATTGAGGGTAGCTGATAAGGATGTACCTAAGATTGCCTTTAGAACGCGTTATGGTCACTATGAGTTCACAGTAATGTCATTTGGGTTAACCAATGCTCCTGCTATATTTATGGACTTAATGAATAGGATCTTTCATGAGTTTCTAGATAAGTTTGTGGTAGTTTTCATTGATGACATACTGATATATTCGAGGAATGAGGCTGAGCATGATAAGCACTTGAGGATCATTTTGGAGACATTGAGGAAAAACCAATTGTATGCGAAGTTCTCTAAGTGTGAGTTCCGTTTGGAGAAAGTAGTGTTTTTGGGTCACTATGTGTCTAAGGAAGGAGTCTCTGTAGATCCTGCTAAGATTCAAGCTGTGAGTGAGTGGCCAACTCCGAAGAATGTGTCTGATATCCGAAGTTTCTTAGGTCTAGCGGGTTATTACAGAAGATTTGTGAGAGATTTCTCGAAGATAGCAAGACCTATGACCAATTTGATGAAAAAAGAGTCAAAATTCGAGTGGAGTGAGAAGTGCGAGGAAGCCTTTCAGATTTTGAAGGATCGTTTAACCTCCGCGCCTGTTTTGACCCTACCTGATGGGAATGAGGGATTTGAGGTATATAGTGATGCTTCGAAGAATGGTTTGGGATGCGTGTTACAACAGAATGGGAAGGTGATTGCGTATGCGTCGCGTCAGTTGAAACCTTATGAGGCTAATTACCCTACCCATGACCTAGAGTTAGCCGCCATTGTGTTCGCTTTGAAGATTTGGAGGCACTACTTGTATGGGGTGACTTGCAAGATATTCACGAGACCATAAGAGCTTGAAGTACATCTTTACCCGAAAAGACCTTAATATGAGGCGAGAGGAGATGGCTAGAGTTGATAAAGGATTATGATTTAGACATCCAATACCATGAAGGGAAAGCAAATGTAGTCGCGATGCACCGAGTAGGAAGTCGAGTCATAGCATGAACGCCTTGATAGTTCCCGAGGAGTTGTGTCGAGATATGCAAAGGCTTAGCCTAGAAATTTTAAATCCTGGGGAGATCGAGGCAAGGTTGAGTGCTTTATCATTGGGATTGTCAATTCTAGACGAGATCAAAGAGGGTCAAGTTGGGGATGAGCACTTAGAGAAGATCAAGGAGAAGATGGGTCAGGGCAAGGAAAGTGATTTCAAGATTCATGATGATGGTAGTCTGAGGTTCAAGGGTAGGTGGTGTGTACCACAAAAGGGTGGCGAGATTAAGAGACGTCTTATGGATGAGGGTCATAATACGCCGTACTCTGTGCACCCCCGGGGGTGACAAGTCGTATAAGGACCTTAAGCGAGATCTATTGGTGGCCAAACATGAAGCGAGAGGTAGGCGAGTATGTGTCTAAGTGCCTAACCCTGTCGAAGGTGAAGATAGATCACAAGCGACCCATGGGGAAAGTTCAACCATTAGAGGTTCCGGGATGGAAGTGGGATTCCATATCGATGGATTTTGTAACTGCTTTGCCTAGAACAAGGAGTGGTAATGATACTATTTGGGTTATTGTGGATAGATTGACCAAATCCGCTGTGTTTATACCCATTAAGGAGACATGGAAAAAGAAGCAACTTGCTAAGACATACATTAGGCATGTGGTGAGACTACATGGAGTTCCAAAGGATATCATTTCTGACCGTGACTCTAGGTTTCTTTCGAAATTTTGGAAAAAGGTCCAATTAAATCTTGGGACAACATTGAAGATGAGTACAGCCTTTCACCCTGCGACTGATGGTCAGACTGAGAGGACTAACCAGACTATGGAGGATATGTTGAGAGCATGTGTTATTGACTTTCAAGGTAGTTGGGAGGACCAATTAGACCTGATTGAGTTTTCTTATAACAATAGTTATCATGCGAGCATTAAGATTGCACCTTTTGAGGCATTATATGGACGGAAGTGTAGAAGCCCCATTTGTTGGAATGACTTTAGTGAAAATATAGTCTTGTGGACAGAGTTTATTGGGGAAACTGTCAAGAATGTCAGACTAATTCAGGCTAGAATCCAAGCTGCGCAAGATAGGCAGAAGAGTTATGCTGATTTGAAACGACGCGAGGATGAGTTTGCTATAGGTGATAAGGTGTTCTTGAAAGTATCACCCACTAAGGGCGTCATGAGATTTGGGAAAAAGGGCAAGTTAAGTGCTAAGTATGTCGGCCATATGAGATTTTAGAGCGAATTGGGAAAGTAACCTATAGATTGGCATTGGCAATAAAGTTTGAGAAGATGCATGATGTGTTCCATATTTCCCAACTCGAACGCTATATCCCTGATGAGCGTCATGTCCTAGAGCCTGAACGGATTCAGATCGATAGTAGCCTTGCATATGAGGAAGACCTGTCAAGATTCTCGACAGGAAAGTGTGTAGTACACGCAATAAGGACGTCCACATCGTGAAAGTACTTTGGTCTAACCACGAATCTGAGGAGGCAACGTGGGAAGCCGAAGATGAGATGAAAAAGAAGTATCCAGATCTGTTCCTTGAGGTGAGTTACGAGGGCGTAACTCGTTTTCTTTAAGGGGGATAGAATGCGATAAATTTCGCGCTTTTTGTCTATTTTTATGAGATTTTTATGCATATGTATGCCTATGTTGAGTAATTTGCACATGTTAGTGCTAAAGAAGTAGACTCTTCGCATAAGAAAGTGTGTTCTTAAGTAACACAAGTGTTTTAAGTTAGCAAAAGTGTGCACAAGTGGCACAATTTTTGTAAACTTTTGAAAAGTTGAGTTCAAGTTTTGAAAATATGTGGGTTTTCGTGTCAAGTTTCGGGACGAAACTTCTTTTAAGGGGGGTAGACTGTAATCCCCCATAATTTTAAAGGATTTTATAAATATATTTTATCATTTATATATTTATATTCTAGTTCAAATGATTTTTATTATTTAAGTAGGTTGACTATTTTTGAAAGTCAAATGAAATTATTTTAAGGATTTAAGGAAGTTGGAAATATTTTAATTAATCATGCTTTGAAAAAGGTTTGAAATATGAATTTGATTTAGAAAAGAAGTCTAATGGACTTGAGGAATCCAAATTCTAAGTAAATTGGGAAAGAGGAGTTATATTGATACTAGGAGTCCTTATTCATCAATCCTAGTTATCATCGAATCCTATTTAAACTTAAATTCCTTTTTCCTAAGCCCAAAAGAAAACCCTAACTATAAATACCCTAAGCCCAACTATTTTACCCTACACAAATTATTTTTCCTTCACTCTTCCTCTCAAAATTTCGGCCTCTCTCTCTCTTCTTCCACGTAAAGTTTCTTTCCTTCTTCCTCTCAAGTTTTTGTTTCTTCTTCTTCAAGTAACGCTTTCTTCTTCGCTAAGAAACATCACCGCCGCCGCCGTTGACCACCGTGGATCGCCGCTGCTGCCACCCAGACCTTCCTTGGCCGGCGCACCATCCCTTTCATCTTGAGTTGGTTTAATTCTTTCCTTTTCCTCAAGTTTTCCATTAAAGACTATATTTTTATGCTTTATTTTAATGTTAATCATGATTATCAATGTTAATTTACTGTTTTAATGAATAATCTTGATTCATATATATATTATATTATAAGAATAAAAATTCAGATTTGTTTATTATTGTTAGATTTAAGTTTTAATAATTAAAGCATGGATTTTTAGGGTGTTAATGATTAGAAAACCATAGTAGCATATTAAATACTATGAGATTAATTTAATTTATGATTTTAAACATGTTTAAGAGGGTTTAAAGAAGGTTTTATGATTTTATAAGTTGCTGGAATTTCAGAAAGCATTTTATTTAGGGAATTTTAAGAATTTTAATTACTAGTATGGTAGTACTATGCTAGGAATTAAAAGTAATGGAAGTTTTGATAGTAAAATCAGCTTTTGAATATGTTTAAGGGGGTTTTTAAATATTTTAAAGTTGCTGTCTTTTTATTTAAAGAGTATTGATTTTAGTCATATTTGATTTCTAGGCGGAGAGTATTCCGTAGGCGACTTTTAAAGGTTTAAAGTGGCCAGTCGACTAGTTTACACAAGGTACGTACATACCTATGTGATGATTGAGATAGTATCATGATGTTATAAAGGAGAATTATATAGTATCATGTATAGGAACTATGTTGAGTTCGTGTATGATATTTATTATGTTGGATCTTGCATGTTTTATGCCTGTGTGCAAACATGTTAATTATAATATTTGATTATGAGTAGAATATCATGGTTGTATGGAATATTGATGCAAGCATGTTGATTGGATTGGGAACTTTATTTATTAATTCACATGGGGGAATTAATATATTTATTAGTATTGGATCATGTTTGATCGTTGTTCCCTTTTTGTATTTCACTACTTTATGAGGACTGTGGGCCTTATTTGGTAAGTTGACAAGTTATGCCTTTGAAAGGTAAGATTGATTGTTGGCTAGGTTCAACAAAGTAAGAAAGGTTGGAATTTAAAGAAAGTAATCTTGGATTGTAAGTTGTGTGATCACTTATGTAATCCTAAGATAAAAGAAGTTTAATTGTGAATGTTGAATTATATTATGTGTTGCTTGTATGTGTGTCATAACAAATAATAAATTGTAAATCACGTAAAGTGTAACTTGGGTAGTAATAAACTTTAGACTTGTGCACGTCTGAAGTTGGACAATCAGGAGTTGGGGTACATGGTGAGCGAGCCATGGCTTTTTCTGGGAATTGGATTGATCACCATTCCTCTTTTTATTTAAAGGTTCCTCGATATCGCAGGTCATTATGGAATACGGAGTCGCGCCCGTATTTCGTCTTCCTAGGTGAAGGCTGGTTTTTAGTTAGACAACTCGGTCCAATAACTATTCCATTTAATATAATAAAAGTTGATTAAAGTTTAGTTCAGTAGAAGTCATCTGCAGAATGTTATATGGTTGTATTACTGATTTATCTCTGTTTACTATTTCTTAGTATCATGATTAAGATTGGTTATGTATTGTTATGTAGTACTCAGCTTTGCTGATTACGTGCTTTGTTTGTGATTGTTGATCATGGCTTTGCCTTATTGATCCTGTGATGACCCAATTTTGGTGAGCAGCATTTCTAGAGCATTGACATTTACAGGTCCGCAGATGTAGCATCATTAGGAATCTGGGAATGGAGAGCTTGTGTAAACTTAGTTTGTTATTTTGTTCTGCATTAGTCGGATAATGTTATTATAAGTTGGTTTGATAGACTTTCATAAAGTGGGTTGTTTTCGAAGTACTTAATTTATTATTTATAAAGTTTAGTTTGATGTTTTCCGCTGCAAAATTCTGAATAAGCCGATACGTTATCACACGGGCGATAATACTTGGGTAATTCTCTAAGTTTTATATTATAAAGGCATTTCTGAAAAGAGAGAATTATCGGGGTGTTACACTTTCCTAGGGGAAGGAAGGTGTGGTAGTCCGCACTAACAGTCTCTGTAATTAGCAACTTAACTTCGTAATTAGTAGGATTAGGCCTTAATTAAGCTGCTATTTGGAGCGGGCTGTTACAAGACAAGCTAGACAGTGGAATAAAGAATTGAGTAAGTTTTTTATAAACTTGGGATTTGTGCAGTTCAAACAAGATTATTTCTTGTTTACAAGGACATTACATGGGGAGTTTCTAGTCATCTTGGTCTATGTAGATGACATGGTGTTGACAGGAACTTGTCAAGTTTAGATTGACTCAATTAAGCAAGGTCTTGATGCTGCTTTTACCATCAAAGACTTGGGAAATTTGAAATATTTTTTAGGGATTGAAGTAACCAGAACTGAAGCAGGTACTCTTCTTAGTCAAAAGAAATACATCACAGATATCATCAAAGATCTACACTTAGAAAATGTTAACCCAGTCAATTGTCCTTTACCTAAAGGGTTGGGGTTATCCACATATGTTGGAGATATCTTAGAGGAGCCTGAGCAATACAGAAAATTGGTGGGTAGGTTGTTGTACTTAAACATCACAAGACTTGGCTTGTCATATGCTACACAGCACCTAAGTCAGTTCTTGAGCTGTCCAAGAAAACCTCATATGCAGGCTGCAATGTATGTAGTCAGATATCTCAAACATACAATAAATCTGGGGTTGTTTTACTCTGCTACATGTGATTTGAATTTGAAAGCATACAGTGATGCTGATTGGAGCACTTGTTTGTTGAGTAGTAGGTCCTTGAGTGCCTACTGTGTTGTCTTTGGCAATCACTTGGTTTCATGGAAAACCAAAAAAACAGAAGACAATGAGTAAATCTTCTGCAGAAGCAGAATATAGGAGTATGTCTGCTACTACATATGAGATAGTTTGGGTTGAAGGATTGTTGCAAGACTTGAATGTTAATGTATCTCTGTCTATTAATTTATTTTGTGATAACATGGCAGCTCAACATATTGCACAGGATCCAGTTTTTTACGAAAGAACAAAACATTTGAAGCGTGATTGTCACTATGTAAGGGAGCAAGTTGAAGCTGGTTTTCTCAAGACATTACATGTTCACACTCAAGATCAGCTGGTAGATTTGTTAACCAAGCCATTATCAGGACTAGGGGTGTTCACAAAAAACGGAAATCGTAAAACCGGAAAACCGGTCAAAATGGGCGGTTACCGAACCGGTAAAAATTACGGTTAAACGGTACGGTTACAGTTATGATTTTTTATGAAACGGTTAACCGAAAAATCGAATATATTTATTTTATTTTATCATTATTTAATTTTTTATAATAATTATATTAATTATTTATTTATTTTGTTTTATTAAATGCAGTAATTTAATAAGTAATGTAGTGTAGAGTGTAGAGTCTGTAGACTGATTTATGTGAGAAAACATAAGTTAGTAAGTATTAAGTATCTTAGAACTTTGAGATATGTATTATATGGTTCCAAGTGTTTTTAGAGATGATTATCTTTGATAGAGAATCTTGGTATTAATGGTATATTATTTATGTTGAGAAAATATTAAAATCTAATACATAAATTTAGTAAAATGATTTAATAAAACTTGAGTAACGGTTAATGGTTAACCGGAAACCGTACCGAAAAATCGGTTAACCGTTTATGCGGTTACCGGTTTGAACAGTTACGGTTACGGTTTGCAAAAATGGTGAACCGATATTTCCGGTTACCGAACCGAAATGTATTTTCGGGATGGTTAACCACCCATGAACACCCCTAATCTGGACCTCAGCATCATGCTCTTGCTTCCAAGCTTGGACTTGTGGACTCTTCACATGTCCATCTTGAAGGGGGGATATGAAATATATTCACCTTTGTTACTGCTTTCAATAAACAGTTAGTTTGTTTTGTAATAAAAATGTTGTTACATTCTGTATCAAACTCTCTCTCTATAAGTTGCTTCTAGTTCCGTAATTCTCATTTGATTCAATTACAATACAATACAGAGAAAACTCTCGTTTTTCTCCTTTCTCTCTCTACATGTTTCTTACCTTACTTTTAGAGAATCAATGTCCGGTAGAGATCTCTCCATATGTACTTTCGGACGTTTTTTCCTTCTAATGCTTAGCTTGTCTTTTATCTCAAAGAAAAATACAATCGAATATTTTAAAAATGAAAATTAGTTAGTTGGTTGAAAAAGGTACAAAATCAAAGATGGTATCTAAAATGCTACAAATGCAACTTCTCTAGCATTTAAAAAACAAATGGCAAGATCTCTAGAATTAAGAAAGAATCTCAAATGGCAACTTCTCTAGCATAATAATGAATAAATAAATAACAACAAGTGCCTTCCTCAAAAAAAAAATAACAAGTGGCAACTACATCTATTTCTGAGTAAACACTTGACCCCTTTTACTAATTTTTAATTACTTTTTCCACTTATCTCTTTCTCTATTTAAACATCCTATCTATTCTCTCCCACCTCTTCTCATTCACTAAATTTCCCCCTCACACTTTTTCTCTGCCATCAATTCAACAAAATTGGAAAATGGGAGCATTAAACCAACAGATTTAGTACTTATCTTATAAGGATCCCACACGTCTAAATGTATCAACTGAAAAGGTCGAGTAGTCATACTACTATTAAATAAAAAGGATGTCTAGTCTATTTAGGAAGAGGACGAACTTGACACAAGTTTTAAGCTACATAAGATTATATACATTAACGCTATTCAGGACTCCTTGATTTTGTCAAAAGAAATGTGTCCTAGCCTAAGATCAGGGCAGACTATGGGCCTGTGCAAACAAACCCATAGCACAGGGCCTCATCTTTTTGGGGCCTCAAAATCTCAAAGTCAAGTGGCCAAGCCCACTTCCACTTTCTCTTTCCCTTTCCATTCGTTTGCTCTTCTCATTTCTCAAAGTAAACTTTTGATCTTTTTCTTCCCTAATTTTATCCCCCTAAATAATCTCTTTTAGTAATTCCAAAAAAAAATGGTAATTTTCCATATTCATTTCATTCTTAATTCTCTAATTTTTCATTAATTTTCTTCGTTTACCAAAGTTTCCATTTAACACTCTCAGCTCCCTCTCTCAATTTCTTTGGAATTGGGCAATTGACTTCTTCTGTTTTTCAATAATCCATCGTAAATTCTGGAAAAATTAAGGTTGAGAAATTCGGCTTCTTCCATTCTTCAATTGGAAGAAGTGGGATTCGTGCAATTTGGCTATAGGAGCAGTCAAGGATGCAGGGGCAGATCCACCTTTACTTCACTGGAGTCAGTTGACACCACTAGGATCAGTTGACACGACTTAACTTTTAAAAATCTATATAAAAGTAGGAAAAAGTAGGGGTAAAAAAAAAGAAAATAACTTGCAGTTATAGACCCTAAACTCTAACATGTGGGAAAGAGAAATGAAATACAAGAGTCAAAAGATACTGAATATCTCTAGAAAATATGTGGTGAGCCATTTAGTTATATATTATTAATACTTTTCTTTTTACTTTGTTCTATAAGATGGAATTTTAGTTTTTGCTTTCAATTTTCCAATCTGAATCCAAACCAATTAGAGTTTGAATCCGATCCAATCCAATTCGAATTTTCATACTCTAGATTGGATCCGATCCGAAAATCCGATTTTTTAAAAACTCTAGTTTTTCGATGAAATAAATTAAGCACGACAACAGCCTAGTAGATTTAGGAATTGAGGAATTAAGTGTTGTTAAGGTTTTAGGGGAAAGGTTGAAGGGCTACGCCTACTGGGCTATGGACTAGGCTTTTTAAAAAAAAAAATCAGTTAAGTACTTAAGCCCAATCCAGATACATAATACAAGGCATATTACTATTCGGTTCTATTGGATTTTTGGATCCAATTACCCTCAATCCAATCCGATCCGAAAATCCATTTTTTCAAAAAATCTCAATCTGAATCCAATCCGAACACAGTTCGAATCCGATCCGAATTACTAATTTGGATTGAATTGGATTGGATTTCGGATTTTATCCGAATAACTTTCACCCCTAGCAATGGGCAATGGCTACTATTAGAAAATTTATTTGAAAACCAAAAACAGATTGGCGGCAGTACAAAGTATACATGGCAAGGGCACCCTCTATCTAACATTGACTTGACCTTGACTTGCTTAAACCCCACTTAAATTGAAGTC
This sequence comes from Beta corolliflora, assembly GCA_947648045.1. Taxonomy (NCBI): domain Eukaryota; kingdom Viridiplantae; phylum Streptophyta; class Magnoliopsida; order Caryophyllales; family Amaranthaceae; genus Beta; species Beta corolliflora. The sequence goes on along the minus strand of CANSZD010000187.1, from coordinate 40,604 downwards.
TAGATCCGCCACTGTAAGGATGAATTGGCCTTATTGAGCTGTTAACACGCCTCAAAGGTTCATCCATAGCAACATTAAGTGAAAGGAATTCTATTTCCTTTTTTTAAATCTATTTTCACACATAATATCTTATGTTTTTTTTTAGGGGAAAGTAAGAAAAAATTAATTTCTTATATTCGCTTTTTGCCTTCTTATGTTCTTCACAATTCACGACTCAAAGTAATTTTATTTATTAATATGTTTGCTGGGTTATGTGAATAGTGAATTGTAATACGAGTAGATGAAGTTTGCTATTTAAGTATTATTATAAGGGATATTATCTCAGATAACCCTGACATATAGGCCTTTTTCCCAAATAACCCTGACATTTATTTTTTTTCTCAGATAACCTTAAACTTGTATTTTGTCATTAAACCTAACGGAATTGTTAACGGCGTTAACTATGTTCAAACAACCCAACTTACTGCCTTTTTTTTTAAAGAAAAAAAACCAAACTCATCTCTTTCTCTCTCTTGTTCTTCATCTCTTCTCAAACATTCATCAATGGCAAATGACAAAACGTTGATGAAATTAGGTGTGTAGCCCAACTAAGATTGTCCACGCTAGGGGATGGCAGAAAATCATCATCAATAGTTCAATACTGCTGATAACCAAGAGACAATCAGAAGGATCTTGGTGATAACTCTTGTAAGGATGCTAATTTCTCTGTTGTGGAAAATTGCAGGGCTCTTATTTCTATGGTTACGGAGATAAAGATCGAGTTTGCTCCAAGAACTACCAACAAAGTTGCGGAATTATTAGCTAGAATGTGTAGAAGTCTATCTTGTCTAACTTAGATAGCAATTTAATTATATCTCCATCAAAAGAGATGTCTGATGTAATTTTGGAGGATATGCCTCCTTAAAACTCTTCACATTAAATAAATAAAAAACAAAAACCCCAAAATCAACCATTGTTAATCCTCTCACAAAACTCAAAAACCCAGGAAAAAACCGAGAAAAAATAATAACCCAGAAATCAAAATCATGTCTTCTCCTCAAAAAAATCAAAAAAATTTAAAAAATTAAGAAGGGAGTTATGACGACAAAATCAAAATTTGCAACCTCCTACCATTGTTTATGCCTTAGATTTCCTCGATTAAGCTCGATGTACCTCTTACCCCAAGCTTCGTAAAACGTCGTGTCTTCGCTCCAACAATCTTCTCTCGCCGGAACAGGTCAAGATGATGAAGAAATCATCACTAACGATGGAGGTGTGTAAGAATCTGGACCTTCCGCCATTGTTGAGAGCTTCAAGGAAAATGAAGATCAAAGGTGTAGAGTTATGGAGGAGAGAGAAAAAAGAGGAGAGAGAAAATTAAGGCGATAAGAAAAAAGCTCCGGCCGTTGAGAAAAGCAAGAAACGCATGATAAAGAAGGGTGCAGAGTGTGGTGGTGCGGCAGGAGAGAGGAGAGGAAATGAAGAGGAGAGACAAACCATTGATGAGTGCTTGAAATTGAAGAACATGAGAGAGAAATAGATGAGTTTTTTTTAAAAAGCCCTAATTGTTTTTGTTTTGAAACCATGTTAACGCCGTCTGACTTTCTGTTAGGTTTAATGACAAAAATCAAGTTCAGGGTTATCGGAGACAGGCCGCCAAAGTCGGGGTTATATTGGAAAAAGGCCTATAAGTCAGGGTTATTTGAGATAATATCCCTTATTGTAATTATAATCAAGTAGTTTTGTTTATGTGATCCAATTTGTAAGAATACAATCGTAATTTGATTAAAAACTAGTGAGTGTCTCGGGCGATGCCCCGGGTTGTTACTTCTCGTAACTTATTGTCAAGTGAGGAAAAATTGACGTAATGACATGATAAGTAATTGCATGATTTTTGAAAAATAAACCCTTAAAAGTTTGGAGATGAAAGCTATAGCTTAACATTCTACAAGGAATTGGAGTAAGAGTTTATGTCTATAAATAGTCTCTTGTTGTTATCATAAAAAGGTTATTTATATAACTATTTGTGCAAATCTTTTAATGAGATATAATTATAAGACCTTATGATATTTTATTTTGAAATACTTAACAATGTGTTATGTTGGATTAATGGTTAAGCTTTCACCTTTCATTTCTAAGGTCACGTGTTCCACACCTTGTAACTACACAACATTATTTTTTAAATTGAGAGTGTCACGCCACAACTGTGCACTTCTATAGCAGAAAAGCAACTACTCACTAGAGAACATCCTTATTCACCAATCCTTCAGTATAAGACAAAACTTCATTGAGCTTATGCAATCCACATTCTAGCTTTACCAACATTGGCTTGCTCATTGAATGGCGTATGTATCAAACATTCAGTTGGAGTAAAATTCACAATGCAAGAATGTCAAAAACTATCTTTATATAACTTAGAGATGGAAATGAGGTTAAGCTAAGCTGAAATATTGGAATAAGCACATTTTGTGATTCCGTGTAAGGTCCAAATTTAACAGAATCTATATGCAAAACCTTGTTCTTATATCCATCATATACTACTATAATAATAAAATGATCATCACCACAAAAAAGTTGCGTGGAAGTGAACAAATCGAGATTGGAACATATATGGCCTGTTGGCTGTTGCACCACTATCTATCCGTTTATTTTTGAAAAATATATGATAAGTAGAAGTTATCGATAGAAGACTACTAGCAGGGCAACAACTAAGCCAAATGAGCCAGAACCTCACTTAGGCTTTTTAGTGAATTTTTTTTAATATTTTTTAATTTGCTTCCTTGTTTTTTATGCACTTCTTCTCTTGTTCATGGTTTTGCATTAGTCTAAGGTATCATAATAGTTTAGTTGCATCTTTATTCTCCTTCCTCTCCTCTCTAACATTTCCCTCCAAGTGCTTTGGAAGGAAAATGCAGGAAAGAAAAAAGGGACAAGCTAAGTTGGACTAGGAGTAGGCTCTCCTTGGTCCTTGGTCCTTGCAATAGAGGAGCAGGCGCTCCGCGCTCCTCGCATTGGACAAGCTAAAGGATCATATTTTACAAGGAGCAGGCGCTCATGGTATTTTTTTTTACTACTTTTCTGGGTTAATCATGGTTTATGCGTGGTCATATATTGTAATAAGACTATCTTTTCACTTTGTTAATTATGCTCATAAGTATTAGGAGATATTTTTAGTTTAATGCAGCGAGTGAGCGAGAGTACCTAAAACTCTGGTGATAGAAAGTACATCTAGAATCAATTTTAGCTTGGATTTTCATAGATTTAAAAATTAATGCAAGATCTATTCATATCCTTTGGCAATTAAGGAATATATCTTCTTCTCCTCTACTTTCGTGTTTCATTTTTCTAATAATGTTAATCTTTGCCTTATTTTGCTTGAATCCATGCTTAAATCTTAATTATTAGTACTTAATCTTGTGTTAATATTAAATTTTTAGCGTGACTTTGTAGTGATGGTTCATCTAATAGCTTCTATTATCAAAATTCTCAATCTTAGTTTCCTTATAGTAGTTAATGACTTTAAACTTAAATAAGATTACGACATTTGACAGCAATAATGAAAATAAAAAATTCTAAGATACTCCCTAACTCCCTCTGTGTTTTTGCACAACTTCTTAAAAAACACGGTCTTACATTAAGCTTAGTGTGAGACCAACATACCACCTCACTACACTAACAATGATGAATCCCTCATCTCAGGCATGGCTCCTCCTTATCTTCTTCCTGTCATTTTACTTTTTATAGTTCTCCTCACTCTCTCTCCTCATTTCCCACCTAATCTGAGATTAGCAGATGCTCTTCTTCCAAAAAAAAACCCCTTTTAATTCATGCTTTTCTAAACTCAACCCAACTCCTGGAAATTCGCAAAAGCTTTGTCGTTGCATTAGCCCTGTTAAAGAAGTATTCTTGGTTGAAGAAAATGAAACTCATAAACAAACTCTGAGAATTAAGGCCGTAGAATTACAGATATAAAAAGGTAATTAATCTACATCTCACTTTCAAATGTTTTTTTTACGTTCGAGTTTTAGTTACTAGAAGATGGTGTGTTTCGTTGTGGTGTGGTAGGTTGGTTTTATTAGTGTTCAGGTGGTGGAATCTAGGTCATATGGATTGATTTTCGTGTGAGTGGTGGGGTTGGTTAATTAGTGGGCCTGGGGTTCAGTGGTGGAATTTTTGGATGGTTGAGTTAATAATTTTCGTGTAAAAGGTGTATTTGTGGAGCTGATTTTGTCATTTTCAAGTTATAGACTTATAGTTATAGTTTTCCAGTTAGTTAAGGGATTTTGATAAATAGTTAGATATTTTTTGCTCTTAGTTATAGGCTTATGTTTCATAGTTAGCTTTTGCTTAATAGTTATGAAATTTGGATAGATTGTTATGATTTTTAGGTTATTATTTATGAATTGTGGTTAATAATTATGGTTTTACGGTTGATAGTTATGATTTTGGCTATTAGTTATTGTAATCTGATAAATAGTTATGATATTTGGGTAATTAGTTACGAATTTTTGGTTTTTAGTTCTGGTTTTCTGGTTAATAGTTATGGTTTGGAAAATAACTGGAAGATTATAATTATAGCATATGAGTAATTTTTATTAATTTTATGAGTAACAATTATGTATGCATGGTTTTATGGTTATAGTTTTGATATTTGGTTAAAAGTTATGATTTTTGGGTTGATAGTTATGGGCGGTCAATAGTTTTGATTTTAAGGTCAATAGTTTTATTTATTGTATGCATTAGTTAACATTGTTTTTGCATTGATTATTTGAGGTTGTCATAACTAATGCAAAAATGCGTTAGTTATTTAAGAAATAGAGTATGATTTATGCGTGATACTGAAATTAGGGCCAATAAAATGCGTTATAGTCTGGTTTCTATAATATAACTAATATACTTCAGCGCTTAACTAATATACTTCAGCGCTTAACTAATTCATCCAGAAGCAATATAAGGCGAGCATAACTAATAGTCAAGCGCTTAACTAATTCCGCTGCTGGTTTGATGCACACGCATGATGTCAGCATGACATCAGCTGGTCTCACGTGTGTTACCGTGAGACCGTCTCTTCAGAAACGGACTCTTACTTTTTTTGTTCTTCCTACTTGAAATCTTAACACTATTCACAATTAGAGAGAATCTTCTAAATTATTCTCAGTATATAAGAAAAAATAGTCATGTGGGTTTTTGTTCAATTCGTCTAAATGAGTACTTAATTAATTTCCAAACGTTATAATTTTTACTAATTCGTCATGAAAGATATTTAAGTTTAAAAAAGTGCATTGGTAAACGTTCACATTTAAAGTGGAAAGAACAAAAAAAAAATATAGACATGGGATAGGTCCGCTAAAAAAATTTGGTATATATACACTAGATATATACCCCAAATATAACTTCGATAAATATTTAACCCTATAAAAGGTTTACAAATGCCGGTTTATTAACTTCTTTTTTATCCAAACCTCCAATCCAATCCGATTTGAAAAAAAAAAAAAAAAATCCAACCCAAAGTCCAGTTGAATTGGATCCCCTTTGAGTTTTCTCTAAATAACTTACACACCTAATTCCTCTGAAGTGAATTTTGATCTAGTGCAGTGTGTGACAAGATTTAAGTTACTCTAAAATTTTGAGAGGACGAACAGCATATTGACATCATCTTGAACATCAAAATAATAGGGTAACACTCACTAGCTATTGACCAACTGTACATCTACTTTAGTGTATTTGTATACAAAAAACTTGTGCTTCCAAAACTTGTAATAAGAGTTGAATTTTATGATTGAAGATTTTTTCTGAATCACCATTAGAGAAAACAAAAACTCGGAACCAATTCTTCATCTTACTTTCTGCTACTAGAAACCCGTGTCATTGACCCTTTACCCTTGAACATTAGATCCATAGACACCCCAATGGTTGATGGTTTCCATGCATGGAAGAATTTCCACGCCGAAGCCAATTCTGGTTCTTTATTGGTTCTCTTCTTCCTTGAAGGCCCCTCGGAAGGTGTTACAGTTCTGGATTTTGACAATGTGGGCTTGAAATTCGATGTATCGAAGGAACGATCTGCTGCGCCAACTGATAGAGGACCATCATTTGATGTATCCCCAGGGACTCCGACAGCTCCATCCTGATGGGGTGGCGGGAATTTTTCGCTTTTGCTCTTTGCATTTGCTTGGGTCACAAATCTCATCCTCTGGAAAAATCAAGCGTAACCACTATAATTAGCCGCCACAACAAAACAAACTTCTCACGTGTCAAGTAAACAGATTAAAGTGAACTCATTTTCTGGACATCTGTTAGAACATCAGGACATGTAGTGATCGAGGTAATTGCCTGGGACAGACTCAAAGGCACGTCCTGCACTGGAGGGCTGATACACCCGTTAGGCCATTACCCATCTCAAAGAGTGGATTTATAGTCCACTTTCAGGGGTACTATTCAAGTAGTTGGAGATATTTGCAGGAATACTTTTGGAAGGACATAAAAAATAGGGGGTATTTTAGATAGAAAAAAAAAAAAGAATCAGAGTCTCATAGTTGGGGTTATCATTATGTCTTTACTAACTGCTACCACAGCAAACCATTTGCTTCAGTCCAAATCAAGTGACACAAGCTAAAGATGAAAGAGCAATTAGGTAAAAGAGAAGCTTATTGACATACATCTAAATTCGTTTGTAGCTCTGCATTGGCCTCCGGAGCGGGAATTGCGCGGCCAGCCCGGTCACGCATCTTAGCCCTCCTGACACCATCAGCAGCGCTAGCTTTTCCACTTGAACCTTTTTGCCTATTAAGAAAAATTTGATTCAACAGTAAGAACTCTGAAGAAAACTGGCACTGTTGCTAAAGTTCTAAAAGTATCACAATTGAAAAACAAAAAAAGTGGAAGCTGAAACCTTCTCGCTGCTTCATCCCGTATCTTTACATCCATTTCTTTGCTGGGGGGATACTTTGGCAAAGTAGATGGCTCACAAGCAAACGGTTCAGAGGAGAAGAACTGTGCATGAAGGCAACCAAATAAATTATATAAGTTTAAAGAGGATCAAGGTGTCGAGGCTTCTTCTCCAGCTATAATCTCAATAGCTAAAGAGCGCAGATTGCATAACATAAGATGTATGCGAAGCTAGATGGCATGACTCAAGATTAAACTAGGCAATAAGATCATTCTGAGCAGCTAATTGCTATTCAGAGTCTCCATTTGTATGAGATTGTTCTATCCTGCAGGAGGTGGATGCTAGCTGATGAGTGGTTATTAATGTCATACTTGACAAAAGGGGATCCAAGATTAGCTTTGAAGAACATGTTATAGCCTCTACTATTACTATAGACTATGAAAGCTATGAGAGTTATGCTTTCACCAGTGTAAGGTAACTTTCTTGGAAGAAGGGAATAGATGTTATTAAGTTTAACAATGGGGGTGTTTGGAAAAATGTCTATTAACTTTGGCACCAACTTGACTTGTTTATGTTCATTGAACTCGATGAACCACAACATAAAGTTTCTGCCAGCATCTCTGTGATGCTAGGTTAAATAATTAGAAGGCACTTTATAAGGGACAGGTAAAGTAGGTGTCTTGATTAAATGATGTGAAAACTTCACCAGGGCAGTGTACTTGATGAAGTAATACACTGCCCCATTACAGGACTCTGAAAACTCTCATCATTTTTGACAAAATAGATTTAAGCTCAAAACATGCAGGGCTCAACAAAAAATACTTACTTCGCCACTTAAGGCGTCAGTAGCAGTTCCTCGTCCTTCAGGGTCAATTGAAAGAAGTGCATCAACAAGCGAGAGGGAAGAAGATGGGAACTCTTTAAAGGTCTCTGATACACAACGCTTGTATGGCTGCTGTGGCTTAAAAAGTGTTGCATTTGGCAACTTATATTTTTTCCAGTACTCTTCAGATGGAGAGCCACACAACTTGAATATCTTGTGAAGCTGCTCTACCTGGCCACACAGTTGAAATAGTCGTGGATGAATAGTCTTGAACATAAGTCAGAAACATAAAGCCTAGGATCAAATATAAAAAAAATTTAAAAACAGATGGTAAACAAAGAGAGAAGCACCGCATCCCAGATTAACAGTCGCAACAAATTACAATAAAAAACGACACGTAGGAGAAAGTAAACTACTAAACTGCCAATTGAACCCTTTCAAACAAAAAAAATGCCAATTGAAACCTGAGGTTTTAGAGAAGTGCTACACCTCAGTCCGTCCGGGCATAATTGGCTTCCCAGCTAGTAACTCTGCCAGGATGCAGCCTGCACTCCAGATGTCAACACTAACACCATAAGATGTGGCTCCAAGAAGCAGTTCTGGAGGACGATACCAAAGCGTGACAACTCGACTAGTCATAGGTTGTTTTTGATTGACAGTGTAAAATGTAGCTAATCCAAAATCAGCTATTTTCAGAACCCCTTCGTTGTCAATTAAGAGATTGGAACCTTTAATGTCACGGTGCAGAACACCATTATTGTGGCAATGCTCAAGCCCAGAGAATAGCTGCTTCATGAAACACTTCACCTGTAAAAAAAATCAGTGATCACCGATCAGCCAGCCAGCCTCTTCAATTGAAACCAGCAGGAATTATATAAAAAATCAGAGCAGCAAACATATAAATTGGATGTAAGTCGTGGAATCGGGGTCAACAAACTTGGAATGGATCAGGGAGTTGCAGAACAAGAGATAGCAATGTTGTATCTACGCATTTAGCTAAAGAGACTATTCAATTTTCAAAGAAAAGAACATTTACTGTAGGAACGAATTGTGCAAAGGGACGAAGGAAAGATAAGGTATTCACCTCATACATTCATAAATTCTGATTAACATCAACATTTCAGAAAAACCAGCAGCTCTTGAAAATAAGGATGCCAAAAAAGACCTATGTAACAGAAAAAAGAAGTGCATTTTTGTCAAAGCAGAAGAGCAAATTTTTGAGGTGGCAAACTTGTCATTCAAATCAGGTTTCGTTTGGGCATATTCAACTGATGAGTCTTTAGGTTTAGATCAAATCCTAGTCGCATCATATATAGGCCTATCGTCAGTTAGTTTATTGTGAAATATCAATCAACACAAGTCATTCAGTTTCGGTTCAAGCCAAAAATTACCTTTTTGAGGATCAGGCACACTTCGGGTCTGGGTGAGGTGGATAATTATAGGTTTACCAAACAGTCACAAATGCAGCAATCTTATGCAGCTTCTTTTTGCTACCCTCACCCTAAATATCATATTTGGGCTGTAAGCATAGGTGAAGCTACAGTGGCAGCAAGCGCAGGTCTAGCACCCGCCGCCCATTTTAATTTTCTAGCCACCCCCTGCAGTAATAGACATAACAATAACATATGCATGCAATTTCTTTTTTTCCCCCTTTTTTTTAGCTTGCAGTGAGCATTAGCCAGGTAGTTAATAATTTCTAAAGTAGTTTGGTACAAGTTCAGATACTACCAAAATTCAGTCATTTGATGATTGAAGCTCTTGCAACTCACAAGCTGCAGCCTGCTGATACAAACTTTCATATGTTGCCAGCAAAACAGCAGCTTCCAAGAGTGGAGCCACCATTTCCAAATGACAAAACGCACTATATTTTGCCAGCAAGATACATGAGGTTTCACAATTATAGCGAACTCTCATACTTCTAAATAATCATGCTTTCAATTAATTTATTCAATTAGCTTTCCATATTTTTTGTGTTACATAACTCTAGAAGAGGAAATAAGGAGAACTCAAACTTTGACATCGTTGCATTTTGATTCAACACTCTACATATACTTTTAAATTTTCATTGTACTTAGATAACAGTTACTATCGTCATGTAGATTAAATTAGTATCATTGTTTTTAGGTTCGTTAAACTATGTCTGTATATGTGCTTTTATAACACTATAAGCTTTGACACTTTTAAACTTCAGGAGTTGCCTGCAGCTGCAAGTTATATAAGCTGATACAAAAAGCAAACTATCAAACGTTCAGATCAAACAGCTTATCCTTCAAACAGTTTTGCCTTTTTACATAGCAGGAAGACAGAATCCTTTTTATTCATAAATGCACAATGAAAAAAGATGGATATTAGTTTACTACTCTGCTTATACAGTTATGAATCTCCAAACTTGCAAAATGACTAGCATACCTTTTCTCTGTTTCTCAGATAGATAAAATAAGACTTTTCTAAACGGAATGTCATTTGTCCTAAATAGTAAAAAGCAGCTGTGAATTTTCGAAGGTAACCCTAATACCCATTTTAACTCGTCTCTATCTTAATTCAGTAACCTGCACTCCTCTCTAACCGAGTTTAAGCCTAGTTAATTTCAACAATTCTGCCCAGAGAGCAAAGCCATTGATAAAATTCTTCTTATGACGGTAATTTATCTATTTCAAGTAAAGCATATGTATGAAGTTAAGCTTCTCCTTCTCAATCTCAGAAACTTCTGATATTAGATAAAACTAACACTTCCTCACATGTGCATGCAAAGATAAGACATCATCACAATTGACCTAACATCCATACATCAATCATGTCATAAATACTTTTGACAGCATCTACCAAAGATACTTGATCCACAAACTTGATTTAGAAACTAAATGCATCTTCTTTCTCTTCATGGAAGATGAGGGAGAGAGCCAAAACAAGTCTCCAGAGATAATTAGGATAAATGCCAAAACAAGTCTGCAGATTTTTTTATACTTCAGAATAGTTGAGTTTAGAACGACCAAGAACATTACATTAGAAGCAGCATTGCAATATAGACCCAAACAAGGATAATGGGATAAAGTTGTTCACATGCTCCTGGTGTCAATTGCCAAAAGATGTTCAACCATTCTCAATATAACGATAAGTAGCTAATGGCAGAAATGTCTTGCCAGAATTGGAATCTACTTCACTAAATAGAAGTCCTTTTCTCTTTCCTTATAAAGTTTACCACTCTGAACAAAACCTGGGACTTAAATCTGAGAGGTTGAGTTCACGCATAGAAGGCCCTATCTACGCTACTAAAGCTGGTAAAGGAAATGAATGAAATCAATTTGCTCGGCAGGCAATCTGTCCTACTCTCCTGCCCTCATCCAATATGGTCTCTCTATTGGTTTAAGCTTGGGTAGCGATAAGGCTGCAAACGCACCCAAGGCAAGGCACATGCTATGAATCTATGATGTAGTAGTTGTTAGAATAAATGAGTTGTATTACAGAACCAAAATATGAAGGACAAAAACAAGTGAAGCTTGGACGGGAAGACAAACATAAGGACGACAAACAAGTATCGTATGAGGACTTAAAAAATCCAGACGAAAAAGATTTGGAATAAAGAACTACAAACAGCAGTAAATTCCAGTCTAACATACTAATGCAGTCACTCCTGTATTTTGATCTGCTTGGCTTTTTTTACTTCCAGAGGAAGAGGACATAAGATGATAACCCATACTTCCCCAAGTAAGAACAAGACAAACTTATACATTAAGTTTTATATCCACACAAATTTTAGTTAAATACAAAAAAAATTCAGAACTTGAGGCCCCCCTTTGCTCAAGATTCTCTATTTAATTACTGGCAAAACAAAATTCAAGAAAGAACCCAAGAAACAAAAAGACAAAACATACATAAATAATCAAAAATTAAAAAACCCCAGATCCTAAATCAACTAAAATACAAAATTATCAATTAAACAAGCACCAAAATCATATAAAAAAAAATAAAAATACAAATTTCTATAATTATTATTTAATAATAATAAAGGATAAGAGAAAAAAGGAAAAGAACCTGAGGCTCAGTGAACTTATTACCAGCACCAAGTGAAGCAGAAAGTCCAGAAAGATCATGCTCCATGTAATCAAATACCAAATATAAACTTGATGACATTCTTGAAGTTACTAAACCTTGAAGTTTAATAACATTTGGATGATCAAGTTTGCTCAAAACTATAATTTCTCTTGCCATAAATTTTACACTTTCTGGCTCTAAATTATCAAATCTAACCTTCTTCAATGCTACAATTTTCCCTGTTACCAAATCTCTTGCTTTATATACATTACTATATGTTCCTTGCCCAATCTGCCAATTAAAAAAATAAAACCCACATTTATTTCATCAAAAAACAAAAATACCCATGATTTAATTTCATCAAAAAACTAATAATAATAATTGCATTTATTCAGAAAAAAAGGCAATTTTAATTTTCGAACCTTATCGAGCTTCTGGAAGGTGCTAGCACGGCGAGGAGAGAAACGATTGATGACATCACCGACAACGTCAGCAAGCCACGTAGGCCAGCCATGGTGTGTGGTGGGCCCAGAACCATAAGGGTCGACGATGACGTGGCGTTGACGGAGCTCAGTGGTGGAGACATTAGAGGAGTTACGTGGAAGTTTGTTATTGGGGGAGAGTGATTCTCTTCTCAAAGAGAGAGAAGATGCGCGTCGCCGGTGAGTGTGGTGGTTTTCCGGCACCGGAGGTGGAGTTCCGGCATCTCGCCGGCTGATGACGCAACCCATCTAATGGCGGCGCCGCCGCATCGGGAAGAGTGAGGGAGTGAGTAGAGTGAGTGAGTGAGTGAGGAGAGAGAAAGTGAGGTAGTTGAGAGTGTGTTAATGAGGAAGGTGAGGTTGTGGGATTTTCAAGAAGAGGACAAAAGTTATTTATTGTGAGTTTAATTTGTGAAGATGGGATGAACACTGAACAGAAAGAGAAAGAGAGAGAGAGAGAGAATCTGAGGAAAGTGGGAAAGCCCGGGAAGAAGGAAAAGGTATGTGTTGCAGGAGGAGAGAGAAAGTAGAGAAGAAATGTGTATGACTTATGAGCTAGTCTTCTATTTGTTGTTCTAGTAACTTTTGAATTGGTAATTTGGTATGGGTTGTAGTTGTAGTTGTAGTTGTAGTTGTAAAGAAGAGTAAAAGGGTAGTTTGACGTTAGTGACAATGACCAAACTCCAAAAAGGGATTATAATTTATACACCATTCTTTGGGTCCATTACCATTTACAACTCAATTCACCCAATCACCCCGTTTGTCAAGCTAAGGAGTAAGGACCATCATGATACACGGGTCCAGCGGAAAAACAGAATTTCGGTTCGGATAAGTTCGATTTTTGAAGTGAACGAACATCATGATTCAAAGTTAAGAAAACAGGTATAAAGTTAGGTGGTATATTAACGGAAATATTTAGTCGAACTTCAATTGTTCGACGGGACTTTTAAGTTTTAACATCATCGGCTCCAACATTATATTTCATTTTTAATGTGCTAAGCTACTTTTTTCTAGCCATTCTTTGGTGAATTATTAGGTTTGACAACTTCTTTGTTCAGCTAGCTAGTTTCATCTCGATGTGTGGTAGGAGAGGTGGTTGGCCTATAACTAGCTCAAGTGGGCTACTACTAGAAGCAAAGCTTTTCTGAGCATTAAAGCAGAGTTGTGCCACTTCTAGTAACCATACAAGTCATTTCTACTTGGCAAAACAAAATAGCGCGGTATTCTTCGAGGAGCCCATTGAAGCTCTCTCGCTCGACCATCAATTTGGGAATGGTGTGCTTAAGAAATGTTAAGGTCTAAACCCAACATCTAGACCAATTCCGGCTAGAATATGCTTGTGAACTTCGGTTTTCCATCATTGTTGTTGTTCTGAGTTGAACTTATTTACGATGTGTTTGAAGAAAAGTTGCTCAAAAAGTCAAAATTGATCCAATTTCGGCAGTCCACTGATGAAATGCATTAATATACATTCTCATGGGTGTGTAGGGACTGGAAGAGATACAATAGGCCATCAGGTTCTTGCATGTTAATACATCTTGCTAAAACACCAATTTAGTTATGGTGTATCTTAACACTGGCTAGCATTAACCTAAAGATAGCAAGTGGTATTCCTTCAACAACATTCTTTAGGTAGGAATATGAGATTGTCTTTTACCTAAAACCGCATTTTCTATCTTTCTTCTACAAGTTCTCTTCCTTAATGGTGAACATTGCAATGAGAAAGAAAGGGGCCTTTGTTCTTCCATATCTTGAAGCTTATGAAGGACTTCAAGAAAAAAATTTGTTCTTCAGCCACCTCCAATGATCCCAAGTGAGGCACATGGACTACCTCAATTACATATAAAAAATTTGTCACAAGGACAAGGTTGACGTAAAATCCATAATTGTTTAGACCACCTTTAATTTTGCAGTTAGAATGAAGGGAAAAAGTAATTATGTATACGGAATAATCTTTTACTGGAATGAAAGTCCTTGTGGTTAACCATCATCCATTCTTCAAACAAAAATCATCATACCAATCTTAGAAGTGCAAATGAAGCTCCTTCATTCAAGAAATATATGAACACTTCTTACGACATGTAGTGTAGTTACAAATGGTATTTTGATAAAACTTAGATGTGATATGAGTTGATGAGATATCTTTAATTGAAAGAGAGAAAGTATCGTATTCTTTTATTAACGAATATAGAGTAGTCAGTAGGGAGTTATAAGACTTATATACTAACAGTGGAACCATGCTAAAAATAAATTTTCAAACTAATTGGAGACAAATGAGAAAAACGTGTTCAAATTCTTCTATGGCAAATGGGGTAATTCATAAGGTTAGCTCTGTAGATGGAGTGGTAAAGGGAGGAAGTTAAACCAAGTGCTATTAGGGAAGAATCATAACACCGTCATAAAAAGTTTCTATATTTCGTGAAAACTAACCTATCTAGGATCCCAAAAACGATAACTAAAACTTCTACCCTGGTTACTAAAGATCAAAGAATTTCCATTGTACACCTTAAGTTGAATGATCATTTCAAACTACCTTATAAATACACACTTTTGAAAATAACTACCATATAAAAAACTTTTTTTTAAAAAAAATTACCTTGAAAAATCAACAACATTGAGTAACACTGCCAGTTGACAAAAAACATTAATTAGTAGATTCTATCAAAGGGCTCCACCTTCTGTTTTCCCTCCCTTCTCATATACCATCCTCTCGTACTTCCTTTGTTTTTGCAAACTTAGAACATAGGAGCTTCTTCTTCTTCAATCAAAGGCGAAATTCTCACCCAATAGATGGTAGAAACGACATTCCCATATCAAATTCATCCATCTCTTGTTTTGAAAGGTATCTATTATGGTGTTAATGCTTCAATTAGTCAATTAGGATTTTTTGAATTGCGTCAACTCTAGGATTCTTAGATTAATTGAGTCATCAGAATTAAGGTTTTTGTTTTTGAAATTTAGGGTTTTTCTAATTTGCATCAATTATAGGGTTTCCAACTGGTGCAATTAAAAATTACGACTCCCAATTAAATATACAAATTGTATCTTAGGCAACACAAACAAAGAAAAGCTACATATACAAAGCTTTGGCAACCAGCTAAAGTGGTAAATTCCGTACAATTGTTGTTGTTTTCCCTCTTTATTGACTGCAAGAAATGTTTTTCCTCTTTCGATGGTCCCCCATTATACCGCGTTCTTCCTCCTTCCTGTGATCAATGACAGTAACAACTTAATGATGTTCTAAATGAGGTAAGAAATTTGGAATGGAAAGTAAAGAGGATTGAGGATTTGGACCATGGAATCCTTGAGTAAAGTTGAAATTTGCAGGGAGACAGGAGGACAGAGAAGTTATTGGAAAATAACGAGAGGAAGGTGGAGGATTGTTACTTTAAGTGTAACGAGGGTGTGTACATAATTTTAGAATAAGAAAATGGGGAGGAGGAGACCATAAATCAGGCCCTTTAACAGAATCTACCTAACGTTTTCTATTAATTGGTAGTGCTACTCAAAGTTTTGGACTAGGTACTTTTTGATAGTTATTTTCAAAAGTGGATGTTTTATAAACTTACTTCTAAGGTAGACCTGGTTATTGGGCGGGGCGGGTCAGGGTCAGTGCGGGTCGGGTCATAAGAGGGTCGCCTCATAAAGGGTCGGTAGCGGGTCGGGCCAAATGGTTAGCGGGTCGATAATGGGCGGGTCGGTAAACGAGCAAGAAAAACATGGAATAAAGAGAGCCAATAGTGAGTATAAATGAATGCGAATCCGAATATGTAATTGTTTTTGCAAAACCTATTTTATTTTTCAAAATTATTGGGTTTCTTTGTTGGCCCTATAATGGCCCTGTCCAATAATAACCCTGTCCAATAAAGCCCTGTCCAATAAAAGCCCTGTAGATTTGACCCTAACCCTTTAACCATTGGGCTACCCTGTCCAATAACCAGGTCTATTCTAAGGTAGTTCTTGGAAAACAAAAAAGGCTAAGTTTTTAAATTTACAGTTGAACTTGGGATTTGCAAAAAGTTTAGGTCTTCGATGAAAGTCAAAAACTCCAAATTAGGACGAAAGATGAGAAAGGCATCAACTCAACTTTTCCCACCTTCTCGCGCATGAAATGTTGATTTAATCCTCACCACTTCATGAGCAACTTAGATTTGTATAACCTCCCCACTTCCTTCCACGGTGTCATTTTAAGTCTTTTAGAAAGAGGCTACCACACAATGTAAAGGGAGGAAAAAAAAAAAAGGGACGAAAAAAAAAGAGATGATTTAATTCAACTTTATTTTAGGACTTTTTTACAACAAAACAATGTAATTTTGTAATTCATCTACTAAAAGGTCTACTACTGGGGTCCTCGCTTGCTCAAGAAAAATGTCAGTAAACATAAGTCTGAAATCTGAAAAAACAAAGCCATTATCACTTCAAGACTGATCATACCACCCACAGACCACAAAGGAGCTCACTAGTCACAACTCACAAGGTACTGCCTCTTCTTCATAATGGCAAAAGGTGCACAGACAAAATATCTTAAATACCTTTAATAAGTAAACTGTAGTTAGATTTCAATTAAGGTAACTATGAAATTTTAGCCCCATTGTGAGGTGCCTAAAGGCCGGACAAGAATGAATATTCCAAGTCGAAAAAGTATAAACGATTATGGAGTCATGTACTAATGCTTTCACTAGTTGAGCTCCTAATTTCTCCCATATCTTTTTTTCTTCCTTTTGTGAAAAATGGAAAACCATCCAATAACCCAGAGCCTACTAGACTCCGACTAATCCGATTTAATTCGAGACATGCCTCCCACCAAGTGATGCTACATTACCATGGCTCGCCCTTAAAACCTCTTGTTAAGCTAGAACAAGCCTTTACGATCTAAGCACTTGTTGCTAGTTGAGCTCATAATTCCTACCATGAGTATCCACTTTATCTGCACTATTAGCAGTTCCTTTTACAAAAAAGCAAGATCATACTTCAATAAAGAGCGCAATAATATGTACAATCAAATAAAATCTACTTCCATCTTCTGTCTTTCGATTTCTACCACGTTGGCTAATCTTCCACATCTTACAAAGGTCCACCATAATCTAGATTGCAGATAATTTTCAATTAAGAGAGAGAATCTTTACTATTATAAAATAAATCATGCTTACACTAGTATTATATCATCTACAAGAAAGTCAAGCAACAGTTTGACAAATCTTCTTCACGGACAAATTATAGTGGGTAGGGAAAGTATGAGTCTTTGGTCATCAACACATGATAGAATCAAGCAATCTAGCATGGACTATATTTAGAGAAATACAAGACTCAATTACCAAGATTCTTGTCAAATTTAGTTAGGTTAAATATACTTAAGAAAGTTTTAGTCCTATCACTGATGGCAAAATCCAGTACGGAAGATCCAATTTTTATGCGTTGAATTAACACACATATTCAAGGGGCAGATAAAAATGCACTGCAACAACATTCTATCATAGAGTTGATTCAGACAACCCTTGACATAGTCTGTGATGGGGAGGTTGGAACTTGGAATCAAAGCATCATTAATAGGAAAGGAGAGAGATTGAATACCAAAATAGCACACTCTCCATAAATGAACCTAACGATGCAATAACTGTATCCACCTTTAAAAAGTAAGGAAGTGAAAGAAGCAACACCAGATCAAAAATATCTGCAAGGATGTTGGCATCCGGGTGTATATAAGTTCTCAAGTGACCAATCTGAACCAACTTCCAGTGACTTGGTAAAAGCCTTCGTGAACCTCATAATACGAAGCACAAAACATCTGTAAAGAGGAACAACAATAAGCCTTCCTGAATTTTGTTAAGCTGGAGAGACAACCCACTGAAACAAAAATATAGCACCACCCAAAACTGCATATTAATATCATGACTCAAGTATAAACTAATCAATATACATGGCCTAGAACACTAATGAATACACACGGCCTAGAGAAGACTAATCAATATACAAGGCCTAGAGAAGACTAATCAATATACAAGGCCTGAGTAGCAATGTAGTTTAAATAACTTCACATTTTTTGTTGTAAGCCAATAACACCATTTTTTTTTTTTTTTTTTTTTTTTTTTTGTTCGGGAAAGATAATTGGTCCGAAGACCAGCAATGCTAGTTTAAGGGATTTATACCCACAAGCAAACAATTTATACAAACTCCCCAAATTGGGGAGTGATGAGAGTCGAACACCCGACCTTGCGGTTGGGAGGTGGGAGCACCAACCATTGGGCTCCCACGAGGACCTCTAAGCCAATAACACCATGAATAAGTAGAAAGTACTTTCGCTACTTAGAATAGAAACTAGATCTCAACAAGTGCACATCTCATATCAAGAAAAAGGGGGGGAACAGAACTGATCAAATCACCTTAGTTCAGAAATTTACTTTAAAACCATTCACATTTCAAAGAATAAAAAAGAAAGATCAGAAAAGAAAAAAAAAACAAATCAAATCACCCTATCTCAAGCCAATTAAACATGGCAAAAAAAAAATATCATCAAGGTATGACACTAATTTCAAAACTTTTAACTTCTAACTAAAATTATCATAGTGGTATTCCATTAGTATAGAAGCTATGTGGCAGTGTAAAAGCTGAATGATAAGATCAAATACTTACTTCGGATTATGCTCCAGAACTCTAATTGAGATGGATACGCAACATATCATCGGTGCTGAATGATCTGGGCATCTGGCAATCATTTCTCCTCATAGAGACAAGTCTTTTCATGACAATAAAAAGTACACTTGTCCTTGCTTTGATTTAAGTCAAAAGATAGTATTACCCCATCCTCACTACAGCCATGGTCACATAAAATCTGCTGTTCACCTTTTATGCATCTGGCATCCCTTATACAGACATCTGTTTACATATATGCACATTCATAAATTGCCATCAAATTCACTTTCAGTCTCAATTCTTACTCGCACGTGATATTACAATAACCAAAACCTATGATCTCTCAATATTGTGACTTCCTTTCCCTTCTCCATCCACTACAAACCACAAGTTTGACAAACAAAATAGATTTATAATATTGTACATATACATTAGCAACAAGACTGAGATAACATATTGTCTTCTACGCAGTCAATAATCCCAAGTAAACCACCCCAGATCTCCTTTCCAAACAGCTAGAAATACCTGATCACAAACCAATAAGGAACCCGATCTTGAAAACTTAACCATATGCCAAACTTATGATATCTCACCATGTCCCAAACTGGCCCAGCAGTCCAAACAAAACTACACATGCAAAACTTCATATACTAAATCAGATCTAGGGAAACGAACGTCATATCAACCACCATAATTATGTTCCAAGATGTAATAGATTAAAATAAATGTATATTCCCCACTTAGTGTGTAGAACCTTAGAGCAATTTCAAAAGGGGGAATAGGAGCCGGGAAGGTTGAGACAATAGAAGTGCCATAGATTCCTCTTGCCTGCCTTGAACTATGATATTCTCTTCATTACACCACCTCTTTTTTCGGTTGTTTTCTCAATAATCCTTAAATTACAATGTAGAAGACATATAATAGTGCACAAAAGCAAATGAAATTGAAGTAGATAGAGAGATGCAAAGAAGCCAAGGGACTTTTTCATTCATTCTTTAAGCATTCTATTCAATAATTGGCATTTGTAACTTCTCCTTTCAACATGAATAGGAGCTCAGCCTCAATAGCAACAAAATATCAAAAGAGAAATTTTAGCAAGGACTTGGCTAAAGATGGAGTAGATATATTAGCTCTATACTAGACATGGAGTTCATGTTTTGGCTTAATCGAGACCTTCAGAGAGTGCATCATCAACAAAAAGGGATTATGTGATGAATCTAGCTTGAGCAAAGCTTTTCAAGGGCAAGAGTTTCATCCCCACCAACAACTTCCAAAGTACTCCTCACCAATGCTTCAGGAAAGCCCATTTCAACTAGCCTCTGTACCTGCATAATAAGCAACTTCCCTATGACATCATACAAATGGACATATGTGTGGTTGACTCAATGACATACTCACAAGGAAGAGGATAAAATGAATGGAAGTTTTTAGAGGCTCTGCTATTAAGTACTTCATCTACCTTCACATCAATCCCAAGAGAAGATGTTTTGGCAAAAGCTTCCGTCCAATAACGAGCAGTGCCTACGAAGGTCTGGTAGTCTCGAAGATACTGTACAATGAAATAAATGTCCTACTGCATTAACTTGTAAGCATAGAAATTGGCGGCTAAAAACTCCCTTCCCCAAAGAACTAAAGTTGCACATGAACCACATACAGAAATTTCAGATTCAAAGACTTCCACATTAGCAGAAAAGTAACCTGTTGAGCAACAACAGCATCCTGAGGATCATCTGGCTGTGGTGCAGAAAGTAATGCTTGTATGGAGACAAGTGCTGTCTTCAAAGTAAGTGCAGGACTCCATTGGTCTTTCAAGATATCCAGGCAGATAGCCCCACTCTGACTGCTAATATTAGGATGCCTTCAATATAATGCACGAATACACATTAAGCTTGTAATCTCCTGAGAGTAGCACATAATTTTTTTTTTTATAAATAAAAAGTTGCCTTCAATTTAATGCATGAATACACATTAGCTTGTAATCTCCTGAGAATAGCACCTAATTTTTCTTTAATAAATAAAAAGTTACAATAGTTTAAACAATGTACCAAGAAAATAAGTAGACCAGAAACTCTCCCAAGGAGGGTAGAGGTAGGTAAATGCATTCCCACCGCACTAAACATTTATCTAATACTAAAGCCCTAAGAGGCTCAAACTAAAAGACCAAAACCCACAATAAGCTACAATCTTATGACATGTTACAAAAATCTCTTTCTGGAAGAAACCACAGAATCACCAGAAAAGCATGCCGTTTACGAGCTCGTCTGGAAATGCTCTAATATGGAGGTGGACAAATCAAAATGGTACAAGAAAATGGCCATTTCATAATGCAGCAGTCAGGTTTGCTTCCTGTTTCAACAATTCTATAGTGTATAACAAACACCTTGAGCATGGTAGACCTTCTACCTTGCAATAACCTGAGCGTAGTTTACACAAAATGACAAAAATAGTCACCTGAACAAGAAACCATCACGCTTTTAAGAACCTCATAAGGCCCTAAAAGGCTCAAACCAAAAGACCAGAATGTAACCTAATAAGCGATGATCTTATTACATGTTACAAAAATTTCTTCATTCCATTCCGGCAGAAAATCACACACCCGTCAGAAAAGCATGCTGTCTATGGGCTCATCTGGAAATGCTACAAGAAAATGGCCCTTCCACAAAGCAAAGATAGATTTGTTCCTTGTCTCAACACTTCTATACTGTATAAAAAACACTGAGCATAGTAGATCTTCGGACTTGCAATTTATTATCTGTGCATAATTTATACAAAAATAGTCACCTGAACATAGTGTAAGCGGAAACTATTAAGAACCTCAGACTTGCAAATAATATTTGAGCTTGCAGAAGTATTTGGATGCAGAGGCTTCTGCAAGCATAAGTTGGAAAAAAACAAGAGAAGGCACCTAAAGAGTTGGTTAACTATAGCCGGCAAAGGATTATCCAAGATAGAGTAAAGCTCCAAGGACTCGTTGAAATTGTCAAATCCTCCACTTTCAATTTTATGGATGCATCCTAAATTTGAAAATCCCAGCAAACTAAATGTCTTCTCTCTAAGAAGAAGGCCCGGGTTGGGACATATTGTAGAGAAGACAAATGACAAAGATGAGAAGAAACAAACAGACTTGTGGTCCCCCGCCCCCCTTTCAAGGACGCAAGATTATTCGCAAAACAAAATCCCCATTATTACCAACTATACATTTGGCCAAAAGGACAGAAAGCGATCAAATCTGTGGCATAATATCTTGGATTGAAATAAAAATTTCCTGACTTCCCCAATAAATTTAGGGGGCGTTTGGTTGTCATGGGGTAAAGGGAATGGAATCAAGAAAGGGGTAGAGAGGGAAAGGAAAGCAAAACCCTTAGATTTAAAGGGTTGTTTGGTTGATTTGAATATCAATCTATTTCTTCCACCATAGCTCCACCATTTCCTTCCTCCCTTATTGTTCCCCCACCAAGCCACCACTCCCTCCCCACCCTAGTAGTGCCGCCGCGCCGCCCCACCTTCCCTGCGTCGCACTTCGCCTCCTCCCCCTCCCACTGCGCCGCGTCGCGCCTCGCCGCTCCTCCCCTTCTCTGCGTCGCACTTCGCCTCGTCCCCCTCCCCTTCTTGTCGCCTTCCCTGAGTCACACTTCTCCTCCTCCCCTTCGCGCTGCTGCGTCGCACCTCTCCCTCCCCTACCCAAATCGCACCTCCCCCTCCCCTTCCTCTGCGTCGCGCCTCCCCCTCTTCTTCCCTGCGTCGCTCTCAATTACACTGTTCTCTCCGTTGTTTTTTTCTAGGGTTTGGGTGGTAGAGACGGTTTTGACATAGTGGAAGTAACAAGTTTGGTGGTTGAAAAGGTTGGTGGCTTAATTGGGGTGGAGGCGTTTGGCGGTAGTTGGGTGGTTACGTGGTGGTGGTTGGGTGGTTACGTGGTGGTTGGGTGGGTACGTGGTGGTTGAGTGGGATGGATGGTGGTTGAGTGATTTGGTCAAGTGGTGTTTGGGTGGTCAAGGAGATAGCTAATGTGGGTCAAAGAAAGGGTAAGTGAAACCTTAGGGGGGTGGGGGGTATGAAAGTAGAGGACTTTGGGGGTAAGGAGGGGGTAAAAGGTTTCATTAAATGATGCAAACAAACAACAAGTAAGGGAATCAAGTTACTTGATTCCTTTACCCTTTCCAGATTACCTCTAACCAAACGCCCCCTTAGGCTTGAATATGAACTGCAAAATCACTCGCAGAGTAAGATGTTAAGATTAGCCCAGAATCCACTTTCCCATGATTCCAATCACATCAAATGACTCCACAGTTAAAGCTACACATACCAGGTTGATAGAATCCTTCAAATATAATCAAACAATGTTATGGACTGCTCCCAGGGAAAGGATCCCATATCGACCGTATGGGAGGTTGGTGTGTGGTTTATATAGGACAATGGGCTCTCCTTCTCTTGAGCTAGCTTTTGGGAAGTGCATTCCTATTGTCCTATAACAATGGTATCAGAGCCAAACCTCGGAGTGGTGGCCCACGGAGTGGTGGCCTGGAACCAGCCAGCCGTGACCAACAAGGACGTTGGTCCTTATGGGGGGACGAATGTTATGGACTGCTCCCAGGGAAAGGATCCCACATCGACCGTATGGGAGGTTGGTGCGTGGTTTATATAGGACAATGGGCTCTCCTTCTCTTGAACTAGCTTTTGGGAAGTGCATTCCTATGACCAACAAAACATATGGAAAGATTCTCTGAACCTTAAATTGTAGTAATTCTCATTTGACAGTGCATTCTATGCATCAGAGCACATATGATCAGCATAGATATATCAGACAGGGATAACTGTGATAATTCTTATTTTCTCATCACTTGCAGAATACACTGCCAAGAGAGCACCACATACCGAAACTATCAGAACTTCTATGACACCGAATTAAAATCACCAAAGCAAACTAACAGAAATTTAAGACGTCACATTAACAAGGATCAAGTCTTGCACCACTGTAACAAACAAACATAATTCACCATTAGAATCCTTTAAACCCCATAATACACCAAAATCAGCTCAATTGAACAAACACTGATTAATGCAATAAGATATTTCATTGAAGCATTTGCCTCAAAGTATGCAGTTATACTCTTGCTGGCACTTTACACAAAATGCTAAGTGGAAGTAAGCCTCCTATATTACGATCAACATGGCTAATCAACCAAATCAGGAAGTGAAAAAGAAATGACAAACATCTTACCAAACTTTTGTCAGAAACTTCATCATAGGTGGCTCGAAAGGGTAACCATCTGTAAGAAAGAATCCAGCACTAATAAAATTAGTGAATTCAGCCAACGGCCAACGCCAATTCACATACCTTAAGACAGCTGATTAAGCAATTCAAAGGGATAAGAACTAAAACATTGCCTTTGTGGCTTGTGCAAAGCAAGACAATAAATAAAGATCATATAAAACCAATTAGCAAGTGAAACAAGAATTTGATTGTCCAGCAAAAACGAAAGTTGATTATCACAGTAAAAAACACTAATCATGCGTACAACTAGGAGAAGTACAAGCTTAATTGGAAATTAATAAAGAGTGATGAAGTGTCTACTTGAATTCGGGAGTCCAGCTTCCAGGTGTCGTACTCGGCCATTTCGCAGAAAAATGTAAAGTTTTTGGTTTAAAATGTAGTACAAGAAAATTTTCGCGTGAATACACACGATAATTCTAAGTTATTCAAACAAAAATGTGTCATTCCCTATTCGCAAAATCAATTATATCCACAAATCGAAATGTTAATCAATAAAAACAATCTTCACATGCTAAAATTCCCCAAACAACAACGCAATTGTAAGCAAATCGATAATCATCGTATAAACTCATACTACAAAAGAAATTCAGAATTTCGCAAAAAACAACGAAAAACTTCAATTGAGAATATTAAAATTAAGGAAAAACAATTTACCAGGCAAAACGATGTCGATCAAAAAAGTACCGCCTTCGTACGGAGAATCGACAGGACCAGGAATAGTTCCAATGAGATGAGAGAGAGAATCGGCTTTAGGTTTAACACTTATGCCAGAAACCTTAACATCTTTATTGCATTCTTGAAGCTCTTTCTGAACTCTAGAAAAATCCACCATTTTTGTTGCACGAAGGTCTGATTTCTAGGGTTCTGGAGTGAGAGAAAAATTAGGGTTTGATGATGAAGGAGAAACCCTGGAAAAAAGGAGAGGTGGAAGGTTCGAAACTTTGCTCTTACTCTACGATTTCTTCTTGACTACTACTAGTGTGATAGAGAGAGAGGTGGGTGGGGGGGGGGAGATTCAAGTGATGATCGATTGATCGGTGGGAAAACGGAAAGAGTAGGGTAGAGTAGAGTAGCGTGGTTGTTATGGGACCCATTCGAAGTATTTTTTTGGGAATTCTCGACCGTTGGAATACTTCCTCGTGTGCCAAACGAAATCCAGGAAACTAAAAGAAAGTTTCAAGTCTGGTGTACCACTAGTCCACCAAAGTTTAGATGGTGCATACGTTACATAAGACATGTAGGCGTATGGTGCGTATCGCTGCGTATATGATACATGGATAACATGGCTAAATGAACACACGTAAATTTCATGTAGACCCAAATGCACGCAAAATGAACATATATACATCGTCTGTTGGTACAAACTTATTAAGAGTTTTATTTTTTCAATTGGTATTCATTTACTTGTATTAGTTATTAAAATGATAAAATACCAACATAATAGTCTAATACTTCTACAAAACATTCCAAATTAAAATATCCAGTGATTTGGCTTTCGTCCGGTAATGGATAAAATGGAAATTTAGGGATCGTGGCGTGATGTATGAAAATCTAAAAATTTATGTTAAGGAAAAAAGTTTTATTCTCTTAATTTTTTTTTTTTTTTTTTTCTTTATATATATATATAAAAAACATGGTGGGGAACACCCCCATTCTTTAACCAGACCCCAAATATGCCAAAACTCTACCCACTTTAAAATGGGCGGCCACCGGCGGCCCCACCCTGCCCATCCCTACACACGATTAATAATTATGTGTTCGTGCGTATAAAAGACAAATCAACTGTATTAAGAATTAGCGACCCTTTCAATTTATGTAAGTAACTCCAAAAATAATAAGTAACTTTGATATTAGGATATAAGTAACGGTAACAATTCATCTGACCGCTATTGTTGTAATAAGTAATTCCTGGTATATTAATTAGTAACCTCAAAAAAAACAATAATCAACCTTATATGTAGATTGGCCACACCTTTTAACTAGAGGTGTAGTCAGCCACATATAAGACTTGGCGCAAAAAGTTTTTAATCTGATAAGATTTTAATTGGAGTTGATTAGGTTAAATCAAGTGTAGATATAAGATGCACTAGGAGCTAATAAGGTCTAAAATGTTCAGATTAGATAAGTTTGTATGAGTTTCAATAAATTCTAGTGAATTCCAATTAGTTTCTAAATTATGGGGAATAATACATGACCTTCTCTTGTGGTTGAGAGGAAAGAGAAAGGAATAAAGGAGTAAAGTATTGATGGGATGGGATGGGATGGGATGGGATGGGATGGGACTATTAGATATTTGGGGTAGTGTGTTTAGTAAATAGGGGTAATGATCATGAAATATGAATAAGAGATTAAACATACATAATCCCTTTTACCTTTACATAATTCTATTTATACATCAAACCTACCATGTTAAGATTAGAGATCTATCACATCTATAATATCTTACTTTTATTTTGGCTCCCAAATAATATTCACATGAGATTTTCTAATTTGTAACTCTTTTTTTTTTATTAACAACCACATCTAGTTTATTGATTTGCTTTCCCACTTGATATATGGCATATACTTTTTGCATTAATAATAAGGTCTAAAATGACAATTTTTGTGGAATATATAACCTATAAGAGTATGAAAGTAAGTGTTGCAATGGCATCATGTCTATTATTTTTCTCGGGGACATCTAGAGCGAGGTTTACCCAATGCTATTTTTATTGCTCATCTGTTTATTTAGGGTTATTAATTTATTAGTTTACCCACTTTCCTTTTGGGTTGTCATGTATTAGTTTAACCACAATTTATAAAAAGATTTTGGAATGATCATACCAATTTTATATTATTATCTTTACAATAAAGTTTACCCACTATCTTTCTCACTATACTTCTATTGGTCCACAACATTAAATTCAATACAATATGCAATAAATTATTACTTTCTCTTCCCTTTTATGACTCACATACCTATTTTTTTTTAAAACTCTGTGTCCAAAGAAGTGGATAAACTAATAAAAACCGGTGGGAGTAGAAGATAGGTTTGTGTACGCCTAACGTAAAATATACCATGGGAACAACTAATACTCAAGTTTTAGAATGATGCCTTGAAACTAGGCTAAGGAAAAGAATGTCGCGAAGCTTTTTTGCTCGCCCGATCAACCGGGTAAGGGTTCCCGACCGGACGCCTGGAATGGCCCGACCGGGCGAGCCTGTTCCTTATCTTCGTGGATTTCTGCTCTCGCGCCCGACCGGGCGGCTTTTGGCCCGACTGGGCGGTTTGGTCCGGGCAACCGGGAGACGCACTTCTACGCGGGTTTATGCTAGGGTTTTTTACACGGAGACTATTCTAGAGTTTTGTTAGGGTTCCTTATGTTATAAAAGGACCCCCTTGGTGGTCATTATTTGATACACACTTTTAGTCTCTAGTATTTTAGGACTCCTTGTATTATTTTCTATGTTTTTCTTCATTATAGTGAAGAAGCTCTCGAATCCCCTACCTGTGGACGTATGTCTATTTTGACCGAACCACGTAAATCCTTCTGTCTCTTTTGTTTATTTTATTTAGAGTTTTTTGTTAGAGACAACCTTTTATAAACCACTTTTTGCGAAAGACAACCTTTTAAAAATTTTTGGGCAACTTCAGACCTTAAATGTAAATTTTTTTGTTGGAAACAACCTTGGTCTATTTTCCGGCGTTGACTCACATAAGTCAGTCACGTGAGTTGCACGTGACTCGTGTTTTGCTCCATTTGAACCCTTTCCCTCCTCCCCCACCCCTACTCACCTGAACCACCCTCGTCTCAGCCCTAGCCCCACCCCGAGACCACCTGAACCACCCCACCTGAACTACCCCACCCCCAACCACCCCACCTGAACCACCCCACATAATCTGTTTCTCTCTTCACCAAACCCCAAACCCACCAACGTCAACCACACCACCTCCACCACCAACATCGAAACCCATCAACCACCGTCTCTCTCTTCACCAAACCTCAAACCCCAAACCAACCTCCAACCATAGCACCACCACCAACATAGTCGAAACCCAAAACCCCTCTCTCTCTCTCCCCCCCTCTTCACAATCATGTCACTTGGTGGTGGTGGTGCATTTTGGGTGGTTTTGGTTCGAATATGATGGTGGTGGCAAATCGAATTGTGGGTTCGAATATGATGGTGGTGGCGGTTTGAATTGTGGGTTTGAGTTTTGAAGGTGTTGTGGGTTTGAGTTTTCTGGGTGGAGTGGTGGTGGTTGTCGGTGGGGGCATGGCGTGGCATGACTAGCGGATGGTTTCGCCGGTGGTGCGAGGGTTGAAGATGATGTAGGGTGGTGGTTATGGGTAACAATTAGGGAGAAATGGAGGGAAAAGGTTGAAATGAAGCAAAATACGAGTCAACGTCGGAATCCGGCTGGTCAACGCCGGAAAATAGACCAAGGTTGTTTCCAACAAAAAAATTTACATTTAAGGTCTGAAGTTGCCCAAAAAATGTTAAAAGGTTGTCTTTCACAAAAAGTGGTTTTTAAAAGATTGTCTCTGACAAAAAACTCTTTTATTTATTGTTTTTCTCATCCTTATTATTTCATTGACTTGTTCCGCATTAATCAAACACTACAACACCCGTTTCCTAACATCAAGTTTCATTAAAGACTAAGAACCACTTACTCGCTTCATTATTCTTTTGTGTTATTTTGTGAATTCTTTATTTTTATTCAAAAAAATTACAACAAAATGAACTGAAAAATTCAATGATTATCAGGAAAACTTAAAATTATATTTTTATAACATCAATAAAAAGAGCTTGAAGTTACAAAGTAATTGAAGGACAGGAGAACTTGGCACTATGAAATTTCTTAAAAAAGGTACTTCTATATGATAAAGGATTAAACTAGAAGTTTGTAGATGAGATGTTTTTCTTGAATCTCAAATAAGATGCTTTTCAAATTGGTTGATTAAAAATGCACGATATGTTGCCTCTTTGGTAATAGACTAAATTGCAGCTTATTGCTACTCTGGTAGAAAAAAATGCAATGTGAGTCAAATGAACCAATTATTTTGCCGATAGTAGTAAAATATATTACATCTATATCATTTGGCTCATTGTCTATTTAATTAAGGTAAACTAAGTGTTATAAGGATGCAATAAGTACATGTAGCAATCGGGTCATTCATATCGGGTCCGGGTCCCGATCTAGGTTATGTCATTACGAGTTTGGCTAATTTTCACGTTTAGCCCATTTAGGTTTGGCCGAAACTCATATCTACATATCTAATGGTATCCTAATCGTATCTATCTAAACACAAGTGGAATTTGAGTCTATGGTGTTCGAATTGGTTCAAATCAGGTCTATACAAATGAAATTCGAGTCAACTCAATTCGGGCCGTATTATTTCTATCAAAGTGATAATAAGTTATTTTCTTTTCTTACCAATCTAACAGAAAGTTCCTTTATTTTTAAAGTGACAAGTGGTATTATTTTCTTTTACCAATTTGACAAATTCCCTTTTCAAATCTAAGTTAAACTTTACCAATTCCTAAATTCAAATATTCAAATGAGGAAACTGCCAAGTGCCAATCTAATTATTTTCACTAACCAATGGTGAAAATTCTAAAATGGTGTCATGGTGTGTAAGAAAGGAATGCATTTGGACATCCCTAGACAAAGAAAAAAGAGATGAGGCGCAACAAAAACAGAGCCGCATGCTGAATATTAGAACTTGGCGTACAGGCGCAAAGCCCATGTGGCAAAGGTGGACCTCCTCTCCTCTTTCTTCAAGCTAACCAAAAATAAATACAACAATTCTGGTTGTGCTTTCACAATTTCCATTAGCTATAGTTTACAATTTTACATTACATTACATTTACATTGGGAGGCTTACAAAGTACAGCTAGAGAGAGAAAGGAGGCCAGAAATTAAAAAAA
Organism: Beta corolliflora; assembly: GCA_947648045.1. Taxonomy (NCBI): domain Eukaryota; kingdom Viridiplantae; phylum Streptophyta; class Magnoliopsida; order Caryophyllales; family Amaranthaceae; genus Beta; species Beta corolliflora. Next base: position 10,584 of record CANSZD010000187.1, on the reverse strand, counting down.
AAAACAAATTCTACCATTGATTGAACAGGAATGAAAAACTAAAGGACTGATTTTAATTCTTCCTTTTTTTTCTGGGTTTTAAATTTTATGCCCAATAATTTCTGGGTTTTTCTTATTTTTTCAATTCCATTCTTTGATCATTCATTTCACTGGTGCGTTCTTTTGATCTTCTATTTCTCTTTTGGTTACTTGTTTTTTTAAATTTTATTTGGTAATGGATGATAATAATCTGACAATCAGCTCTTTACAATTTCTGGGTTCAGAAATTGGTAATGTTATTTATTTATTTTTGCTAGTATTTTTTTGGTTCCTTTTCTAGAGAATTGTTGCATTTGTTTGATGATCAAGGATGAGTAGAGGTAAATAGGTAATCATTGAATTTGAGGAGATATATAATTTGATTGATCATCATATTTGATGTGGGTTTTTGATTTAATCAGCAGCTGAGACTAAATAAAGTATGCTTAAATTGGACTTATAGATAAAGGATTGATAATTTGCTGCTCAATTTCTGTGTTAATCTGCACTTTTGATGGGTTTAGAGTAATGATCAGTGCTGATTCTGTCATTTTGATTGATGCTGCTGTCTTTGCATTTGTTAGGATCATTGCAATATCTTATACTTGCTGCTAGATATCTGTTCTTTTGGTGACATTTGAATGCTAAAGTTTCATGACCAATCTTCTGGAATTGATTTTGGTTGTACTGTTTTTGCATTGTGATTTGATTTTATGCTTCAATATTATTGGCTGATTTTTGAAATGAGCTGTGGATGTCTAAAGATTTGCTTTTAGCATTTTTCTACTTGTTTCGTCGAAATCGAAAAAAATGGTGCATTTTAGAGCAATGCTCTTATATCTTGCTGTTTTATTGGCGGACTGCGTGATTAGTTGTTTCTCAATTTATGTGTCTTCAGTTAGTTTTCTTTTTGAACTGCTGCTGATAATTTAATCGCAGTGAATCCCATGGTTTTCGAGGGACAATCTTCATATAAAGTTTAATTAACCTCCAAGTTTAATTTTTGTATGATGAATAAAATGTGCTGTAAAGAACTACAATGGTGTTTAGAGTTCTTTAACCCAGCATTGGTACTGAGTTTGATGTTTCTTGTCAGGATCACTTGTCATCATACTAGTTCTCTAGGAGAGGGGACAATGTGCTGTGTTGTTTCATAGTGTGTTTTTTGTCTTCCGGAGACCACTTTCAAGAAACAAGTTTGATGTTTGGAGTGAATTTAGTGATAAAAACTAAACTACTTCCAATTTCCCCCTCTCCCTTCTTTTGGTGAGAGTAGCATGTGTAGTTCAAATAGAAAAGCTATAATGTGCTGAGGTAGCAGGCTAGTTTGACATGAGTGTCTTATATGGTAGACAGTGGTAAGCCTGCAATGTGGTGTTTCTACTTTTAACTGCATCTATGTAGGATTTGTACTGCATTTCTCATTTTTGTGTGGGTCAATTGTGTTCCCAATTTCCATTATGCTGGAAGTCTTTGTACATTTTGCTTATTCTATACACCTTGAATTCAAACAATTAGTGGCATCTCTTGCATGGATCGGTGCAACTTGTAGTTTCGTTGTATCATCTTAGTGCTTTGACTCATCCTTTTTACTTGTGTAATACCGATGTCTTCATAGTCAACAATGAGTTCATAGTAATAGCATTGCTTATATCACCTGCCTTATTGTTATCCACTTGCCTGGGTTTTGTCTAATGGTGCATCAGTTTTGTATTTCCCCTTGTATTCTCATAGTTTAAGCGTGTCATTGTACAATTTATAATAGACATAGAAGTGCATTGCGTTGGGATGTCTTATACTATTTCTTTATGTTTCCTTTTCTTTTTGCTAGGGTTGATTGATATTGTCTTTTTTTTTCCCCTTTAAAAGTGACTATTATCATCACTATATGTCTTCAGGATCTGGCGCTATATTTAGAATGTATTGCCCTTTTGTCATTGCTCTCTGCTGCAAAGAGGAGATGCGTAGTGCTAATAGTTCTATTCCCAGTCTCTTGAACTATGTGATGCAAGCATTAGAAGGAGGTGCATTTGGAATGTGGATACCTTTGATTGATAGATAACAAGATGCTACAATAATTATCTGATTTTGTGAAGATGCATTGTAAAAATTGAAGGAGCAATGGACATATATTGTTATATGCCTTTTAAAGTTTGCAAGATGGGATTTGGCTAAGTTGTTGTAGTTAGTTGTTTGGGGAAATAGGTCCTTAGTTCAAAGTAAAGTGAGAAAGATAGAAAGGCATTTAGTGTAGAGTCAAAGAACAGGCAATACCAGGAAGTGATTAAACTAGGGCCTATCTTAATATTTTTGGGCAGCATAGTCTGCCAATATTTGGGATGGGGTTGCCACAGGTCACAACTAGTAGTATCGCAGAGGAAGATGCAGCATCACTGAGCACATTGGTACAGCCTTCCCAGAGGCTGTCTGGCATCAGCACCTATGATATAAACAAAGTGCATGGAACGAATATGAGCAGCTTCATACCCGGAAAATTTCCATGTTCTTCTTTAGGAGATTTTCAGGGGAGGCCTGTTGTGGATTTTCCAAATGGAGCAGACTATACTGCTGTACACAGAGATTCTACTTCTAATGTGTGTGGTTTGAAAATTGGCCAGAGAGATCAAAAGAGCTGGTTCAGTAATAAAAATGAACACCCTATTCATAGTCCCCTTTTGAGGATTGTTGGTTTTGAATCAAAGATATTAGGTGCTTCTCAGATTGAGTCTGAAAGTAAATCAGCTGATTCTGTTCATCAGTTGACTGTGGTGAGCAATGTTACTAATGCGACTGTCACAAATGGAGCTGCTGCGAGAAAGAGGTTGTTGTCTCCATTGAAATCTATGTTACGTTCAGACAAATTTGATGGTGATTCCTTGTGGATTGGTGATAATGCTTATCAAAGAAATTCTCAAGACGGTGGTGGGCATTCTGGTATTTTGTTCACACACGAACATAAGAAAGCCCATATAGTTAGTCCCAGTACTGCTGATGCTTCTGTTTGGCGTCCATCCAATAAAATTTTGGGGTCTAACTCCAGCATTTTCACTGATGGACCTTTGTTTGGAAACAAGCAGCAAGCTATTCATGATTCTCATTTACCTCAATTTGGATTCAATTCTTTTGAAACCGGAGCAATCTCAGGGCCTCTAGAAGCACCAATTTCAACATCTTCAGAAACACTGGTGTCACCTCAATTATCGTTTTCCCCTCTTGGTCCTAAAATTCATGATAAAAAGCCAACTGTGCATAGGATCGGAGACTGTAGAAAAGAGTCCGGTGTTGACTACATAACTATAAAGGATGTTGACATCTCATATGATGGGACTTCCCCTTGTATAAAGAATAGGGACGTGACCATGGAAGGGTCTGATTTATATGATGATGGGAATCATCAGTTTACCCCCTGAAAAGTCTGCTGCTATTACGCAGTGTTGGACTCAAGATTCAACTTCTATCTCTCCAAGTGCGAAATATGCCAGGACTTTAACTGGTTTGCCTGTAAGAAGATCATTAGTTGGCTCCTTTGAGGGAGTCCCTCTTGTCTGGTCGATTGGCTTCCACATATGTTAGTAAGGTGAAACTCTTATCTTATGTACAGTGCTTCAGTTCTGTAAGATTATTATGAAGTATCATGGTTTGACTCATTTAATATATTGGATGTGCAGACAATTGATGGGTTCCTTGCCGTACTCAGCATAACTGGGGGGAGTTTTTCACCAAAGGCCAAAAAACTTCCATTTGCGGTTACTAGTGTGGATGGAGATAATTACTTGCTTTATTATTCTTCAATAGACCTTGCAGGGCATCCGCCATTAGGCAAGCTTGGAAACTTAAAAATGAAAAGGAGTCTTAGTCTTAATGATTCACCATCAGATAATAGTCGCTTGCGAGTTCCTATGAAGGGGCGAATACAGCTGGTATTTTCCCTGTCTTCTATGACCAAGCTTGCAATTACTTTCTTGCTTATGAAAATATATACATTGTCGGTTCTTAAGTACATATGATACATATGCTGCTTCCTTCCTTACATATGAATTCTTCTATCACTCTTTTCTCATCAAGAAATGTTTTTAGAATCTAAAAGGTGTCCACATATCAATCATGAAAACTTCCATTCCCTCTTTATCTTTGCTAGCATGTATTGTGCTCCTATTCTCCCCGTTTACTATACCAAATTCATATTTCTGTCTGTGATAGAGATATAGGGTGTCTGAAGTCTGAAATCTTGAGTTTGACTTGATTACTGAATTATATGTTGCAGGTTGTTAGCAATCCTGAAAAAACACCTGTTCATACCTTCCTTTGCAACTATGATTTGAGTGATATGCCAGCTGGTACTAAGGTATGCTTCTTTGATGAGTATCAGTTTTTCACACATGTTGAAATTTTTATCTAGGAAATCAAGTCTTAACAACCTATTTGGTAGCCGATAACAAATGCTGGTGATGATATTATATTTAATTTGTTAAACGAAGTCTCGTACCAGTGTCCATGCCTCCATGGTAATTTTTATTGCCTACACGAGATGAGCGCGGATTGACCACCTCATTATAAAGAGTTTTTGTTTTGAAAAAGAAGTCACCAACAAGTCTTTGTAGGAAGACTCATAAACCTAATTGGATTTTTGGAAATCATAGGGACATCTTAGGGAATTATCCAATGTAGATTTCCCCCGTGATAACTTCATAATTGACAATGAACCAAATATTGAGTTCGGGGGTGAGGGCACGAATATGATCATGAATCAAATTCACTCATTGCTGGCCTCTACTTAATATAATTCATGTTTTAGTTTTATGCAAATAAACAACCACGCAATATGTTCATGCATTCTTTAAATTAATCTATGTTGGTTACTAAACAAGCAAAAGACTAATTTTTGTGATATGTTCTTTAAGCAATTAAATTACTAGGTTTCTAATTCAATTGTCCAAATTATCTGACTTTAATGTTGGAACATTTTTTTGGGTCTTTGATTAGCAAAAATTAAGCATATGAAGTCATGAAAGTGATAAACACTTAGTCATGAATATATGAATAATAGAATAAAGGTTAAAGATTAGGAGAAGAATATACAAGAAGACATGAATTTCTTTAAGATTTGCATCATGAAAACTTGTTAGTAACTTCATGAAATTAAATATGAATTGAGATATTATGGACCATCAATACCTTTGTCGTCTAGGTCTTGAATGAAGCTTGAATTGAATAGTGGTTGAAAGTTGTGTTTTTGAGGTGTTTGAAGTATTTTAGAGGAATATTATAGAGGTATTCGCCGTTGTAAATCGTGCCAAAATCAAGTGAAAACAAGGCTATTTATAGAAAATTGTGATCCGGAATTTGCATAAGGATAGAAACGGAGTGTGCGCAGCATGCACGGCCGTTGCGCGCCACGTGACGAGTGTGTGCTCCGCCCAACCGCATGTCAGACAGGGTTTTATTTGTTATCCGAAATTAAAATACTTCCTCCGTTTCTTTTTAGATGTTACACTTTCTATTTTAGGATGTTTCAGATTAGATGTTACACTTTCATTTTTGGTAATAACTTCTCTCTATCTCTCTCCTATCACATGGGACCCTTTTGTTTTCTTCCTCCCTATCTCTCCCCTCTCCAAAAATTGGCTAGGAGTCCGTGATTTTATAAGTGTAACATCTAAATTGAAACGGAGGAAGTATTTTTTTTTTATCTTTGATTACATATTATCATTTGAATTCGAAAATCAATTATCTAAAAGATAAAATCTGATTTTTCATAATATCTTTTAATTCAAAAAATATTTATTAAAAATACAATTAATTAAGGATGATTACTTAATGGCTACAACAAAATTGTAGCCACTATAACTATTATAAACTTAGCCCTTTATTTTTATAGATTAATCTTGTCCATTGATTTAATTGAACCTTAAAAATATAGAACAATGGAGAAAAAAAAAATCATTTTCTTCCTTTTGGAGTATTGTTCCTTTGTTTCTTTATATTTTTTTTATCACCATTAACAAAAATTTGTGGAATATAAAGCCACATAATATGTACAAATTTTAATATAAAAATTTGTTTATACTTATAAATCTTAATTATTGTTTGATTATAAAGTCAACTTAATGAATAGTGTGGATCTAAGATTAAAAATGAATGGTCCAAATATTGTAGCCATTGTAAAATTGTCCATCAATTATGAGGAATAATTAATTGGGCTTTTCGAAAATGGGTCTGAAAATACAATTAATTATCATAAATAATTAATTGGGCTTTTAAAACTGGATTTGGAACAAATAAATAGATTTTGTGTTCTTAAAACAATTTTGGGCTTAGCTTTTCGGATTGCTCTCCTTTGGACCGGAACAATTAGGACGATTTGTATGTATCATCATTGGGAATTAAATTGGAGAGACTGTGTCTACACTTACTATATGTGATTATAGCATTTGAGCATAAGGTGCAGTTTATAGGATTAAACAAATTATGTCTTTCAACTCAACTGAACCAAACCCAAATAATATTGCAACAAGGAAACTTTATTGTTGCGACATTATTTATGATAGATTTTTTAAAGGACCGTCCTCTGGGACATTTATCATAATTATGTTCACATCATTATTCTAAAAAATAGAATTATATAGAGATAAAAATACATATCTATAGTTTTAGATACTGAAAATTAGAGTTGGATTTTAATTAAACACCCTAAAATTTTAATTAAATAAAAGAATTCGAAAATAAAATAAAATAGATTCACAATGTTTAAGATAAAAGAAAATTGGAGTTTGGATTTACAGAATCAACTAATAATTTGTTAATTTTGACTAAGCCAATTTTGTTAGTTTTAATGTTAATCATTAATACTTTGTGTTAGAAAACGTCCTAAATAAATCACAAAAAAGAAAGTGTATATAACAAAATAAAATAGAGGAAATATTTAATTTATCTTATTTATTATCGCCCTAATGACATATGTATATTATTCTACTACATAAAAAAAATAACTTGTGCGATAGCTTCAAAAACTAGTATTATCTTAAAATTGAGATGGATGAGAATTGAATTTAATGAAGAAAAAGAGGTATTAGTGGATGAACAAATAATTACCATGGACATAGGGATGAACCTTTCTCCACACATGTATTTTTAATATTCATGCCTTTGGCTCGGTCCCGTGGCGTGGTCTTGCATTTTGGATCGGCGAGAAGTTTTCATATTTATAACTTTTCTTGGTGGAGGGGCGATGCTTGTTAAACTACCAAAGAAAAGGGGGTAAACCAATCTGATCATGGCATTGTAGGTCCTTGTGAGGATTGACTATTGAGAGAGCTCAACCTTTGCGAAAGATTCGAGATGATATTATTGCCTCCATTAATTACCATATACTAAGTGGGCCGGAAGGTACTATGGTTCCCCTACAATGTACTAATGGCCCGTTTGGTAGGCGGTACCAAATGGCGGCAAAGGCTATGAAATATATGTAATTTGCAAAGGAAAATACCCTACTCATTACCATGGCTAAGAATTTCATCCTAATATGTAATTTTCCCTACAAATTTTCGTTTCCATTCAATACTACCTTTACAGTGTGGTAATGGATGGTAATGCAAATTTATGAAGAAAACCTTTTGTCTGGGATGGATTCTCACCACAATGGGCATTCACACGAGTTTTTTTGTTGCAAAATTACCATATAATTTGTTACCGTTAGTGTCATTTATTACCACCTACCAAACAGGCCGTAAGGGGTTTGATCAACTTGTGTATAAACAGTTCCAAATTAGCAAATCAGCTTTTCAAAGTAAACTTTTTAAAATCTGGGAGTGTGCAGCTCAAATTCTCTGGAAGTAATTTTGCGATAGGTAACCATACAAAAAGAGGCTTCAATATTGCCCTTTTTTTGTCCTTTGCCATCTCCTCTGAATCAGTGCAGGGATAAACTGCTTCACCATTTAGAAATTATTCTTTAGAAAGGAGTGTTGAGGAATGACTTAACAAGTAAGGTACACATTTAGATTGATGATTGACTGATTAAGTCATCAGTTAATGATCTGCACAAGCTCCGTATGTTAGCTCAATCTGTAGTCATTGTTTTTTCTATCGGAATACAACACCTCTGCAAAAATACTTCCTATTGCATACACATCCTGAATCATTCATTCATGGTGCATTAATCATCATCGAAAGATACCCATTCTTAGCATAAGAATGTAGAACAAAAGAAGGATGGGTTGTGGTGCCCTGGTAACAATCTAATCTTAAGTGTAAGCATGAAGATGGACTTATCAGTGTCCTGAGGGGTAACAATGCTATCTTGAAGTGTAGATAGAAGATCAACTGATCATTGATCACTACTGTTTAGGGGTAACATTCCTATCTTAGGCACGAGTATGTAGAGCAACTGATCACTAGTATTTCAGAGCTCTAGAAACCCTAAGTGATTGATTGCTCATACGGGGTGAAAGTTTGGGATGTGCTTTCTTGATACCTCTATCATAGAATTCAGATGCATCAATCATAGAATTCAGATGCATCAATCTTTCTCTTGAGGTTTCAAGTGGGCAACTAATCTAAAGGCTGGTATTTTGAGGCAAAAAAAACTGTAATGTCCATCGCAGTTGTAGAAGTACAAAGAGCTCACTTCCTCTAGTATCTATCAGGTTTATTAACTTTTTTGAGGATGCTCACAAGTAGAGGCTCTCAGCTATTAGTTTCTTTTAACACATAACTTTTTAATATTATATCCATTTCTAAGTGATATATTTGTTGGGACTTCGGAGCTAGTTCACGAAGTATATAATGAATTCGAACGACTTTGTCTTTGCAATAGTTGCGAACAATTTCATAAATTGCGAAAAATCAATGGCTGAAGTTAATGGATCTACCCAATTCTTTTTCAAGGGTTATCCTAGTGAAAATGTTTTCTAGACTAAGGGACTGCTTTGGTTTGATGGAAAATGGTTTTTCATGGAAAATATTTTCGGTGGAAATCTGCAAAGCGAGTATTATTTTTCCTTTGTTTGGTTTCATGGAAAACTATTAAGCTAAAGAAGGGAAACATGGAGATGTTGGGAATGAGAGAATGGAGAAATGGTTTTCCTTCAAATTTTGGAGGAAAATGGTTACAAAGTGATGGAAAACTCTTTTTCACCTTAGTTTTCCTTTTCAAATCCCTTGTGTAACCTAACAACGGAAAATAGGGGGAAATCGTTTCTTGGAAAGCGTTTTCTCCAAAACAAACGGAGCCTAAATCAAAAGGCTAACTAGGAGGCAAGGCTTAAAACTTCCATATGACCACTTTACTGATGAGATGACTTGACTTATATAAGGGCATTCTTATATGTTAATTGTTTCCGTGTACAAGATCTTGCTCTTTCAGATTTTACTCTTAGTTTTTAATTTCCTGATATGTATACTTGTATTTGCTGACTATGGTTGCATCTATGTCTTCTTGCAAAGACATTTCTCCGCCAAAAGACATCTCTTGAATCATCTGAAAAGGCTTTTCCAAGAAATGGAGGATGTGGAGTGGCAAACAATCTATGTGATCAGCCAAAAGGAAGATTGCTAAACCAGAGAATGGAAGTTGTAGAAACTGATGGTTTATGCTACAATGGATATCCTTCTGTCAATCCCATCATATTCTGGAACCCTGTGTCTCAGAATTTGACTGTTTAGGGGCTCCAGGAAGTGAAAGTGGGGTATGTGAAAGTGCGGTATTGAATACAGGGGCATAGAAAATCACATAGTTCTTTGAAGGTTAATGAAAGTGCCAGTGGCAATGGTGTTCTACGCTATGCTCTTCATATGCGATTCATGTGCCCCTCATCCTAAGAAAACTTCAAGGACTGTTCAAAGGTGCAAGTCTGATCCTTTATCTGCTCCTGAAGGTAAATACACAAATAAAGCTAGCAGATCGAAGGTTTTTCATGTATAGTGACTTAAAAGTGGTGTTTCCTCAACGCCATTCAGACGCTGATGAGGGCAAGGTATGGATTATTCTTTAATCTTGTAACATTTATTCTGGCGCGTTTTCTTCTTTATCACACTTTTGACATTCGATAAATTTGTGAGGTTTACTATTAATGCAAAGGAAATGATCATAGGTATTAGACAACATATAAAGTGAATGCCATTCCTTTTTTTTTTTGGTGACATCTCAGAAAGAGTCTTAGGACCTTTAGCTTTGGACCAAGAAATGTTATTGACCTTTTGATATAAATCTTGAACATGATGCTTTTATGTTTTTTGGTAATATGCTGTCTGAACTTTCTTTTGCTGACATATTTGAAAAGAATAATTTTTTTAACTCCGGAAGCTCACTCCTTTACTAGGCTGGAGTGCCGTCTCATCTCAATTCCGCTTTGCTGAATAAAAACCCCAATTTTTGTCCAAAAGTTTTTCATTGTCTTCGTTACTTTCAAAATTCAGAACAGTTGACCCTTAAGGTGTGTTCGGATAGAGACCATAGAGGAAGGGGAGAGGAGAGGGAGGAGTGAGCTTGCATATTCCTTCCAAATATTTCAAATGGTGGAAGGATTTGGTTTATTTTATGCGGAAAAAAAAATCCTTCGAATTCCC